>JAMXKT010000083.1:600000-1076271 GCA_024211575.1 Phytophthora melonis | reverse complement strand
TCGGCTTCTCGTGCGGCTCTTAATTAACCGGAGATGTTACGTACTGGCGTGAACAGCCACGTCACGTGGTGCAGGTCCTCTTGCCGATAGTAACGAAAACGTAACCGAGGTTACTAAGGTTGTAACCTTAGTAACCTCTAAAAATGACCACTCCGCTTAAATACGATCCTAAATTTATTGTGGCTTTAATCCATTTTGGCAAATCGGGTGGTCCGAGATCCGATATATCGGGCCCGATTTGCTCGAGGGCTCCGATTTAGCAGGAAGGGCTGAGGGAAGCTCACTATATCTGACCCGATTTGCGGCTCTGGGCTCCGAGTTGTGAAGCAAGTGCCAGAAATGCCGCTTTTCGCCGGCAAAAGGGACCGCTGCCAAACTATTCCTCGGGCCCTATCAGATTGGCGTGGCACGTAGTTGTAGCTGCCATAGACGATGGCACAAGTGATTTAGCTGACCATCGTTAAATTTAAATGGATATACACAGGGTACTGTTGCCCTCAATGCAGTCCTGCTCCTTACAGGTGGGAGGTATGGCCAGCTTGGAATGCCTCCCCTCCAGGCCTTATGCTCTTAACTCAGGTCAGATATAGCTAAATCGGATTCACCGATCATGTTGGAGCTCCATTTTATATAAATCGGGCTCCGAGATAACGCGTCAAATCGGGCGGCAAAATTGCTGAAAACCACAATAACCATTGGAACTCTAAATGTGACCACTCCGATTAAGTACGATCTTTATTCTTGACGTTTTCGACAACTCATCGAAAACGTCAATCAAATCGACAAGAAAATCGCAGCCAGGTGGGTTCATAGCAAGACGATACCGTTCCCCGAAGGACTGCCCACGGAGCAGAAATGTCTCGAGAGGGAGTGCTGTGGTATAGCAGTACGCACAAGTGAAATTACCACGTAGCAATCCCAGCTCCGAGTCTGATAACGTCCTTAGCGTCGTTGCCCTAGCGATCAAAGCGGCCAATTCCTCCGATAAAGATTCATCGTTATCCTCGCAGATTTGCAATCCAGCTTCCCGCACTTCCTTCACCGCGAAACGTACGCCCCACTAACACTACCTATCTTCGTTGGTTTCCTACCCTTGACCAAGGACGCGAGGTTTGCCCTCTTCGTTGCTCGCATCGCGCAGCCATCGTCGTTGGCTACTTGCTTCGGCGCTGAAGAGTGTTCATCCGAAATGTTCAATATTGCGTTTGAGCGCTGCCTAGCATTGTACTGCTCGAGTTGCAGGGCAAATCGATGCTACTCGCACGTATTGCGGAAATGCAGGGCGATGTAATGGTCTCTACAATCCAAAGTCACAGAATCCTTAGGACGGCGGGCAGCGCAGTGATAAATCACCACGGGCTCACGGATCGCAACATCAGTCCGGACTATACAGACAATCCCCTCGCTAGTCATGGCGTCGGGAACCCACTTTTTATTCCTAGATGAGGGTATTCCTGTCGTAGGGTGTACCATGGGGTGGTACACTGGACTGTACCACATATATGGTACGTATTGGTGCAGTCTTTTGGTTACATAGACCTAAAAAGGCTGCTCAAATCGATGAGCGGACATGAATGGAATTCGTGCAGATATCGATATATACCTCGGTAACACCGAAAAGGATAAAAGTATATTTAATATAATACCGTAAGGCATGTGGGGCATGATGTAGGTAATGATACTGATGTGCAAAATAAGTTGCCACGATAGTACTGAGCCCCATTTCACTAATGTTGGCAAGCACCCAAGCCCCATTCTATTCAAAGGAACGGTACTAGCAGGTCTGAAATCCTGCTCCGAATGCCAATGCAAGCATTAAATATAAAATCCGGCACGAAAAATGGACAATAGGAGCTGGTATCCTGGTTAGACTACTGCAGACGTCATGTACAGAATGGACTTTTCCCATAGTTAAGCACCCCAACACATTCATAATCCGTGAGTTTTTATTCCTTATGACGATTGAGGCGTGAGGGGGAATATTTACTTGGCTTTGTATTGGATGGTCATTCAGAAATCGTTGGGACCCACCTTTATATTCCTGATGAGCGGGTATTCCTATCCTAGGGATTACTACCGAGGGGATCGTCTGTACAACGCGTAACACAAAACAACCCGTCTGCACACAACGTCACAATTTCACGCTGTAAAATACACGCCATCGCCAGAAGAGGGACGGGCCGTGAGTAGCGCTCGTACTGGTCTGGCTGGGCAACGAGACCTCCAATACACAAAGATCCATCTCGATATGCGTATTCTATTTTGCCTTCATCGATAAGCTCCGCCGCGGTCCATACAGCGTGATATAAGCAATTGCCCCGCCCGGGATTATCCACACCGTACACCTCAGCAGAGAAACTCGGCCCCCCGCTACCGCATGGCACAACCCCCACATCAGAAGTCCGTCGAAATGGTCGGGATATCGCCAAGCCCACACTTCAGCACGCGATACCCATGCGCCGGTCGCCATCCTTATATGCTGCTATTTTACGCTAGCGAAGCACCTAAATCAAAATCCACCTATCATCTTTTTCTTGACCTTTTTCCAAGAATTCAACAAATTCTGCGCTCAGAGAAATTACCGTTCATAACCGCTTTTGCACCCCTCACGGCTAAGTCGGATGCCGCGCAGCCACCTCACCCTTGTTAGGGATATACTCTGCTGCCGCGGCAATCGACGGAGCCACGCGGGTGTCACGGCCGGTAAACGAACTCCCGACCATGAAGCCCTGCAGGTCCGTGCACGCGTCCGCCAGCTTGCGCACACGGTCCAGCACAATGCCCACGTACTCCTTGCCGATCGTGTGGTGGCCGCGCGCGTAGTCGCTGGCCGCGTCCTCCTTGCCCGAGATGATATGCTCCGGGTGGTACAGCTACCGGTACGTGCCCGTGCGCACCTCGTCGCAGACGCTGGGCTCCAGGTCCACGAACATGGCGCGCGGCACGCGCTTGCCGCGAGCCCGTCTCGGAGAAGAAGGTCGAGAACGAGTCGTCGCCGCCGCCCACGGTCTTGTCGCTGGGCATGGCCATGTTGAAGTATGTGCCAGATAGGATACGTACAACATCATTCACATTGTTGTGCGTTTTGACATGTGAACGATGAGAGTGCTACAAATTCGAGGGAGTATTCGATCGGCGTAGCGTTGGGAGTATTCGATCTGCGTAGCGTTTTTCTTTTTTGAGCACATGAGTGATATACGCCCACACTTATCAGGTGTATGTATTCCGAGCCCCCGTTTTCGCGAGCCCAAGAAATAGGTGTATTGTATTCCGAGCCCCCGTTTTCGCGAGCCCAAGAAATAACAGCGGCCGCACCCCATAGTCGCCTTTCGACGCACTAAAACTGTATCTTTTGATCCCTTCATATCCAGCAAACCCGTCAATTCCAATGCGTATTCTAGAAAAAATAAGGGCCTTATACTTGAAAATTGTATCGAGCCGCTAATTACGACTTGGGTGGTCCACGTATTTCGAACTAGAGGGTTGGGCTGGTAGCGCTTATTGCAAACTCAATTGTACTGCCGAGCCAATTAGTTGAAGAGGTAGCACAAATACAAACGACAAACGCGACCCGCGCGCGCGACTTAGGCACGCCGCATTTGCGGCGCACCAGTCGCCTGCGCATTGCGTTTGAACAACAAAACTAACAGTCTGCAACAAGAGGGATGCAAAATATATGATAACTAAAAATCCGGTGCCTACCACAGGCTCGTATCCTAGAGATCTAGCGAGATGACCGGAGGTGCAGCAGTGCGCGTCTCTGGGGTAGATATCCAACTAAACCGCAAAAAAATCAAAATCAAATTCAAATTAAAAAGTATGCTCATATTCAACTGTCACCGTGAAAGTATTAAAATGGATTATTCCCAGAAAAAGGTTGAGAAGAGTTCTGAAACAACTTGACTTGGCGCCGCATCTCGAGCCATGCTACGATTCTTCTCACTTTTCAGTTCGTGCTCGACTGCTGCAGTGGCCCCCACCCTCCGCGGGCTCATACTCGCTGCTGTAGCACCGAGCGCGCTGCTGTCAAGAACACTACATGTATCTACCAATCTACCGATCTATCAATTTTACCACGCAACCTATCAACGCGGCTTGCTCGGTCGCTGCGGTGGCCCCCACCTCCGCGGGCTCATACTAGCTGCCGTGGCACCGAGCGCGCTGCTACGAATAACTCATCAACTCTACTGTATAATATGCCAAACATTTTTGTGTGTAGCCCTCAAGCTGTATCTGATACTGCTGTGGACGTCTGATTGGGCAACCGCAGCGAGCGGCATGAAGATCACGGGGGACGACGATGACGGCGTCACCGAAGGAAGTCTGCTCCATTCAGCTCAAGCGCTGAAGGCTGTGCAAACCACTGGGCTGAGAGACTCTACTAGGCCGGCGTTGAAGATTAAACAGGCGGGGCACCGCGATCCCAGAGCTATGCTCAATTGATTAGAGGTTTTAACTAATCAAGACATTTTCAATTCAAAACAGCTTCTATAGACGTTGAAGTAGTTGGTCCCATCCATACTGTAAACGATCACTTTCCTCGCCGATACTTTTCTCAAGTAATGTATCCTGTACATCCTAACACAATAAACCAGATAACATCCAAAACGTTAACGTAAGCTATCATTTAAGCTTCCACCTGCTATATTTCGTATTAAAACCTGTGTAATTAAGTCGATTTTGGTTTTGGATACAAAATATTAGATTTATAAGACCCTTACACTTGGAATTTGTATTGATCCAGTACCTACTTTTTCTGTGGACCACATATTTAAAGCCTCGAATTAATCCCTATTGGGCTTCTCGTACTACATACGTAGCACTACCAGGATTAATCCCCATTGGGCTGTCTGTACAACGAGTACCCCGTAACGGGGTCCCCGTTGCACTACCAGGATAATTCATATACCTGGATATAACCTGGGGCATCACCTGGCCAATACCTGCAGAATCACAAATCTGAGTATTTTTGTAACCTGGGAAACCTGGGCGCGTACGCTGTCCTTTTTTATATCCCATGGCTCGAAAATTTGGGTGAGAACAAGCTTGGGTGAGAATAAGTGGGTTTTAAATCACATGTCCAACTTTCCATGATGGCAACGCCACCTCCTCCAACGAAGGTGCAGCGGGTCGGCGACGCACCAGGACAGGCCCGCACAGCGCGCAGTCAACCTTCAGCTGTCGGTGCGCCGCCGAGCAGCGCACAAGCCGCACCGCGAACTGCAGCAGCTACGTGGTACGACAGAAAGACGTTGAATTTCCCCCCGAGGCTGCCCATGGAGCACACGTATCTCGAGAGGAAGTTCTTCGTGCGCGACTGCTACGACACGTATTATAAGGACGTTGCCAAGCTACTGAGGCGACGCAATAGAACCACGGAAGTGGTCACGGTGACGGGGACGGCAGGTACGAGCTCTGCACAGCTGTTGACTGACTCCACAACGGAGCGCTATTGACTGTTGCTGGGCTTCTTGTGTGGCGCAGGTATCGGCAAGTCCATCTTCTGTGCGTACTTCTTGAAGCGCTGCAGCCACGACTACATGAATGCCACGATCATCTCAGTATCGTTCAGCAATGACTCGGTGATAAGAAACGTGGTCGTGTGGAAGGGGGGCAAAGTGATGGACAGCGAAAGTGCTGACCCCGTCGCAATGCACGCACTCATTCGGGAAACAAAGGAGAAATGCGAGAGACTAAAACAGAAGTTGCTTTGCCTGTGCGATGGCCCGCCGAAGATTCATGTTGAGGGCGTGCAGACGGTCGTCTTCACCAGCCCAAACGAAGCGTGGTTCCGGTACATCCGGAAGGATCCAAAGGTGCGGCCGATGGTGATCATGCCACTGTGGAGCATCGAGGAGCTGGAGGAGGCCGCTACCAAGCTTCGTCTTGTTATGGAGATGGAGACAGATAGTGACACTGAAGAGGCCAGCGTTTTTCCTGCAGACGACGCGGCCGAGGATACTGACCTTGATAGCTCACTATTTGAGGATGAAGTGGAGATTGGTGTTGATTCGATGACCCTAGAAGTTGAAATGGTCGCGGACCAAGTCGCACTGCGCTACAAGATGTTCGGAGGTGTCGCTCGTGCCTGTCTTTCGACCGATACAGATTCCGTCGCGCGCCACGAAAAGTATATTGTGTCGACCATCAATAAGTTTAAGGATATCAGCGTTGTGCAGGCCATTATTAACCAAGTCAAGGACCAAGAAAAGGTGTACCACAGCATCTGCCACTTTGTGCCGAGCGAAGACCGGAAGGACTACACTATCGCTGAACCAACCAAATACGTGAAGCGGCTGCTGGTTGAATGCTTGAGCGAGCTCACTAGAGCGAATAGGAGTGAGATCATCAGCTATTTAGATAGCAGCTCAGCTGCTGCGTCGTTCCGCGGTATGGTGTTCGACATCCGTGTGCATGACTTCTTGCACTGCGGATGTACGTTTACGGCACGGCAGCTTGGTGACGGTCAAAATGGCTCTGAGATGTTCGAGTGCGTTCAGTCAATTTCGACTGTGAAGGGTAAAACTTACTCCTACTTCTACGAGGACTACACGGAGTCGGTGCTAGGAATTGGTGGTCCGTACCATGTTCCAATCGCGAAAAACTTCGCTGCTATCGACTCGTTCTACTACCAGGCAAACGTGTTCGATCCATCCATGCCACCAGTCTTTTACCTGTTCCAGATCACGGTGGCAAGGACTCATCCAGTGAGTGGTGCTGGACTGAAGGACATGTTGAGTAAGCTGAATCTGCTGGCGAGAGTGAAAAAGAACTTGGTGAAAATAGCTCTGATATTTGTAACCACGGATCAGAATGCGAAGGACTTTCGGCGTCAGAAGATTCAGTTGGACGGGTTACTGGAAGATGGCGATGGCGTGCGCTGCATTGACAACATCGGACCGGTGATCGAGGCGGCCTTGAAAGAGGATTCCGTCAATGTTCGTTCTATCGGTGAACTTCGCGCCTTCCTGGAGCACAATAAGGCGAAACCGGCGAAACACAACGTGGTGACAAAGCTTACAATTGGGACGCTCCGAGACTTGCTCGCCAAGCATGACCTGAAGCAAGCTGCGCAAGCAGGGACTGACCTGAAGGTTACGCTCAAATCCATTCCGCAGTTCGTGTGGGGAGTCTCGCCGGGACACTTATCGAGCGTTTCGAATCCGAGTTTTGGAAGCTTGGAAGAGTTTCGCTACCAGCCAATTGAACGTGGAGAATTGTTTGTGCATGCCAATGCGAGGGCAGTTGCAGACAAGCACGATCCGAACAACCTGTTGGTGCTGTCTCCCGAAATGCGCGTATACTACGACGGTCCCGTCCTCAACATTCCTCTGGTCAGCATGTACCCCGGAGAAGTTGACACGCAGCCAGTCAACGGAAGATATAAGGTTGTTTGTGGTGTTAGCGTATTGTAGCAAGCTTCCTAACGATATTTGCTTTACATTTGTGCCCAGGTGGAGATTTTCGTGGAGGTTTTCAGTGAAGGCTGCAGAGAGCTCGTATTCAATCGGCTGGAGGGGGCCGTCGAGACGGACAATCCACTCAGGATGAAGACGTCTGTTCACGTGAAGAACCCACAAGATTTTTGTACCAGCTTGGAATCGAGGCACGAGAAGATCAAGGCGACGTGGGCCAATTACCGGATGAAGACCTCGGCAGACAGATGAATTATCGATGGCCCCAATGAGTGCGTTTGGTGATGAAGCGACCAAACGTGTCGAGGAAATCAGTTCGGATAAGGTGAATTCGTGCCGATGATGTTCGCGGCGTTACGGGCGCAGGGCGAGTAGAGTTGCGAAAGATTAGTGTGATATCGTTTTAATTTGCTCACAGCACTCTTCCTACTGATATCTCTTGTGTTCTTGACAATTCCTGTGCTCTATTTTCACGCATTTCGTAGTCTACTAAGGCGTCGCGCTCATTACGCCTGCCACCCTCGGGTATGCACCAACTTACGTGAATTTGCCTCTACAACGGTTAATAAATCTTACCACGTGCTGGATAGTTTCTACAGCGGCAGATAAAGATGAGGCTTATATTTTGTTTGCTCATTGGGGCCATCGATAATTCATCTGTCTGCCGAGGTCTTCGACCGGTACTTGAACCATGCCGCCTTGATCTCCTCGTGCCTCGATTCCAAGCTGGTACAAAAATGTTGTGGGTTCTTCACGTGAACAGCCGTCTTCATCTTGAGTGGATTATCCGTAACGATAGCCCGCTCCAGCCGATTGAATACGAGCTCTCTGCAGCCTTCACTGAAAACCTCCACAAAGATCTCCACCTAGGCACAGATGTGAAGTAAAAGGCGCAAGGAGGTTAGTCACCACGCATACACCACACAGGCAAGGTCTATCTACTGTACCTTGTTTCTTTCGTCAGCATTCTGCATTTCGTCAACTTCTCCGGGATACATGCTGAACAGGGGAACATCGAGGACGGGACCCTTGTAGTATGTGCGCATTTCGGGAGACAGCACAAGGAGATTGTTTGGATCGTGCTCGTCTGCACCTGCCATCGCATTGACATGCGCAAACAGTTCTTCACGTTCAATTCGCTGGTAGCGAAACTCCTCTGTCGAAGTGTCCAAGCTCCCGAAACAACTCGTATCCGGAACGCTCGATAAGGCCTTTGGCGAGACTCCCCACACGAACTGCGGAATAGATTCAAGCGTAGCCTTCAGGTCAGTCCCTCCTAGCTCAGCTTGCTTCTTGTCATGCTTGACGAGCAAGTCTCGAAGCCTACCGACTTTCACACCTTTCGCGACATTGTCTTTAGCCGGTTTGTTCTCCAAATAGGCGCGAAGTTCGCCGATAGTACGGACATTGATGGGCGCCTCTTTCAAAGCCGCCTCGATCGCCGGTCCGATGTTGTCAATGCAGCGCACGCCATCGCCATCTTCCAGTAACCCGTCCAACTGAATCTTCTGACGCCGAAAGTCCTGCGCATTCTGAAGCGGGGTCACAAATATCAGAGCTATTTTCACCAAGTTCTTTTCCACTTTCTCCAGCAGATTCAGCTGAGTCAACAAGTCCTTTAGTCCAGCACCACTCACTGGATGAGTCCTTGCCACCGTGATTTGGAACAGGTAAAAGACTGGTGGCATCGACGTATCGAGCACGTGCTCCTGGTAGTAGAACGAGTCGATAGCGGCGAAGTTTTTCGCGATTGGAACATGGTACGGACCACCAATTCCTAGCACCGACTCCGTGTAGTCCTCGTAGAAGTAGCAGTAAGTTTTACCCTTCACATACGAAATTGACTGTACGCACTTGAACGTCTTGGAGCCATTTTGACCGTCACTAAGCTCCCGTGCCGTAAACGTACACCCGGAGTGCAAGAAGTCGTGCACACGGATGTCGAACACCATACCGCGGAACGACGCAGCAGCTGAGCTGCTATCCAAATAGCTGATGATCTCACTCCTTTCCGCTCTAGTGAGCTCGCTCAGGCGTTCAACCAGCAGCCGCTTCACGTATGGGGCAGTTGTCCCTGAAGAAAGCGATGAAAGGTGAAGCGGCTCCGATGTTGTTGGTTCAGCGATAGTGTAGTCCGTCAGGGTTTTGTCCGGCACAAAGTGGCAGATGCTGTGGTATCGGTCCTTGACTTGGTTAATAATGGCCTGCACATCGCTGATATCCTTGAACTTATCGATGGTCGACACAATATACTTTTCGTGGCGCGCGACGGACTCTGCTTTCGTGGAGAGGCATGCGCGAGCGACACCTCCGAACACCTTAAAGCGCAGTGCGACTTGGTCCGCGACCATTGTAACGCCTCCTACTTCTAGGGTCGTCGAATCAACACCAGTCTCCACTTCATCCTCGAATAGTGTCCTATCAGGCTCAATGTCCTCCACAAGGCTGCGGGTGGTAGCGGTAATGCCGCCTCGCCATGTATCAACCGGTTTCCTCATAACCAGACCAATCTGGACAGCGGCTGCCTCCAACTCCTCGAGGCTCCACGGTGGCATTACCACCACCGGCCGCTCCCCTGGCGTCTTCCGGATGGACCGGAACCACGCTTCGTTTGGGCTGGTGAAGACGACCGACTGCACGTCCTTTAGGTGAGTCTTCGGCGGGCCATCGCACAGGCAAAGGAACTTGTACGTGGTCTGCCTGGTCTTCTCCTTCGTTTCCCCAATGAGTGCCTGCATTGCCGCAAAGTTGTCACTTTTGCTGTCGATCAGTTCGCCTCCCTTCCACACTGCCACCTCTGTCATCGTCGAATCGCTGCTGAACGACACAGTGACGATCGTGGCATTCATGTCCTCGTGGCTGTAGCGCTTCAAGAAGTACGCACAGAAGATGGACTTGCCGATACCTGCGCCACTCAAGCAGCCCAACAACAGTTACAATGCGTGGGGAAAACTCAGCAGCGGTGCAGTGAGCCCGTACCTGGCGTTCCCGTCACCGTGACCACTTCCGTCGTTCTGTCTAGCAGAAAGTTCAGAACCGCAATATAATACGTGTCGTAGCATTCGCGTACGAAGAACTTCCTCTCGAGATACTTGTACTCCATGGGCAGCCTCTGCGGGAACTTCAACGTCTTCCTGTCGTACCACGTGGCTGCAGCTCGCGGTGCGGCTTCTGCACTGCTGGGCGGCGCACCGTCAGGAGGCTGACGGTGCGCTGTGCCGGCCTCTCCTGGTGCGTCGCCGACCCGCTGCATCTTCGACGGAGGCGGCGTTGACATCGTGGAAAGTTTTGGATGTTTTTTTAACCCATGTGTTCTCACCCAAGCTTGTGGGATATAAAACGATAAACCCACCGCGCGCAAACAAAATATAAGCCTCATCTTTATCTGCCGCTGTAGAAACTATCCAGCACGTGGTAAGATTTATTAACCGTTGTAGAGGCAAATTCACGTAAGTTGGTGCATACCCGAGGGTGGCAGGCGTAATGAGCGCGACGCCTTGGTAGACTACGAAATGCGTGAAAATAGAGTACAGGAATTGTCAAGAACACAAGAGATATCAGTAGGAAGAGTGCTGTGAGCAAATTAAAACGATATCACACTAATCTTTCGCAACTCTACTCGCCCAATGCGCCCGTAACGCCGCGAACATCATCGGCACGAATTCACCTTATCCGAACTGATTTCCTCGACACGTTTGGTCGCTCCATCACCAAACGCACTCATTGGGGCCATCGATTATTCATCTGTCTGCATCCGGTAATTGGCCCACGTCGCCTTGATCTTCTCGTGCCTCGATTCCAAGCTGGCACAAAATTTCTGTGGGTTCTTCACTTGAACAGCCGTCTTCATTCTGAGTGGATTGTCCGTCTCGACGGCCCCCTCCAGCCGATTGAATACGAGCTCTCTGCAGCCTTCACTGAAAACCTCCACGAAAATCTCCACCTGGGCACAAATGTAAAGCAAAAGTCGTAAGGAGGTTAGCCACGACACATACACCACACAAGCAAGGTCTATCTACCTTATATCTTCCGTTGACTGGCTGCGTATCAAATTCACCGGGGTACCTGCTGACCAGAGGAATGTTGAGGATGGGACCGCCGTAGTATACGCGCATTTCGGGAGACAGCACCAACAGGTTGGTCGGATCGTGCTCGTCTGTAGCAGCTACCCTCGCATTAGCATGCACAAATAATTCTTTACGTTCAATTCGCTGGTAGCGAAACTCCTCCGCGGAAGTCTCCAAGCTCCCAAAACTCATACTCGGAGCGCTCGTTAAGGCCTTCAGTTGTCGCGGCGGGGCGCCCCACACGAGCTGCGGAATGGATTTACACGTAACCATTTTCTTTTCGGACTCTGCATGGGTCGACAGACAGGCACGAGCGACACCTCCGAACACTTTGAAGCGCGTTGCGACTCGATCGGAGACCATTGCGACGCCTTCAGCTTCAAGGATCGAATCACTACCAGCACTCTCCACTTCATCCTCAAATAGTGAGCTATCAAGCTCGGTCATCTCCATAAACACGTAGTCTGCAGCGGTAGGAAAAACGCTGGGGTTTTGTGGAGTGTCAATCTCGGGCTCCATAACAAGACGAAGCTTGGTAGCGGCCTCCTCCAGCTCCTCAAGACTCCACGGCGGCATTACCACCATCGGCCTCTCCGCTGGCGTCTTCCGGATGTACCGGAACCACGCTTCGTTTGGGCTGGTGAAGACGACCGTCTGCACGTCCTCTAGGTGAATCTTCGGCGGGCCATCGCACAGGCAAAGCAACCTGTGCTTGGTCTTCTTCTTCGTTTTGCTAATGAGCGCCTGCATTGCCGCAAAGTCGTTAGCTACGCTATCGATCGGCTCGCCTCCCTTCCACACGACCACCTTCTTCATCACCGAGTGTAAGCTGAACGACACGGTGATGATCGTGACATCCACACCCGCGGCCATGGCCTCGTGCATGTAGCGCTTTAAGAAGTACGCATAGAAGACGGACTTGCCGATACCTACGTATCATACGCCACACAAGACCAACAACAGTCAAAAGCGCTCCGTTGTGAAGACATTCGACAGTGAGCCCGTCCGTACCGTCCGCCCCCGTGACCGTGACCACCTCCGTCGTTCTTTCGTATCGCATCAGCAACCTGAGAACTTCCTTATAGTACGGGGCGTAGCAGTCGCGCACGAAAAACTTCCTCTCGCGATACTTGTACTCCATGGGCAGCCTCTGCGGGAACTTCAACGTCTTCCTGTCGTACCACGTGGCTGCAACTCGCGGTGCGGCTTCTGCGCTGCTGGGCGGCGCACCGTCAGCCTCCTGACGGCGCACTGTGCCGGCCTCACCTGGTGCGTCGCCGACCCGCTGCATCTTCGACGGAGGCGGCGTTGACATCGGGGATAAACCTGTAACGCCCAAGTTTCGATTGATGGAGAGTGAACTCGTACTTTAGTTTTGTACATGTAGTAGTTCGGCACAAAACTTTTGCATTTCGCGCTTAATTAACCTCATACTGCGGTGTTACCCCCACTGTCTCGCCCCTCGTGTGGTTAGTGACCACCACTATCATACTGCAAGACAAAACAAAACAAGCAAATTGGGCTGCCTACGCCGCCTTCCCAGCCCAACCAACAAGTTCGACACCTTTTCACGATTCCATCAGAGCAAGACTCGCCTCACTTCTGCGCAACACGGCTCCAATCCGCTGGAACTCTTGCTGCAGCTCGTTCGTGTCCAGCACGTGTCGATATTCGCCCCCCATCTCGACAGCCATTCGCTGTAGAACCGGCAAATTCACGTGTCCAAAGCCCACGACAAACGCCTTCAAGTCGTACTTGGCATACGTCGAGCGGATGTACTGGGCGAGCGTTAAGCCCAAAGCGACGTCCCGAGGGCGGCCATCCGAGAAGAAAATCACCACGGCCTTGAAGTGCTTGTGGTCGTTGCGCGACAAAACTTCGTTAGCAGCACGCAGTCCAGCCTCGAAGTTCGTCCCGCCTCCAGAGTAAGGCAGCTGCACTTTCAACGCCTCTTCCAAGGGCTTCCCTTCGCACTGAATGACGCTGCGGTTATCGAAAGTCACGTACGACACCAAATCCTCCGTCCCGCCGTCTTGCAGACGATTGATGCCGAACTCGTTACACGCACACAATAAATCCTTCCACGGCCGGCCGCTCATTGACCCTGAGTTGTCCAGAACGAAAATGTTGTGGAACTTGCCCGAGTCCACGGCGTGCACACACTCAAACTTGTGGCTATGGATGTACGCAAATCCATCGTCCGTCTCAGGCTTCATTTCTGGCAGGTGCCACGCGTCCAAGGTGCAATAGGACGGCTCTTTATCTGCTTCATCGTGCTCAGGCGCGTCACACTGGAACGGGCACCTCGCAAACAATTCTCGCTCCTCTTTGCTGCAAGGATCTTCCCACCCGATAGTCGTCCAGAACTGGGAGTGCAGCAGCTCATCCATCGCTTTGCCGGGTGGCGGGTACAGTTCGGCCTCGCAGTGGCGACGGTGGTCCTTGCTCGCGTCTCCAGTGTAGACGCAATCCTCTCGACCATTGCCCTCGCACGGCAAATAGTGAAGGTGCCCCCTCCCCATCTTGGTGCAGAACAAGTTGCACATTTCAGCGACACCGCGCTCGCCAACTTGGTACTTGCGGTCCTCGAGGTCAATGTCGTTGCTTTTGGCGAGGAAGTAGGTCTGCCGCATGTTCCCGTGAGAAGTATCGTGCAGCCCCATGTGCCCGAAGTGATTGTTGCAGTAGTAGTCGCAGCAAGGACATCGCACACCGCAATAGTGAATAGTTTGCGGGGCTTCCGCGGTGTGGTCTTGAGCGGCATTGGGCTCGAAGCTCACGACTGCGTTCTGGCCAGTGTCTGCAACACATGAGTGTTCCGGGGGATCGTGGTTGATCATGCCTCCTGGCAGCATTCGAGCGCATTGCTTCTTGCATCCGTTCATTTCTTGGTAAATGTACTCGAACGAACCTCGCGCGCGTTTGTACGTCCGAGAAGACTTTCTTTAGTGAACCTTTTGCTCGCAGGTGCCGTTCTCTTCGCAGAGCTCGGGGCAGGCGTGACTGGCAAGACACATGTGCGTAACTGGAGAGTCTTCGGTGTCCACAGAATCTTCGCTCAGGTTTGGTCTGTAGGTTACTCCATTCTCCTCCGAAAACACTCGAGACTCCTCTGCTTGGCCATGAAAGTGGTTCTTCTCCCCACACACGTTCTTGCACCCTTTCATGCAGCACTCGTAAAGACACTGAATCTCCACACACTTGTGTACGACATGCCGTCGCTGGATATCGAGTGCACAAGCTGCGTTGCAAGTAACCGATGAACACGGGGCGCCGCACGTGTGAACTTGTACCGAGCAACGATGATCACCGCTGTGCTCTGCGAGTTTGGAGCACGTTTTGTCACAGTTCGATGCTCTTGCGAGCACACATACTTGGCCGCACGTGTGCTCTCCCTTCTCACACTCGCACTTCCCCTCGTGGCCGGCACTTCGAGAACACGGAGGAGCTTTTGACTCGGAGCTATCTCGACACTCCGCATACTCACAAGTACCATGACCCTTGGTTGGTACCGCAGTGATGCTGAATCTCGGTCAAGTGAGCGGTGGAGTGCATGCATCCAAGCTGGCATCGACCGCATCGGTGCTGGCATCGGGATAGGAGCATCACTAGTCGGTCCGCATACCGCTGCTCCAGCTTTGCTCGCGTCTCCGACAAACTATCGCCCAAAGCACCGCAAAGCCAACGTGACACCTTCATCTGACGACGACGCAGCACGAACGCTACAAAGTCGTCAAAGTGTCTCTGGGCCTCTGTGGTGACTCTGGAAGAGTCCTCCTCCTTGAACCCCAGCGCCAAAAACTTCTGGAAAAGCGCCACCAAAATCTTTGCACCACTTTCAGACCTCGCTCTTCTATGGCAGTCACGTCAACGCCGAAATCGATCGCTTCATCGCCAATGCCGTCCAGTGCCGTAACGCGGTCCAGTGCCTTCCACTTGGTCGCGTAACTTGGATACGCCTGACACACCTCCCTCCAACGAGACGCATAGTTTCTTCTGGCTGCCTACTTGCAGCACGGCTTCTTTCAGCTGCAAGGAAATAGTCGAATCCGCCACTAGGGACTGCGGCACGTGGCACCCGGTACGGAGAACCCCGGGCAGCTTTTGCTTCACATCGGAGACCACCAAGTTCTGCGTGCTCTTGTCCATACTGGTCCAGTCCAAGATTGAGATCTTCGCTAGCACGATGCGAAGACAGTCCAGAAACGCCTTCCCCGTGGAGAACCCACCCGTAGCGCTTCCATTCGGAGCGATAATCTCCAGCAAATTCTTCGCTGCGTCATTCTCCATCGACTGGAAGTATTCCATCGTGCAATTAGGCGGCGTACAGTTAATCTCCACTTGTCCAGCGTACATCTCAGTTAGAAAGTTGTGCTCCCTGCTCGATTCAAAGATCGCGTTCAACTTTGTCGCCAGCTCGTCCACCACACCCTGGCGGTCGTTCATGTTGACGTCCTTGACGCTCATAAAGAGCAGCCCCCGAAAGAGTCTCGAGTCGTTCTTGATCAGCTGCACCCCCTTCTGGAAGCGCGAAAAGAGACCGTCGATGTTCTTGTCGAAGCGGCTGTCCATCCGGAAAATCGTGAACATGGACACCGAAGCGTTCAACACGGACAGGAAAATGTCCTCCTGCTCGGACCGCTCGAACGAGCCGAGGCCTTCGAAGTCCAGAACCACGAGGAGCGTGTCGGCCGATAGGAATTGGAGGGACATCCACGCTCCGTCCGTACAGCGCGCGCCTGAGATCGCAAAGGTAGTTCCAGTCAAGTGGTTGAGGAAGTAGCTCTTCCCAGTCGACTGTTTCCCCATGGACGTCACGACCACGCAGCGTCCGCCCCACGACTCCAAGAGCGGAGACAGCAACCCGAAGCGAATCGACTGAGCAATTTCCGAGGCTTCGGTTGTTGCTGGGTCGCTTGATTCACTCGCATTGTCGCTTCGTGAGGCGTGCTTCGTCTTATCTTCGCCGTCGTGCAGCAACTTGAGCATGTTGTCCTCTGCGCGGCAGATTTGAACGGGGACAAACGAGATAATCGATGTCAATACTCGCCGAACTGCAGATTTCTCCAGGCCTTCATGGGCTTCATTTGAGCCGTGGCAACTGAAATTCGTAGCCAGGTCAAGTCCAGCCAGGGCTTGTTCAGCCGCCGGAGATCCCTCATGAGATTGTTGAAGTAAGCTTTGCACACTGGAGTCGCATCGGCTACAAAAGACCCTTCTCGGTCGTCTTCAGCTAATACCAAGCGAACTTGAACAGCGCACGGCTTGTTTGGGCTCATGGCGCTGTCAAGTAGACTTCGGACGGGGAACTTCTCGAACACGTGGAAAAACACCCGCAGCCAGTGTTCCGGGGCGTCACTGGTCAGCGTTTGGCCACCTCGCTGGAGCCATCCAGCGTTTGCACCTTTGCCGGACCGCTGGATGCGGAAGGCTTCGCTTCGAACTGTCACACTCAGCTTCGACGCGTACACTGCGCGGGCACCAGCATCAACCACATACAACACGTCGCCCATGCACCCAACAGATACAGACCCTTTGAGCGATGCACCACCAATGACTGCCGTGGGAAGCTTGCGGTGGTCTTCACTGGACAACGAATCGATAGTCAACAACTGACTGCTCGCCTCGACTCCAGCCCGACCAAGCACAAGCTCGTCTGCAAAGCAAAGCAAGCCTCCCACCCAGTTCCTCGTATCACTGCAATCACCAAGCTGCGCCTTTTTGGAAATTTGACGCGTGCACTGGTCGTACGACTGGAACCCCCCTTGTGCGTCTAGCGCACACAGCGAGCGCTCTGTTAGGAGGATGTCGACAATGGGGGCTGTCAGCCCGAACGTCGCGTCCATGTCGATGTTGCCACGCGTAGCCTGGATGGTGGTGAACGACTCGTTCAACCGGTAGAACGAGGCGGTACCAAACCGCTGGTCAGCTGCTCCAAACGTGAACACTACACGTCGATCGCTAGCTCGGATGGAGCACAAGCAACACGCCTTCGGAAATGTGCGGATGTCGAACTGATCGGTCACCAGCTTGTCCACGGCGTCCAGGTCTATTGGGAACTGGATCCGGCGCACGATCGTTTTATCCTCTTTGACCACGACTGCAACGAGTTGGTTGGTCTTCAGAGTCGCTAGCTTACGAAGCTCAACGCCGGCCTCGAACTCGATTATCCCCATCAACGACAATTGAACCGGGCTTCCGGGGTTCAACTGGTAGACTCGAACCACCTTAGTTGGCTCCTTCTCCACTTCTTCGCTCCACTTGATCTTAGCACCTGAGCCGTCTTGGTTGAATTCCATCGAGCTGATCTTGGCTTGCAGTGGCTGATCACTAGAGCTCAGCAAGTGATTCCGGAGATTTCGATACGCCTCATCAAGCACCCGCTGTTGGCCCTTCTCCCACTGAGGCTCGCGGTCGTTGGTAGATTGCTGCAACCGTTGAGCTTGCATCGCAGGCTCTAGCTCGGACACAGCTCGCTCGACGGCGTCGATCCAGTGGCGCTGCAGTCTAGGCTGGCGGGCCTCTAGCGCGATAACAAAGTTAACGCTGAACTCGTTGACCTGCTCCTTAACGCTGAATATCCGTCTGACGAAACCTCGGGTAGCCTCCCAAGGCCTCCACCATCCTCCTTGGCCACTGCTGTCTGCAACCTCTACTGGAGTCCCGTTCATGATCTCGTTCAGTATAGCTTCATACCTCGAGCTGTTGTTCACATACGCGTCGTGCAGTACCTTCATATCCGCCTGAGTTCGCTCCGGCATGCGCAGTGCTGTGTGTGTTTCGTCCTCCAGATCAGCCAGCACGCCGTGATCGTTCAGAGTCTGCAGTAAGTCTTTATACTGCGCTCTCGCCTTGTCCATCTTGGAGGCATTCGCTGGGGTTCTAGCAGCAAAAAGCATGTCAGCGCTTTCCTTCATCCTTCTTGTTCGTTCGTCGCCTTCGTAAATGTAGAAGTGAGTTCATTCATCGTTAGCTAGAGCGAACTACAATATGCATGCCTTCGCGATCCGTCGTCCGTTGCGTAACCTCTGCGCTCGAGGTTTCAAAACGACTAGATGCAAAGATCTTAAGTGCAGCGGTTGCTGGGCTGAATCCCAGCAACGCGCTGTACTTGTAGCAACCGCTACAACACTTCCCCTCCATGCGCGCGCAGCTCCTCGCCGACTCACCGATCTTCCAATGGATCAACACATGGGGGTCCGTCGCGGCACTACGTGATGTTGAACGCTTTTCTCAGCGCCCGAACCGCAGGTTGCTTGCTGTGCTTCTTCACGAAAGCCCGCACGGCTGCGGGTACATCTTGCAGCAACAGGCCAGCCGGTTCCCACGAGTTCTCGAGCTCACTCAGGCCGCGCCACTGTACTTTGATCTCGTGGCGTTTGAGAGCGGGGCTGTACCGAGCCTTCAGCAGCTTGTCCACGACATGCCCTTCGCTGTTGTGGGCTACATGCAGCAGCAACTCCTCGCTGACGTTCAAGGAGGCATCGGCGTAGAACTTCAGTCGGCTGGCGTGAGCTTCACGTCGCTGGCCCGTTATCAGGTTTTCAATCTCGAATATCCAATTCGAGATTGTGCCGGTCACTTGGGCGGGGCCGCACCACTTCACCTGCAACTTGCTTCGAGTGTGTTGCCAGACGTCGGCGTAGAGGACGTAATCACCAATATCAAATTGTGCCATTGAAGCACCCTTCTTTTTGCTGCGAGTCTTTCTCCCCGTGGCTCGAACAGCTTTGTTCACCTCTGTGATTCGGCGATGCATATCCTCCAATGTCTGTTGTAGCCGCTCAACGTGTTGGCGCTGTGTCCGCTGAATCTGGTCTAGCGTGGTCGACTCTACTGGCCCTGGTATCGAAATCGTGTCGGTCGGACTCATGGCTGGAAGTCCCGTCATTGCCGTGATGGGGGCCACCCCTCCTAATGATGGCGACGCAGTTTGGTTCAGCACCAGCTGCACAATCTTCACAATGCGGGGCCATTCCTGAGGTTGCAGTCTCCACTCGGACAGCAGTGCACGACAGCAGCGAAGCGTCTCCGCATCACCACTTCCACGGTGCCGTTTGCCCACGGGCATCGTGCCGTGGTGAAATGGTGGTGTGCGCCCAATGCATGCTGGAGAGCCTCGATGATCTTGTTCTTAAAATGTGTCCCCTGGTCGCTGACCCAGGAGCGACACACACCAAAGGCAGCAAACCACTCGAGCAGGCAATTGAAGGTAGTCTCCGCGTCCGCGGCGACACACGAGAACAGCCACACATACTTCGACGCATCGTCTTTTACGACCAGCACATACGTCTCACCCGTGAGGCTGTCTCCCATGAACAGATAATCCCAATGGATCAGTTCGTTAGGATGCTCTGCGTGCATTGCTTCTCCTAACAGTCGTGGTTGTGGGGGGCCACCGAGCGTGCTTGCACAGTGAAGGCACCGCCGCACAAAGAACTCAATGTCCTTCTCGATGTCTGTCCAGAAAAACTCCGCACCAATCTTTGAAAGTGTCGTGGCGACACCTCGGTGTCCTGCCACTCCGAAATGACCCACTATACAGATCCGCACTTGCAGCTCCACTGCTCCATCTGGGATCCAGATCCTTCCGGCTGCATCTCTCCATAGTGAGTCAGCCCCAGATTGAGTCAGGTCGCTAGGTGGCAACACTGCGCTCTGGGCTGCGGCAATATCGATCGTCGTGGGCCAAACAAAGGAGTCATCTAGCTGCGGTGACAGTGGCAGATCCACTTGTCGTATCGCACACACCGTCTTGAATGATGAGCCCCACCTGGACAGTAGGTCGGCCCAGACGTTATCCTCCCCCGAGATGTCATGTATCTCGTACTTGTACGCCATCAGTAGCATCGCCCATCGGTGCAGCTTGTCCGCCGTGTACCTTGGGACTGACTTCGAAACGCTGTGAGGGTCGAAAATGTACCGCAAGTTGCGGTGATCGGTATACAGAGCAAAGCCGTCAGGCCTATGAAGCAAATAATCCGCTCGGCGACACGTCTCAATTATAGCATACGCTTCTTTCTCCACTATGGCCCAGCGCTTCGCCGATCCCGAGAAGGTACCACTCAACATGAGCAACGGCTCGTGGTCCTGCTCACTCAGCGGTCTGCTTGCTGTTTCCGGCGAGATCTGGGTGAGAACAGCTCCCCAATGTTCATCACTGGCATCCGTGTACACCGAGAGCCGCTTCGCCGGGTTTGGGTGGGCTAGCTGCAGCGTGTTCTTCAACGCCTCTTTGCACTGTTCAAGGCAATCAACTTCGGCGGCGCCCCATCCGGCATCACTGAGCAGAACCTTTCTCACTTGGGTTTTCTTACGGCCTCCAGCTTTCACGTATACTTTCTCCAGGAACTTCAAAAGAGGGTCCACCAATTTGTTGTAGGCCGGAATGGAGGTGCGCATCCAATTTAACGCACAGACGAATTGCTGCAGTTCTTGGCCAGTTGCAGGAGGAGGTAGATTCGTTAGTGCCGTCACTCTAGCTGGATCATGGCGCACTCCATCACCGGAGACAATCCGGCCACACCAAAGAGCCTCACGCATGTAGAAGGAGCACTTCTTAGGATTGAGCTTTAGTCCCTTTTCCTTGCAAATGGTCAGCACTTTCCTCAGCAAACGCAACAGCCCTTCGTCGGTGTCGTCATAGCCCAAGAGGTCGTCAATCCAAATGAGAAGCCCGTCATTAAAGACCTCCGCAAACATCTCTTGCACTGTGGACTGAACGTACGCCACGCTATTGGTGCCACCCATAAGCACCCTAGTCGGGGTGATCACCCCCTCCTCCGTGAGAATGGAGTAGATCTCCTGACACCAAGCAGCCATGGCAAACTGCCAAAAACCTTTGAAAAAATCGAGCGAGAAATACCTGGAAGATCCGCGCAGTCGGTCAAAGATGACTTCGAGTACCGGCATCGGCCACACGATCTGCTCCACACACCCATTAGGCCCTCTCACGTCCACGGTCATGCGGTGCGCGTTTAATTCAGGCTTGTTCACCACATGCGGCGCTGAGCACCAGCGACTCTTTGGGTTGCGGTAGCATAGCCCAGCAGCGATGAGAGCATCAATGTGTGTCTTCAGAAATTCACGGTGCGTCTGTGAGTATCGTCGTGCTCGGCATCGCACTGGTACAGCACCAGGCTTTAGGGTCACCTCCATCGGCGGCATGTCCACCGGCGGGTCTCGGCCAATGATCAAACGAAACACGTCGATGAGCTCCATCAATATGCTTCGAAGTTCCTCCACAAATTCCGGTGATGCCCCGAAACGCCGAGCTTCTTCGACCTTCTCGAGCAAAATACTCCTAATCAGTTCACGTTCTTCGTCTACATCCTCGGTGAAAGTAGGAAAGCAGGTCTGATCTTCATCTTCATATAGAGCACGCTCTTCATCTGCTGGCTCCATGTTTTCGACGTGTCCAGAGTACGCTAAAACACTAGCAAGGCCGCTTTCGGTGTCGTCGTCTACGTCATTCATATCCCACACAGGCTGAATCTGCTGAGCTGCAGCCAACAGCTTGTCCGAGCTGTACCCCAACTTCACCATGATCAATCGGGATAGCAGTAAATCCCCTACGCCTTGAGGGAGCCGCTGGTCAGTCACCCAGCAGACTACGTTCTGCAACACGAGCGGGCCTCCAGGAGTTGAAAAGCGCAGATCCAATTTGACTTTGCTCTTTACTGCTACTGGTTTATCTCCAATACCAGTTACACCCGCTGTTTCAGGTAGCGCTTGCTGGGAAATCCACTTTCCACTCGCAGACAACGTCTTCAGTAATTTAGTTGTCACCACAGAGACCTCCGCGGCACTATCAGGAGTGATCGAGGTCTTGACAGTATCCATGACGACACACGGAATCGCAGGCGACGAGGCAGTGGATCCTCGTCGCCGCTGTCGTCGTTGCCAAGACAGGCTTCAACACTTTCTTGCCCGTGCTTTTTTCGTAAAGCTCCTTTGCTTCAGTCGGGCCCGAGATCTCCGGGCATTGGAACACCCCATGCGCCGGATCTCCACATTTAAAACAGCTCCGATCACCCTTTGGCCCTTTTCCGACGGGTTCTCGCTTTTCCTTGCGCTGCTCGGCCGGCTTGGTGGATGGCTGGCCAATGTTGTTGCGTGGTTTGCTACCACTATTCTGCCACCCACGCTTCTTCTGGAATTTCTCCGAGGATCCCTGCTCTTGGTCAGACTTCGCGCCATTTTTTACTTGATGAGTACCTGAGATGTGCGCCTCAAACCGCATGAAGTCTTCAAGCTCCGTGCGAACCCATTTCAGAAACGCTTGGATATTAGACTTAGTCACTTTGTGGCTCTGACGCCCGAGCTGATCTCTCACAGCAGCCTTGAACGCTGGTGGTCGCAGTGCCTCCACCAAATACCCTACCACTTTCTTCGGCTCGACCTGCACCACGTCCTCCATATTCAGCTTGTCCACGATATCGTAAAGTCCGCCATCAGGCGCGACAGTCTCGACTCCGCGTCCTGCAGCTCCACATCCATGCACAGCTTCTTCACCTCTCGATCCAGTGTTTTATACGCTGTGTTGTCCGGTAGCCGCGCCGACAAAGTAGTCTCGCCACTCAGTCTCCGTGACGTCTTTCTCCTCTTTGAACAGCTCGAATCCACAAATCCGTACCATAGTACCCTGCTCAATGCAAGAACTCAAAGGCATCACAAAAAACTTTGCTTGTGTACCTTGATTTAGCGCCTTGATGCGCCTGGAGTAGATAGCATAACTGTCCATGAAGTCACGCTTCTCCTTCTTTGAACTGCCTCGATAAATCGGAGGAACGGGCAAGTTCGTCCCCGCTGCCACGGTGACAGCTGGTGTTTCCGGTGGTCGTTGGTCCGCCGTCGCGGGCGCAGCACCTTGAGCAAAAGCGCCCCACCGAGCCTGCAAGTGTGGCTGCACCGCCTCTGCCAGGCTCTCGAGGCGCTGGCCTTGCAGTCCGACCGCTTCCTGCGCAGCTCGCAGCAGCCGGTATTGTTCCTCAATGTATTGTCGGTGCTCGTCCATCTGACGCTTCATCTCCAGCTGTTGCTCTGACAGGGCCGCCTGTCGGTCATGTTGAGCCTGGAGATATTCCGACGTTTGCGCCGCGAGGTGATCCTGCTGACGCTGCACCTGGCCCAGCTGCTCCGCGGTCCGCTGTTGTACCGCTGCTGAGTGTTGCGCCAGGGCTTCGACTCGGCGACTTGCTTCTCCGCCCTGCACCATCACTGCCGTCCTTGTAGTGGTTTCTTCCAATCGCACGTCGTGTGGTACCGGGGGTACGCCGGGGTAACGGGGGTACACAGCTACGGGCATTTCACGCGCTGGGTGCGGCACCATTGCCTCCATCGCCTCGTCGGCTTCTTCCATACTGGGTGCGACGTCCCAGCTAAAGAATTCTTTGTTCGTTCGTCGCCTTCGTAAATGTAGAAGTGAGTTCATTCATCGTTAGCTAGAGCGAACTACAATATGCATGCCTTCGCGATCCGTCGTCCGTTGCGTAACCTCTGCGCTCGAGGTTTCAAAACGACTAGATGCAAAGATCTTAAGTGCAGCGGTTGCTGGGCTGAATCCCAGCAACGCGCTGTACTTGTAGCAACCGCTACAACACTTCTGTTCAGCTCTTGGGTCCTCTGGGAGGCGGCTCGATCAATGCGCTCCTTCGCCTGCGCCAGCTCTTCCTCCAGGCTCTTACGAAGCGCATCCAACTCGTCATCCGGAAACCAACCAAACTTATCGAGAAGGCAATCACGAGCCAGAGATGGCTCGACAGGAAGCTCTACAGCGTAGCGTGAGCACAGCTCCACGACCCAGTCCGCAATGTCATCAATCGACACGGACTCTTTACGCGTGGCCCACTCGGTCGTCGACGGCGTTGCGCTTTCAACCGCTACTGCTGGGAAAACTCCACCGACGAACTCGACGCTTTTAATGGGGTCGGCGGACGGAATGACCGCCTTGGTGAGCTTCGCGCAGCGCACGTTGTCGCTCTGCTTCTCTTGCTTCTGGAGACCGAGCACGAGTTCCACTGCATGCTCGTGCTGCCTGAAGCCGCATCCACTTCGCTCTTGATACGCTGGAAATCATCTCGCGACAGACAGCAGGTGACGCGGGGGCTCAACGCCATCAAGAACCGAAGCACGTACGCGGGTGTGTCGCGAATGGAGTCCGGGTCGAAGAGACTGGCGTTCAGCCACGCAAACGCAACGAACTGACGGTGATGTCCACCCGCGTCACACTTTTCAATGCAATAGACGCCTTGCTCGGTGAGAGAAAAAACGCAATCGGAATCCCACAACTCCATCCGAGTGAGCTCAGCCTTCACCCCGCCCTGCCTACCGAAGAAGCAGCCGATCTCCACTTGATCTTCAGGCGGCGCGTTGTCGTCTTCGTGCGAGCGACTGCCGACAGCAGCAAGCTTTTCACGAATGAACCGCGCGAAGTCGGCGTCGTAGCTGCTGGGGCTGAACAAGCCGAACTCGAAGTTGAGCATGGCTTTTCGGTTGCCCTCGTCAGAGACGGCCATCCCCAGGAGCGGCACAAGCGAAGCACGTCGACTTCATTCACGACGGCCTTGACCACTTTCGCGCCGTTCTGCAGCTCGTGCTTCAGCCGCAGAAGGCGGAAGAGCGTGTTTGATCGCTTAGTGCAGTACCGAGCCTTTTTGCGCGACATCTTGGACTATCGCGCACCAAAACGATACTGAGCGAGCGTGTTAGTGTGCGAAATTCTGGGTAGTTGGGACTCGCCCGCTGGATTCCGCCGTGGAATGGGACAGGTGCATGTCGGTCCTACTCACAAAAGCGCTCAATTGTTAACTGTCGGGCGACAACGCCAACAGGTTTTGAACCCCCGCTTCCAAGATGGTGGCGGACCTTGTCGCACAGCGCTTCCACGCCTTCGGCGCTGTGGCTCGAGCGTGCCTGTCCACGAGTGCAGAGTTCGTCAAGGAGCAGCAAGAAGAGATCGAGTCGACTGTCAAGTCGTTTAAGGATTTCGCAACGTTGCGTGCTATTCTCAACCGCGGCAAGGACTATGAACAAATGTACTACAGCATCTGCCACGTTGAGCCGAAGGAGAAGCCGACATGGTACATGATCATAGCGCCTACTCCGTTCGTAAAGGGGCTGGTGTTGGATCGCTTGCGCGGGGTCCCAGCGAAGAAGAGACGCGAAATCATTGACTGCTTGACGTACAGCTCAGATGCCGAGTCGTTCCGTGGCACGGTGTTCGAATACGAAGTGCTCGACAAGTTGAGATCGGGGTGTACATTTACGGCACAGCGGCTTGGTGGGGATCACGGTGACTCCGTGACGATGTCGTTCACGTTCGAACTATCGAGTCCGGATAAAGCGTACTGTTATTTCAACGACGATTCAGCGCTGTCGAGTGGAGCGTATTACTCGATCTACTACCGAGAAGCGTCCAGCGGGTCGGGTCAAGCACCCGCGTGTCTGTTCCAGGTGACTATGACCGAGTCTCACCCTGTGAGTGGCGTTGAGCTAGTGGGCGTGTTGAGGAAGCTGGAGCTATTGGAGAAAGTGAGAGAGGATCCAGCGCGAGTTGCATTGGTATTCGCGGCCCGGACTGGCATTGCGCAGAACTTTGAACGCCAGGAGATTGAATTGGACGGGTTATTGGGAGACGGCGACGGTGTGCGCTGCATTGATGGCGTTGGGGCAGCGATCGCAGCAGCTATGAAAGAGGAGCCTATCAATGTTCGTACTATTGGTGAACTTCAGGTCTACCTGAGGAACAGTGTGGCGGCACTGGATGGATACAATGTGGTGAAAAGGCTTCCAATCGGGAGGCTCCGAACTTTGCTCACCAAGCATGACGAAATGCAAGCACAGCAAGAGAAGGATGCGCAGGTGGGGGCCAGCCTGAAGGATGTGCTTGAATCCATTCCGCAGTTCGTGTGGGGAGTCCCATTTCCATTTTGCCGAGGTGGAGAAGCTCGTGTACTCTTTATATGAAGGTTGCAAAGAGCTCGTGTTTCATCGGCTGGAAGAGGGCTATCAAGTCGGATGATCCACTCAAGATGAAGACGTTTGTTCACGTGAAGAAACCGCAAGTATATGGGTTGTACTGAGAACCTCTTTTTTCAGTAGCGTCAAGCAACAAAGAGGGATAAGTGCTTTTAAAAAGGAAAACGGGGTTCTGCTTTCATGCAATATTTGGTGTGAGTGGGAACACTTGTCAATGAATTTGATGTCTAGCGAGCTGTAAACATCCACCCCGAGCTCAAGCGCTTGTATTCAAACAGCGTGCCACAGAACGACTCAGCAAATGGGTTGCACTCCAAGCGTTTTTCTCCTTCGCAGTGACCACACGCAAGTGCTCCAACAGCAACCGACGACAACGACGGACAGACAGTAGACGGACGATGCGGTGTGGTTGGGTTCGCGTGATCACGGCGGCCTGCCTCGTGCTGGCGGCGGTGCACGCCCAGGAGAGTAGCTACAGCGGCAGCGGCAGTCTAGCCAGCGTCGTGGGCGACGAGCAGCAGCAGCAACAGGAGGGCACGCCGACGCCGACGTCGACGACGTCAGCTCCACGACCACGAGCTTTTCCAGCTCGTCGCTGGGTCTGGGCGTCTTGCAGTCCAACTCGGCCTCGCGAATGGGGTTGGCCGCGTGATCGCGTACTCTCTTGGGTCTCGTTTCGACTCTTAAAGTGGCAGATGCGGTAGTACAGCTCTTCGTCACGGTAGAGAATGGTTCTGAATGTTTTCGATAGCCGACTCGATCTCTTCTTGCTGCTCCTTGACGAGCTCTACACTCGTGGACAGACAGGCACAAGCAACCCCACCGAACACCTGGAGTCGGGTTGTCACTTGATCTCTCACATAGTGAGCTGTCACACTCGAGGTCTATCTCAGCAGCAATCAGCTCCCAGTCAATGGTTCTATCCTCAGGAACCTCCGCCTTGATAGTGAGATTCAGCTCGACAGCGGCGGTCTCCAGCTCTTCGAGGCTCCACAGCGGCGTTATCCCCTTCGGTCGCAGGGGTGACTTCCTAACGGACCGAAACCACTCGTCACTTGGGCTGGTAAAGCACACCGTCTGGGCGTTTTCGGGGTTAATCTTTGGAGGGCCATCGTACAGGTAGAGTACTCCGTCCGTATTCGTCTCCCCTCGAGTCACCCCCACCCCCTGGCGGCTCGAAAATTTGGGTGGGGAGCAAGTGGGGTTTAAATCACATTTCCAACTTTCCATGATGGCAACGCCACCTCCTCCAACGAAAATGCAACGGGTCGGCGACGCACCAGGAGAGGCCGACACAGCGCGCACTCAACCTACAGCTGTCGGTGCGCCGCCGAGCAGCGCACAAGCCGCACCGCGAGCTGCAGCCACGTGGTACGACAGAAAGACGTTGAAGTTCCCTCGAGGCTGCCCATGGAGCACACGTATCTCGAGAGGAAGTTCTTCGTGCGCGACTGCTACGACACGTATTATAAGGACGTTGCCAAGCTACTGACGCGATACAATAGAACCACGGAAGTGGTCACGGTGACGGGGACGGCAGGTACGAGCTCACTGCACAGCCGTTTACTGTCTCCACAACGGAGCGCTATTGACTGTTGCTGGGCTTCTTGTGTGGCGCAGGTATCGGCAAGTCCATCTTCTGTGCGTACTTCCTGAAGCGCTGCAGCCAGGAGGCCATCGACAAGGGTGTGAATCTCACGATCATCACAGTATCGTTCAGCAGAGACTCGGTGATGACAGAGGTGGTCGTGTGGAAGGGGGGCAAAGTGATGGACAGCAAAAGCGCTCACCCCGTCGCAATGCACGCACTCATTGCGGAAACAAAGGAGAAATGCGAGAGACTAAAACACAAGTTGGTTTGCCTGTGCGATGGCCCACCGAAGATTCACCTAAAGGGCGTGCAGTCGGTCGTCTTCACCAGCCCAAACGAAGCGTGGTTCCGGTACATCCGGAAGGATTCAAGGGTGCGGCCGAGGGTGGTAATGCCACTGTGGAGCATTGAGGAGCTGGAGGAGGCCGCTACCAAGCTTCGTCTTGTTATGGAGACCGAAAGTGACACTCAAGAATCCAGCGTTTTTGCTGTCGCTGCAGACGACGCGTGTATGGAGGATGCTGAGGATACATGTACTGAGCCTGATAGCTCACTATTTGAGGATGAAGTGGAGAGTGCTGGTAGTGATTCGATCCTTGAAGCTGCCATGGTCGCGGATCAAGTCGCAATGCGCTTCAAGATGTTCGGAGGTGTCGCTCGGATTTGTCTTTCGACAGATACAGAGTCCGTTGCACGCCACGGGGAGTATATTGTGTCGACCATCAATAAGTTTACGGATATCAGCGCTGTGTATGCCATTATCAACCAAGTCAAGGACCGATACCACAGCATCTGCCACTTTGTGCCGAGCGAAGACCGCAAGGGCTACGATATCGCTGAACCAACCACATACGTGAAGAGACTGCTGGTTGAATGCTTGAGTGAGCTCACTAGAGCAAAAAGGAGCAAGATCATCAGCTATTTAGATAGCAGCTCAGCTGCTGCGTCGTTCCGCGGTATGGTGTTCGAAATCAGTGTGCACGACATCTTGCACTCCGGGTGTACTTTTACGGCACGGCAGCTTGGTGACGGTCAAAATGGATCTGAGACGTTCAAGTGCGCTCAGTCAATTTCGACTGTGAAGGGTAAAACTTACTGCTACTTCTACGAGGACTACACGGAGTCGGTGCTAGGAATTGGTGGTCCGTACCATGTTCCAATCGCGAAAAACTTCGCTGCTATCGACTCGTTCTACTACCAGGCAAACGTGTTCGATCTATCCATGCCACCAGTCTTTTACCTGTTCCAGATCACGGTGGCAAGGACTCATCCAGTGAGTGGTGCTGGACTGAAGGACATGTTGAGTAAGCTGAATCTGCTGGCGAGAGTGAAAAAGAACTTGGTGAAAATAGCTCTGATATTTGTAACCACGGATCAGAATGCGCAGGACTTTCGGCGTCAGAAGATTCAGTTGGACGGGTTACTGGAAGATGGCGATGGCGTGCGCTGCATTGACAACATCGGACCGGCGATCGAGGCGTCTTTGAAAGAGGCGCCCATCAATGTTCGTACTATCGGTGAACTTCGCGCCTACCTGGAGAACAAACCAGCTAAAGACAATGTCGCGAAAGGTGTGAAAGTCGGTAGGCTTCGAGACTTGCTCGCCAAGCATGACAAGAAGCAAGCTGAGCTAGGAGTGACTGACCTGAAGGCTACGCTTGAATCTATTCCGCAGTTCGTGTGGGGAGTCCCGTCGCGACAGCTAAAGGCCTTATCGAGCGTTCCGGATACGAGTTTTGGGAGCTTGGACACTTCGACGGAGGAGTTTCGCTACCAGCGAATTGAACGTGAAGAACTGTTTGCGCATGTCAATGCGATGGCAGGTGCAGACGAGCACGATCCGAACAATCTGCGTGCTGTCTCCCGAAATGCGCACATACTACAAGGGTCCCGTCCTCGATGTTCCCCTGGTCAGCATGTATCCCGGAGAAGTTGACGAAATGCAGAATGCTGACGAAAGAAACAAGGTACAGTAGATAGACCTTGCCTGTGTGGTGTATGCGTGGTGACTAACCTCATTGCGCCTTTTACTTTACATCTGTGCCTAGGTGGAGATCTTTGTGGAGGTTTTCAGTGAAGGCTGCAGAGAGCTCGTATTCAATCGGCTGGAGCGGGCTATCAAGACGGATAATCCACTCAAGATGAAGACGTCTGTTTACGTGAAGAACCCACAGCATTTTTGTACCAGCTTGGAATCGAGGCACGAGGAGATCAAGGCGGCATGGGCCAAGTACCGGTCGAAGACCTCGGCAGACTGTTGAATTATTGATGGCCCCAATGAGCGCGTTTGGTGATCGAGCGGTCAAACGTGTCGTACTTAGTAAAGCGTGAAGAGGATATCAGTTCGGATAAGGTGAATTCGTGCCAATGATATTCATGGCGTTTCGAGCGAGCTGGCATCGGAACATCGCACAGCAGTTAACTTCAGATATCCCCAGACCCAGACATCGACGGAGAAACCAGGACCTAATAAGAAGAACACCGCTCACAGCACTCTTCCTACTGGTATCTATTCTGTTCTTATAGTTTCTGTACTCTGTTTACGCATTTCGTTGACTACGAAGTCGTCACCACGCTCATTAGGCCGAAATAACCTGCCACCCTCGTGTATACACCAACTTGGACGAGTTGAAGGCGTTTGTTGTGGCCTGGATTTGCCGCCACAACGGTACTGAATATCGGCACCTGCTGGATGCGCAAAACAAGTTTCTACGGAGGCACTAGCCGGATAGCGAACGCTTAATAAAAGATGAGGCTTATATGTGCTGCTCCACCTACGGCCCGTCGACACGTATTGCTGCGTTCTAACCATCTTGATGCCCCACGGCTAGCACAGCACGATACCCACCCGATCACTGCTCATCCATGGACAGCGCCAGTTGTACAGGTAATACTGCAGCTCTCCGCTCCCAGGTCCGAACTTGAGCGGCTGCAGCATTTCGACATTCTCCATCACGTCCAGCGCGTTGAAGACGTCCGCGTGCTCCTTCTTGGCCACGATCAGCGCGTCCTGCATCAGCTGCGTGAGCGTCACCGACTTGGCCACGTTGTAGAAAGAATACACCGCGTTGAGCTTCTTGTGTTTGTCGTCGCCGATGATAGTCGACGGCAGGTGGTAGAAGCTGCACACGTCCGTGACCTCGTGCGTCTCCGGGTTCTCCACCACATACGCGCTGACAACGCCCACACGCGGCACCATCCAGTGCACGACCTCCTCCTCACTGTACTCGACTGCAAGCTGAAACTCAGACAAGTATTCCCTCAACACCCTCGTCACCTGTGGAACATCCGTCCGCTCCATCGGTCGGAAGCCTGGCGTGGACGTGTGTGCTGGCAGCTTGAGCGCCTTGATGGTCTGGGCCAGCGTCATCTTCGGCGGAAGTGGGGAGAAGCCCACTTCAATGAGCTTCTTGGGGTTCAATGACCGGTGGAAATACCTGCACTGGGCCACGGGCATGGGCAGCACCACGCCCGCCGTGTAGACGGCCTGCCACACGTCGCACAAGTTAACTCCTCGTGACCTCCTTGATCAGCACAGGGGCCAGTCGCCTATCCCTCAGTCGCTTGTGCACGCAGAGGAAGTTGATCTCGGCCATAGCCATGGACTCGGCGTAGACTCGGGCTCGCACTGGGATGCCGCTGATGAAGGCCATGAGCTTGTGGTTGTGCGTGCTACGTACGCCAATGTGCCAGTCCTTGCGGTAGCCTGGGGGCGTGAGCGCCCACTGCAGGAAGTCCACCGAGTAGTCGAAGCGGACGGTGCAGTCGTCGTCCTCCACGTAGTTGCGGGTCAGTAATTCATACACCTCGTCCGCCTGAGAAGGGTCCGTCTCGTCCACGACGCTCCACGCGACGCCCGGCGGCATGTGGTACGGCTCCTGTCTCACTTGATCTGGTGTCTTTTGGGGGACGTCGATGGGTCCATGTGGACAGTCTGTAACAGTGTGGTCCTCTGTGTCACGTGGATTGGGGACAGGTTGGGTGCCCCAGAAGCGGTGCTCTCGCTGCAGCTCGTGCGCCTGTTGCACCGACTGCGCCAGGTTCAGCTGCTTCAGTAGACGCAGGAAGTCCTCCTGCTCCTCCACCGTCACCACCTGCTCCGTCGTCTCCGAGGAGCACGCAGCGTCATCCTGGACGTCCTCGCCATGAGCATGAGCCATTATTAATCTATCAACCTTCACCACTGGAATCGACAACCATGAAAAAAATAGAAGACAATTGCAATTAATGTGCACCACACAATCTTTTCCCAGGCTCCCAGGTAGTCACGTTCCTCCCCCACCCAACCCCATACAAAAGATCCGTCACGTCAAGCCACAGGACCCACTGACTGAGACGATGAGCAGCTCGCAGCCTCCCCCGCCCGCCGCGGGCGCCAAGCCCGACGACAAGCTGGAGCTCGTGACCGTGGAGGAGCAGGAGGAGTTCCTGCGCGTGCTCAAGCAGCTGAACCTGGCCACGGCGCCGCCGCCCGACCGCGCGGCCGCGGCGGCGCAGAAGGACTTCAAGTTCTGGAAGACGCAGCCCGTGCCGGCGCTGGACGAGTTCCCGCGCGAGCACGGCGCTATCGACGCGCCCAAGAGCGTGGGCGACGTGCGCGCGGAGCCCTACGCCATGCCGCCGGGCTTCTCGTGGAGCGAGATCGACCTGACGAACGCGCAGGAGGCCAAGGAGGTGTACGACCTGCTCACGCAGAACTACGTCGAGGACGACGACAACATGTTCCGCTTCGACTACTCCATTGACTTTCTGATGTGGGCGCTCACGCCTCCGGGCTTCCACAAGGACTGGCACGTGGGCGTGCGCAACCAGAAGACCGGCAAGCTCATGGCCTTCATCTCGGGCATCCCCGTCAAGACGCGCGTGTACACGACGGTCCTGAGCATGGCCGAGATCAACTTCCTCTGCGTGCACAAGAAGCTGCGCACCAAGCGCCTCGCGCCCGTGCTCATCAAGGAGATCACGCGCCGCGTGAACCTGCGCGACATCTGGCAGGCCGTCTACACGGCCGGTGTGGTGCTGCCCATGCCCGTGGCGCAGTGCCGCTACTTCCACAGGTCGCTCAACCCCAAGAAGCTCATCGAGGTGGGTTTCTCCCGGCTCGCGCCCCGGATGACCATGACGCGCACCATCAAGCAGTTCAAGCTGCCCGACGCCACGGCCACGCCCGGCTTCCGCGCCATGCAGAAGAAGGACGTGGCCCAGGTCACGGCGCTGCTCAAGACGTACCTGGCCAAGTTCGACCTCGTGCAGCACTACGACCAGAACGACGTGGCCCACTGGATGCTGCCGCGCAACGGCGTGATCAGCGCCTACGTCGTGGAGAACCCCGAGACCAAGAAGATCACGGACTTCGCCAGCTTCTACCATCTGCCCTCCACAGTCATCGGCCACCCGACGCACAACAAGCTCAACGCCGCCTACTCGTTCTACAACGTGGCCACGTCCGTCCCGCTCACTCAGCTCATGAACGACGCGCTGATCATGGCCAAGAAGGAGGACTTTGACGTCTTCAACGCGCTGAGCCTGATGGACAACATGGAGTTCCTGCAGGAGCTCAAGTTCGGCCCCGGCGACGGCGACCTCATGTACTACCTGTACAACTGGCGCTGCCCGCGGATGGAGGGCAACAAGGTTGGCATCGTGCTGTGCTAAGCGAGCTGCCCGTCGAGTCCGGCTGAGCCAGGGCGGGCGGTGGATAGTGCGTAACGAGGCGCCTCGGGAACGTTGCAAGGAAATCGCACGCGCAGGGGAAAGGCGACTGGAGACGAACTCGCGCGATCCCCAGGCCTTGGGGGCTGGGCTCAAGAATACGTGGGGCCGATGAGGGTAAGGATGCTAGTGCGACTGCTGACGCGTGCAGCGGAGGAAGCAGTTGCCGCGGCTCGTTGTTGGGTGAATGCGTAGGTCGATAGAAAGAAGACAGAGAAGGAAGGACAGGCTGCAGTTGGCGCTCAGGACCGCCGGGAATATCCGTGCAATACAAGAGAGAACTGCGGACAGTGGTCGCTCGGCCTTTGCTGGATCTTGCTGCTCGTCTGGTGATGCCTCGAGTCGTGTCTGTCGCTTACAGGTCGTGTCTGCAGCGATGAGCAAGCAACCCAACAACGCAGGCACTCGAGAGTTGATACATGTCGAGCAGATACCCCAGCAGGACAGCGTCCGGCACGACAACGGCGAATCGTGTCGTGCGGTGCAACCGATCGACTGGTTGAGCGGCGATGAATCCCGGCTCCAAGCCATTCCGGGTGTGTGACAGCCATGCCAATCCTTGCGCCCGGTTACCAAGCCTGGCGTTCATGTCAACGCGCACGTGCATGCATCGCGCATATGCGCTGGCCGCCAGGCGCTGCTCGTCTTCTTTCGCGATACCGAAGGCCCCGGGGATCGTCTGCGGGGCCGAAAGCGACATAGAGCAGAGACGGGCCAACTTCAGAAATGATTAAGATACGCCGAGCCCATCAACTTCAGTTTTGTTCGTCCGCATTGCGTGCGGCTGGCAATGACAGACATCACGCCTTAGATTCGAGGAAGAAGGCACGACAGGCTCCCGCAGATGTTCCACGCAGACTCGTAAGATTCCGCGTAGCACACGTGCGTGGTGGCGTCATGGTGAGCGGCAACCGCCACTGGGTTCAGGTTGTCAGGCCTCCACGGATGGGGGAGAAAGCGGCCGGATCCAACGCAGCGTCTGCACCAGCGAGCCTGTTTAACAGATTCGCTTGGCCGCAAAGACCTCACGCTCCAGCGCACCAGAGAAAAGTGCTGAACTCCGCTGAATTTTGCGCATTCGTACACCCACCCACCAGGAGAAGCGTGTCGGGTCGCGACGGGCTTATCGCAGCCAGCCAGCTCGAGTTAGCAATACGAATCGCATCTGGCTGGTCGAGGGGATGGCTTTTCCTCCGGTGTCCTGACAGAGTTTCGATCATGCAAAATGCGCCGCGCGTGACGCGTCCACTCCACCCAATCCATACTTGCGCCTGCATGCCTTGGTCGCGCTCATTGGCGACCAGTGCGTGACGCAATGGGGGCTTTGGTGCTTGGTGAACGGACACACAGCCGGCACCGCCACACTGGGCAAAACCAGGACCAACGTTTGCCGGGGTGATCGCTGGAGCCGTGACGCGCACGCAGCGTCCAATGGCTGTTGCTTCTGTGCGCTCTTGCTGAAGGTCATTGGCAAATCATCCGGCGCGCGTCACGCAGGCTCTTCTACACATGAGCAGGACGCGCTTGACTGTCTCATGTGACCCATTGTGCTTGTTGCCTCTTTGCTTCGTACCGTAGGCAATCTTTGGGCTTTTGGCTGTCGGTCTGTTCTCGCTTATTTTTGTTGCTCTGCAAAATTGCAGCGAGAGATTGGCTGGCTTCACTCACACCTGGTGAAAACCCGATCCAGCAGTACAATCCGCGACGGCAGCTTTCCCAGCTCCAGCCACTCGTTCATTCCGCAAATTCCCGGCTACAAGTCAAGCGGCGGTCAAACCGCGAGCATGAACAGCTATTTTGTACCCGAGCCCAATGCCAGCGCCCAGCAGCAGCTGGACCCGCAGATCGCCGAGTTCGAGAAGCGAGGCAACTGCAAGAACTACACGCTGAAGGCGCTGGCCGACTGCGTGCGCCAAGACCTCCCTCTCCGCGTGAGCGTGGCCTCCACTACCAAGAAGGAAGACTACGTGGTGTACAACTGCACTGTCTCCAGTGTCACCACCAAGAACGCGTGGGGCGTCGCCTATCGCTACTCGGAGTTCCTCGCCTTCCGCAACAAGGTCGAGGAGCTGTGGATGTGTCAGGAGAAGGACTGCTGCGGCTCGTGCCAAGCCATTCGCGATGTCATGGCGGCCTTCTTCCCCAAGAAGCGTCCGGCGATCATGTCGACATGGTCCGGAGCCGTTAACAACCGCAAAAGCAAGCTGGAGAACGTGCTGGTCTACCTGTTGCGCTGTGTGCTGCTTCCTGGCAGCGCGATGAAGTGCTTCCACGCCCGGCAGAAGCTGCCTAGCAACCTCTTCGACTTCCTCAGTGTTAAGCACGACGCTGACAAGCGTTCGCTGCTGCAAGTCTACGTCGACAACCGCCAACCTGGCATGAAGAAGTCGGCCACCACCACGGACTTGTCCATGTTGGAGCGCCAAAGCAACATGAAGAAGTCGTCGACTACCCCGAACTTGTCGGCGCTGGCCCCCTGCACGGACTCGGCTAATGTGGAGCAGTGCATGATCTGCCTTGAGGACGTGGACCTGGACGCCTCGCGCGAACTCGGCGTCAGTGGCAACTCGCCCATTGTGCTCCAGTGCAAACACGCCTACCACCGCGAGTGCGTCTTCGAGTGGCTGCTGTTCCACCACCACTGCCCTATTTGCCGAGCCAAGGTTGGCCCTGCCGCCGTGACTAACTACTGCCGCCCAAAGAACCAAGTGCAGTGGTGGCTTGGCGAGTTTAAGGAGGACCCGCTGATGTTGGCTTCCGAGTAAGTTAATATAGGTTTGCTTCTACGAGCACTGTCCCGGTGCAACTAAATGTAAGGAACCATTAAAAATTTAGAAGTATTCATTTATTTGTCAGGAAGTCCATATCGGCAGCACTTTTGGATGGTTAGTGTCCACTACAGCCTACATGTACTGCACAGGATACTACAACAAGGTGTTACACGAAAAACTCGCAGCAGAAATTGCACGTGCAAATTTCAGACTCTGGACTGCCGGAAGCGGGGCCAAAGACACGATCGGCGGGACGTTGGGATCGCCGGTAGCCTCTCGCCGACAGGGCAGTCAGGTAAACCTCACGAAATGACAGCCATCCCGCGTGTCAGACGCTGGGAATCACACCCGGCATCCAACTCATCGCTGTGTATCTATGAGCAAGCGAGCCCCATCGACCGAAGCGACTCGGACGAGACCACTGCACCGTCATTTTGCCCACCCGGGGCTGCGACGCCGCCTACGCTATACCTATAGCTACATGCATATCCAGATAGGCTGCAGCAATTTCATCGAGGCTGCTACGGCCGCTGCAGTTGCCAACACCGCTCTTGGGTAAGGGGTTTGACTCGACTGGTCGTCGGCGGTTCTCCGTCAAGCCTGGGACGGAGTCAACACTGTAGGCTCGATCTTTGATTGGTCAGAGCCGGGCCAACTTCAGTTTTGATTAATGGTCCATCTCTACGAATTGTACGCACAAATTGTCACGGCGGATATCATTGCAACCGTTCTGCTTACCAAGGTGCGTGCTCCGCGTACGATTCGGCTGGCGTCATCGTCATGGCGTGGATCTGTCGCCACCGACGTCGAGAATCCTGCTGTGCATGTAGCTGCGAGAGACTCTGCGCTTCTCTGCCTGGTCCGAGGCGCAGAGTTCATCGTCGCGGGACTGCGATGGCGGCGCATTTTCGCAGACAAGAGCGACCGACGTACGACAGCGGCGCTCGTGACGACAGAAGATTCACAGCCATCCCCACCGATTCGTTTGGCTCGGCGGAGCTCGAGGCGTTGGGTTCGACGCACTCGGCCCAGTCGCTGGCGTGCATGGACTTGGCATGTCGGGAGTATTCGACCCGCGTGCTCGGTGCAGAGATCAGTGATCTCGGCCGAGGAACTGACTCGAGGCGATCGATCGAGCGTGCATGAATGCGCGCGCCATCACATCCAACACGGCGTTAAACCAGACGGCGGTGGCTGGCCCATGGATGCCGGGCAGTGGATCAGAGACTGCTGCCCACCCACCGCAGACATCACCGCTATAATAGCAAATGTATCGATCGATGGAGCTGCTCCTGCCGCTTGGACATCGCCAAGCTGGTGGTCGTCACCGTCGCCGCCGTACTGTAGAGCGCTGGGGGCACCATTTGAGCCGTGGCATGGCCATGCTGCCGCCGATGAGCGACCGCCGAAACTCGCTGGTGGCGTAGGCCAATCTTGTCGCCGGCGTGACGCGCATCCGCGGGCCAATGGCCATCAGATTCGCGCTGCTCACTCCTGTCGATTGGCGGAGCGCCGGCCGAGATGCGCGTCACGCGATGGTGCTTGGTGCTTGGGGGCGACGATCGCAATGATCGTGATCGACTGTCTCATGTGCGGGGTCGACTGGGCAACCAACGTGTCTGCACCGCCAGTTGCTTGCTCGGCGACGAATCTGCGCGTGGACGGGTCTCGGCGTGTCCCGAGCCCAGCAAAAGTTTGGATATTCACGGGCCAGCCTTCGCGACCGAGTTGCCGAGTTGGCAGGTCATTCCGCAATTTGCCATCGAGCAAACACATACCCACTCACCCACACAACAACAAACCATGAATGCGTACTTTGTACCGCAGCCGCACGAGAAGCCGGCCCGCGCGCGCCGGAGCGGCCCAACTCCAAGACGTACACGCTGAAGGAGCTGCGCCAGTGCGCGGGCAGCGAGCTGCCGCTGCACCTGGACGTGGGCGCCACCAAGAAGGAGGAGGGCTACGCCGTGTACGACATCACCACGTCGAGCGTGTCGACACAGAACCGGTGGCACGCGTCGTACCGGTACTCGGAGTTCCTGGCGTTCCGCAACCAGGTGGAGGAGGTGTGGACGTGCCACGACGACAAGTGCCAGGGCTCGTGCCAGTCGCTGCGCGACCTCATCGAGGCGACGTTCCCCAAGAAGGCGGGCCTCATGTCGACGTGGTCGTTCACGGTGGAGGACCGCAAGGCCAAGTTCAAGAACGTGCTGATCCACCTGCTGCGCTCGGTGCTGCTGCCCGGCAGCACCATGAAGTGCTTCCACGCGCGCCAGCAGCTGCCGCCCGCCCTGTTCGAGTTCCTGAGCATCAAGGACGACGCCGACAAGCGCTCGCTGCTGCAGGTGTACGTGGACAACCGCCAGGGCGGGATGAAGAAGTCGGCGAGTCACACCGGCCTGTCGTCGCTGGAGCACCAGGGCCTGGGCCTGGGCATGAAGAAGATGAGCTCCATGAAGAAGTCGGCCACGACGCCCAACCTGGCGCAGCTGGAGCTGGAGGCGGAGGAGAAGGGCGCCGTCGCCACGATCGAGGACCCGCAGTGCATGGTGTGCCTTGAGGACGTGGAGGACCACGTGCACGCCGAGGGCCCGCAGGGTCTGGTGACGCTGCCGTGCAAGCACTCGTTCCACCGCGAATGCATCTTCGAGTGGTTGCTGTTCCAGTACCACTGCCCCATGTGCCGCGCGCAGGTGGGGCCTCACGCGCTGACCAACTACGCGTGCCCGAAGAAGCAGGAGCAGTGGTGGCTCGGCAACTTTAAGGAGAACCCGCTGGAGCGCGATGCCGAGTAAGTCGGCCGCCGCGTGCATACACACACATCATCCACTAGAGTATTTACAAAAGGAATAATTTATCATCGCCTTCAATCGACAGTATTTACCCGAAACCAAGCAATGTTTTTCGTGTCAAGTCCGTCTGTCTTGCTATCCCGTTCTCGCGGTACACTGTGGGCTTTTACATGGTGTCATAACGTAAGGTTGTCTGCTACCAGTGGTCCGAGTTTTGACCCCACCAAAGACTACCTGTGTACACAGCAACTGATACATAGTACCTCTTTGCCGTTGCACTCTATCATCAAGTGTGCTGAGTAGTTTCCTGAATAGCATCAGCAGGGCGCTACATGTGCATACACTAGAGACGGCGAATACATTTTGCTGTCTCGATTGAGGGTGGAAGGACGACGATCAACGATGGCTCCAAGCAATCCAAAACGGTAAGATACAAACCGAAAGAGTCCATCCCCTTGATTTCTGAAGTTTGCACGGGGTGCGCCGTTATCAGGTTGCTTGGTGTGGACGGATCGCTCATCGCACTGTATTGACTTGTTGGGTCACTCGTTGCACCACAGCGGCTGCGGCTGCGAAGGGTACTTACTGCACACGTACACTTCAACGCTTGGATCGGATGCCCGGGGGTTCCGTTGAGCGTGGTAGATCCATCCATGGTCTCGACCCAATCTCACCGCAAGTTGAGCATTGCTGCGCTGGTAGCTACCGAAGTCAGAGCAGAGCTGTTGGACGTAAGTAAGTAAACAGGGTGCAATTAATTAAATTAGTTCACTAAACTATGCTTCGTCGAGCGCGGAAGCCATTGCCTGAACGCAGTCCTACTCGGTGTCCGGCTTCAACGGGTCCTCCTTAAAGTTGCCAAGCCACCACTGCACCTGGTTCTTCGGGCGGCAGTAGTTGGTCATGGCCGAAGGACCCACCTGCGTGCGGCACACGGGGCAATGGTACTGAAAAACGTCAGCCACTCGAACATGCACTCGCGGTGGAACTTGTGCTTGCACTGGAGCTCGACGGCCGCGTCTCCGCTCTGCGCGTCAACATTCAAACCCACGTCTTCGAGACACACCATGCACCGAGACGACTCAGTGGAAGGCACTACTACTGCCGCAGACATGGACGCCAGATCCGACGTCGTCGCCGACTTTTTCATGGAGCTCTTGCGCTCCAGCTTGGACAGGTCGGCGGTCGTCGCGGACTTCTTGATGCCGCCCTGGTGGTTGTCCACGTACACCTGAAGAAGCGTGCGCTTGTCCGCGTCGGCTTCTACGCCGAGGAACTCGAACAGGGCGGGCGGCAGCTGCTGGCGCGCGTGGAAACACTTCATGGTGCTGCCGGGCAGCAGCACGGACCGCAGCAAGTGGATCAGCACGTTCTTGAACTTGAGCTTGCGATCCTCGACCGTGTGGGCCCACGTGGACAGGATGCCGAGGCCCTTCTTGGGGAAGGTCGCCTCAATTAGGTCGCGCAGCGACTGGCACGAGCCCGAACACTTGTCGTCGTGGCATGTCCACTGCTCTTCGACGTGGGTGCGGAACGCGAGAAACTCCGAGTATCGGTAGGACGCGCGCCACGTGTTCATGGAGGTCACGCTGGTGGTGGCGAAGTGGTAGACGGCGTGGCCTTCGTCCGATCTGGTGGACGTCACCTTCACGCGCAGAGGTAGCTCGCTGCCGGCGCACTGCCGAAGCATCTTGAGCGTGTACGTCTTGCAGTTGGGGCCGTCCATCTCGTCGTCGTGGGCTGGCTTCTGGTGCGGTTCCGGGACGAAGTAGCCATTCATGGTTGAAGGTTGTGGTGTTGATGTCGGTGGTGGAGTTGAGTTGGCCAGTTGATGGTAAAATGCAGAATGGATAACCTCCACTCCACATCGCCGGCATGAACGATGTGCGGGCGGTGCGGTACGGTCATCGGTGATGAAAGTTTGGCGTCGCGACACGTGCGCCTGTCTCTCTTCGAGTGCCATGCCCCAATGAGCTCGAGAAGCAGTACATGTAGCCAAGCGGCCGAGCAATTGCGGCATCGGTGCGCGTCATAACTCACCGGGGTTGGCAAGGACGACGATTTTGGCAATCGCTCAAGGAAACGCGGGGGTCGATCTGACCCGCCGCAGTATCAACCCACCTGGACGGACGCAATGACACTCAGATCAGGATTGACATTGGCAATGCTGATCTACGTGTACAGTTGAACCAGCGCTGGTACCAGCAAGATGTGCGAGGAGGTGAGGTGATGTTTTGACGTAGGTCTACAGACCTGAGAGATCAGGCTGCTTGGGCAGCGGTCCGTGATTCTCGGGTGGCGGCGGGTCAGATCGACCCCCGCGTTTCCTTGAGCGATTGCCAAAATCGTCGTCTTTGCCAGTTCTGACGCCGCAATCGCTCGGCCGCTTGGCTACTGCTTCTCGAGCTCATTGGGTCATGGCACTCGGTGACTGACACCTGCATATCGGTGTGATAGGTGTTTGGTTGGTTGGCTGTTGTGTTCATCGCGCGGGCCCGCTGATGAATGCACCACCGTCTTCTCGAAAGCCCCTGTCTCATTCGGACACTTTGGCCCAAAAAGCTAGCGAGCGAGACACCCAAAGTCTGGGTGTCTCGCTCGCTAGCTTTTGCACGCTCGGATCGAAGAGAGACAGGCGCACGTGTCGCGACGCCAAACTTTCATCACCGATGACCGTACCGCACCGCCCGCACATCGTTCATGCCGGCGATGTGGAGTGGAGGTTATCCATTCTGCATTTTACCATCAACTGGCCAACTCAACTCCACCACCGACATCAACACCACAACCTTCAACCATGAATGGCTACTTCGTCCCGGAACCGCACCAGAAGCCAGCCCACGACGACGAGATGGACGGCCCCAACTGCAAGACGTACACGCTCAAGATGCTTCGGCAGTGCGCCGGCAGCGAGCTACCTCTGCGCGTGAAGGTGACGTCCACCAGATCGGACGAAGGCCACGCCGTCTACCACTTCGCCACCACCAGCGTGACCTCCATGAACACGTGGCGCGCGTCCTACCGATACTCGGAGTTTCTCGCGTTCCGCACCCACGTCGAAGAGCAGTGGACATGCCACGACGACAAGTGTTCGGGCTCGTGCCAGTCGCTGCGCGACCTAATTGAGGCGACCTTCCCAAGAAGGGCCTCGGCATCCTGTCCACGTGGGCCCACACGGTCGAGGATCGCAAGCTCAAGTTCAAGAACGTGCTGATCCACTTGCTGCGGTCCGTGCTGCTGCCCGGCAGCACCATGAAGTGTTTCCACGCGCGCCAGCAGCTGCCGCCCGCCCTGTTCGAGTTCCTCGGCGTAGAAGCCGACGCGGACAAGCGCACGCTTCTTCAGGTGTACGTGGACAACCACCAGGGCGGCATCAAGAAGTCCGCGACGACCGCCGACCTGTCCAAGCTGGAGCGCAAGAGCTCCATGAAAAAGTCGGCGACGACGTCGGATCTGGCGTCCATGTCTGCGGCAGTAGTAGTGCCTTCCACCGAGTCGTCTCGGTGCATGGTGTGTCTCGAAGACGTGGGTTTGAGTGTTGACGCGCAGAGCGGAGACGCGGCCGTCGAGCTCCAGTGCAAGCACAAGTTCCACCGCGAGTGCATCTTCGAGTGGCTGACGTTTCAGTACCATTGCCCCGTGTGCCGCACGCAGGTGGGTCCTTCGGCCATGACCAACTACTGCCGCCCGAAGAACCAGGTGCAGTGGTGGCTTGGCAACTTTAAGGAGGACCCGTTGAAGCCGGACACCGAGTAGGACTGCGTTCAGGCAATGGCTTCCGCGCTCGAAGCATAGTTTAGTGAACTAATTTAATTAATCGCACCCTGTTTACTTACTTACCGAATTTCCTTTGTAATAGGGCACCCCTGTCACATCCTAAGAAAAGGTGATTGACCAATAGAATGGCTAGAATGTACGACTAGGGCACACGTGTATAAACGTGCACCTTCTGGCTCTAAAATTTTTCCAGAGTACTGCTTTTGCTGAGTTGCAACACCGGTAGCACCGAGATAACCACCTATAAACACTATCTAAAACCAAAACTCGATACAGAAAAGTGCTTATTCAAAATTTGTGTAGATAGCACGGCACTCAGAACCGTGAAACTATCGCAAACGATGAAGAAAGCATTTCTAGTGATGGCGAGAACGTAAGAAGTCAACACGGGTCGAATACTACTATATTCCATGGTCCACCGTGGATCCAGATTAAAAACGTAGGCTTGGGTTGCTATTTTGTACTGCGTTATGCAGGTTCACTTAGGTTTAGTATTGTTGATTTGTAAATCTTTGAAATCGATATCTTCTTTCGCAGGATTGAGACCAGCTAAGATTTGCGCCCCACTTCTACACTTGCTTTTCAAATCCTTGATCTGTTTTTGGTCTACTAGCTGTAATGGGGGTGCCCTATTACAAAGGAAATTCGGTACGTCCAACAGCTCTGCTCTGACTTCGGTAGCTACCAGCGCAGCAATGCTCAACTTGCGGTGAGATTGGGTCGAGACCATGGATGGATCTACCACGCTCAACGGAACCCCCGGGCATCCGATCCAAGCGTTGTAGTGTACGTGTGCAGTAAGTACCCTTCGCAGCCGCAGCCGCTGTGGTGCAACGAGTGACCCAACAAGTCAATACAGTGCGATGAGCGATCCGTCCACACCAAGCAACCTGATAACGGCGCACCCCGTGCAAACTTCAGAAATCAAGGGGATGGACTCTTTCGGTTTGTATCTTACCGTTTTGGATTGCTTGGAGCCATCGTTGATCGTCGTCCTTCCACCCTCAATCGAGACAGCAAAATGTATTCGCCGTCTCTAGTGTATGCACATGTAGCGCCCTGCTGATGCTATTCAGGAAACTACTCAGCACACTTGATGATAGAGTGCAACGGCAAAGAGGTACTATGTATCAGTTGCTGTGTACACAGGTAGTCTTTGGTGGGGTCAAAACTCGGACCACTGGTAGCAGACAACCTTACGTTATGACACCATGTAAAAGCCCACAGTGTACCGCGAGAACGGGATAGCAAGACAGACGGACTTGACACGAAAAACATTGCTTGGTTTCGGGTAAATACTGTCGATTGAAGGCGATGATAAATTATTCCTTTTGTAAATACTCTAGTGGATGATGTGTGTGTATGCACGCGGCGGCCGACTTACTCGGCATCGCGCTCCAGCGGGTTCTCCTTAAAGTTGCCGAGCCACCACTGCTCCTGCTTCTTCGGGCACGCGTAGTTGGTCAGCGCGTGAGGCCCCACCTGCGCGCGGCACATGGGGCAGTGGTACTGGAACAGCAACCACTCGAAGATGCATTCGCGGTGGAACGAGTGCTTGCACGGCAGCGTCACCAGACCCTGCGGGCCCTCGGCGTGCACGTGGTCCTCCACGTCCTCAAGGCACACCATGCACTGCGGGTCCTCGATCGTGGCGACGGCGCCCTTCTCCTCCGCCTCCAGCTCCAGCTGCGCCAGGTTGGGCGTCGTGGCCGACTTCTTCATGGAGCTCATCTTCTTCATGCCCAGGCCCAGGCCCTGGTGCTCCAGCGACGACAGGCCGGTGTGACTCGCCGACTTCTTCATCCCGCCCTGGCGGTTGTCCACGTACACCTGCAGCAGCGAGCGCTTGTCGGCGTCGTCCTTGATGCTCAGGAACTCGAACAGGGCGGGCGGCAGCTGCTGGCGCGCGTGGAAGCACTTCATGGTGCTGCCGGGCAGCAGCACCGAGCGCAGCAGGTGGATCAGCACGTTCTTGAACTTGGCCTTGCGGTCCTCCACCGTGAACGACCACGTCGACATGAGGCCCGCCTTCTTGGGGAACGTCGCCTCGATGAGGTCGCGCAGCGACTGGCACGAGCCCTGGCACTTGTCGTCGTGGCACGTCCACACCTCCTCCACCTGGTTGCGGAACGCCAGGAACTCCGAGTACCGGTACGACGCGTGCCACCGGTTCTGTGTCGACACGCTCGACGTGGTGATGTCGTACACGGCGTAGCCCTCCTCCTTCTTGGTGGCGCCCACGTCCAGGTGCAGCGGCAGCTCGCTGCCCGCGCACTGGCGCAGCTCCTTCAGCGTGTACGTCTTGGAGTTGGGCCGCTCCGGCGCGCGCGGGGCCGGCTTCTCGTGCGGCTGCGGTACAAAGTACGCATTCATGGTTTGTTGTTGTGTGGGTGAGTGGGTGTATGTGTTTGCTCGATGGCAAATTGCGGAATGACCTGCCAACTCGGCAACTCGGTCGCGAAGGCTGGCCCGTGAATATCCAAACTTTTTGCTGGGCTCGGGACACGCCGAGACCCGTCCACGCGCAGATTCGTCGCCGAGCAAGCAACTGGCGGTGCAGACACGTTGGTTGCCCAGTCGACCCCCGCACATGAGACAGTCGATCACGATCATTGCGATCGTCGCCCCCAAGCACCAAGCACCATCGCGTGACGCGCATCTCGGCCGGCGCTCCGCCAATCGACAGGGTGTGAGCAGCGCGAATCTGTTGGCCATGGGCCCGCGGATGCGCGTCACGCCGGCGACAAGATTGGCCTACGCCACCAGCGAGTTTCGGCGGTCGCTCATCGGCGGCAGCATGGCCATGCCACGGCTCAAATGGTGCCCCCAGCGCTCTACAGTACGGCGGCGACGGTGACGACCACCAGCTTGGCGATGTCCAAGCGGCAGGAGCAGCTCCATCGATCGATACATTTGCTATTATAGCGGTGATGTCTGCGGTGGGTGGGCAGCAGTCTCTGATCCACTGCCCGGCATCCATGGGCCAGCCACCGCCGTCTGGTTTAACGCCGTGTTGGATGTGATGGCGCGCGCATTCATGCACGCTCGATCGATCGCCTCGAGTCAGTTCCTCGGCCGAGATCACTGATCTCTGCACCGAGCACGCGGGTCGAATACTCCCGACATGCCAAGTCCATGCACGCCAGCGACTGGGCCGAGTGCGTCGAACCCAACGCCTCGAGCTCCGCCGAGCCAAACGAATCGGGCGGGTGTCAGCTCGCGGCGGCGCCGCGATGGGGATGACTGTGAATCTTCTGTCGTCACGAGTGCCGCTGTCGTACATGTACGTCGGTCGCTCTTGTCTGCGAAAATGCGCCGCCATCGCAGTCCCGCGACGATGAACTCTGCGCCTCGGACCAGGCAGAGAAGCGCAGAGTCTCACGCAGCTACATGCACAGCAGGATTCTCGACGTCGGTGGCGACAGATCCACGCCATGACGCCAGCCGAATCGTACGCGGAGCACGCACCTTGGTAAGCAGAACGGTTGCAATGATATCCGCCGTGACAATTTGTGCGTACAATTCGTAGAGATGAACCATTAATCAAAGAGAACGGTAGAATGGCACAGACAATACAGTTTAAATTTACAGGTGGTCTGTCGAACCACACATAGCATTAGTAAACGCCACAGAAAAACTTGTCACGACGAGTAAATCCACAGATCGTAGCGGTAAATCCACATATGCAAAGTCTAGAATAATGTGGCACACCTAAAGCATGTACAGAACCTAAATTAGTGATCATTGATCTCCACCAATCCCCCCCCCCCCCGCGCCCTGCACTCCAAGGTAGCAGCAAGCAGGAACGTGGTGACGGCGAGACTCCGGTAACAGGGCCAGAGGACCTGAGAGAGCCGAGCGGTGACAGCGGGAGGCCGGTGACGAGGCCAGAGAACCTGAGAGAGCCGAGCGGTGACAGCGGGAGGCCGGTGACGAGGCCAGAGAACCTGAGAGAGCCGAGCGGTGACAGCGGGAGGCCGGTGACGAGGCCAGAGAACCTGAGAGAGCCGAGCGGTGACAGCGGGAGGCCGGTGACAAGGCCAGAGGACCTGAGAGAGCCAAGCGGTGACAGCGGGAGGCCGGTGACGAGGCCAGAGGACCTGAGAGAGCCAAGCGGTGACAGCGGGAGGCCGGTGACGAGGTCAGACGGCATAGGCACACGAGGCGAGAGTTGGAGAGGAGCTTCACCTGATACGAATCGGATAACATGACGCGGATTCGGTATTCGTGGGAGGAGCTGTGTACGATTGAAACCAAGGAAGCTGCCGCTGAGTTTGTGGAAGGGGAGTTTTGCTGCTCTCAAGTCACGCACACCGACCCACTACGTGAATGCCTACTTTGCACAGGGGGAGAACATCTAATGGTGGAGCGAAGGCTGAAGTGTACAAGCAAAACGTGTCACACTTTTGGTAAGTGCGGGGCGAAGTTCAAAACATGGAGGTGTGACGCGTCCGATCGTACGAGGATTTTTCAAAACACTGTGGATCATGTCCGCGACGAAGCTATGGCATGCGAAGGACCCCACAAGAGTGTTGTTACGGCGGAGATGAAGAAGTTCATTCTTCAGCAAGATGAGTGTGGTATTTCTCCACAGCTTATCTTGAGCAACATGAGGCATGTCTCGGATATTGTTGAGCCAAAGCGTGGTTACCCTACTATCTCACAAGTCACAAACTGCGCCAAGTACTTACGGAAGCTCAAGGGTACTAAGAATACGGTACATGCAGTGAAGCAAATGATGCGAGAAGCAGCGTTCGACCCCACTGGTGATCTGAATAACGCTTTTTTTTTTGGAGATCGCGAGGATGACGAAGGATTCACGTACGTTGGAAAAGGGACAGATGATGATTCGTTCGTAATTGAGTGACGAGTATCGCCCTAGTCAATGCAGCAATTGCCTATGCCTCAGGTAGTCGGTTCACCCTGTTTCATGCAGACGCGACTTTCAAGCTAAGTGATCTTGGCTATCCCGTAATTACCTGTGGGTTTTCGGACTCGACGCGGTCGTACCAACTTGCTGCTATCTTCATCGTTAGTCGACGAACCGCCAAGGAGTATGCTATGTATCTCGGTGCGTTTAGTCGCGTAGTCAAGAAAGTTCGCCCGACTGCCACGCTCTGTATTGACGCCGTCATGGGAGATGCTGAGGACGCGCAGTTGAACGGTTTTCAACAGGTTGCCGAATTTAACTCCGCTACGTACCTGATGTGTTTCTTCCACGTGCTGTATAACGTTCGGAAGCGGACTCGGCACTTGCCACCGGTTCATCGAAAGGCGGTGACAGAAGGAATTATGCGAATTCACTACACCGCTGACATGAACGCTTACTACGAGGAAAAGGAGAAAGTACTAGACGAGTGGAAAATAGTGCCGCAGCTGGCGTCCTTTGTCGCGTACTTCACGAACCAGTGGTTAGAAAGCCGATATTGGAGGTGGCAAATTTTCCACACACCAAGTGGATACGCAACAACGAACAATCCATGCGAGACGTTCAATGCACTGCTGAAGAAATACACTGGGCGACGGCGCTTCTACATGCAGCGTCTACTACGTATCAGCCGTGTTGTAGTTCAAGACGCGACGAAGCGGACTCCAGCACTCGACAACCAGATTCAACAACCTGCTCCGTTCATGGCAAGAGCAGCTTCTTCGATGATCACACTGGGAAAAATTATTGCAACAGCAACTGACAACCCCAGCATTTGCCGTGTCAAGCACGTCGGAGCAGAAGGAGTAAGTGAAGATGACGATCTACAAGCGGTTTGCAACGCGTTAGACGCTCCGTTTCAAGCTACACCTGAACCACGTGAGGATTCGGATGACCAGATTCTGGGGGGCTCTCTACTTTTAAGAGAACAGCGAACAAGAGCAGCTCAACTCTACAAGAGCGTAGTCACGTGGTCTCTACGCTATGCTCATACTTCCGCTATGCCGGAGGGCGGATGGGTGGTTGACGTGGATAAGTGTGTGTGTGGCTGTAAGTTCTACAGCAAGCACAAGACATGCTGTCATGTTATTGTTGGCCGCAAAGCAAAAAAACTAGGAAAGCCGGGAGCAGAAGACCTCACCACCAAGTTATTCAATCGCCAAGTGCGTAAGGTGAAGCAAGGAAACCCGACACTGGTCTCGAAGCGACAGAAGCAGCATCATGAAGCATCCAGTACGCCGGAAGTATTGTCTCTGACGGAGCCGCTCGAAGGACGCCCGCCGTTGGCCTCGCGAGCGTTAGACGTTCAGTTCATCCTGTGTCCAGACACTTAAGTATATTTTAGGTTGTCTGTAATACTCTGAATAGGCTATCGCCCAACTTATCGTTTACCTCAACTGGAATCTCTCTGTCACCGGTATGTTCAGTGACCGGTGACAATATGTCACCGCTCTTTCAATACCCGGTGACATTACTCATTCCGAGAATATCACTGTCACCGATTATCAGAACTAGTAGTAGGTTGATCTTTGCAATAACAAGTGGCTGTAGCGAACGTTTTTATATTTGACTAAGCTGTCTTTACTCCTCGTCACTACTACTCTCACTAAGATCGGCGCTGTCGCTGTCACTCCAACTCCCCTCACTGGCTGGCTGCTCTTCTTCTTGTGGCTCGCGGTGGCGGCGGCGCACATGCTGATTCAGCGAGTTGCGGATAGCGTAGACAATGCCGCAGTAAGGGCACCGATACGGACCCCCGCGAACGACACAGCTTTGGCGATGCTCAACAAGTCCTGCACGCGAATACGCTAGCGCCATGCAGCGGTTGCACCGAAACGACCGGAATACGACAGCCTCCGTTGAGTCCGGTTCTTGAGGGATACCGTCCACAAGGACGTAGGCGTGCAGCCGAACGTTCAAGCGGCGGAAACCCGCGCCGGCATGCGCGAGATCTCCGCGGAAAAGTACCATGTGCCCGCGGTCCAGTCGGATTGTACGGCGCCTGCTTCGGTCCACCTGCCCGCCGAAGCACCCCGGGTAAACGTGGATAAAAGTGTCATCCATGAGCGCGATGATCACCGAAGCTTGTACTAACTCCCGGGTTAGGAGCGCTCTCGCCGTCTCAAAGGTGGGAAAGTCCCGGTGCACAGCTTGGTCGCGCCCACCCGGGAGTGATCGCAAAGCGTGCCAGTTGGTCTCGTCCACGTGCCAAGCGTCGTTGATGCGCAGTAGATTCACCAGCTGATGGTGGATTGCTTCAATGGCCGGTGTCAAGGTTGGTAGGGTTGCCTGTAACCGGAACTCGTCCCTCTCTTCTTCATATACGCAACCAAATATAGGATCGTATTGAAGCGACTCAATCTCACCCAAAGCAGCAGCGCACTCCTCCTCCGTCAGCACTAGGTCATGCATGACGAAGCCTCGGTTCCAGAACTCAGCAATGTTCAGTGGTCTAAAGAAGGCCATCATCACAACAGCCAGCCTAGTCGCGGTGAGCTGGCGCCGCCCTGGATCAAGTGGGCGGCGGCTTGCTGCTGGTGCTGGGTCTCGGTGGTCGCGCCGCCCAGAGTCAGGGGCAGCGGCTTGCTGCTGGTGCTGGGCCTCGGTGGTCGCGCCGCCCAGAGTCAGGGGCAGCGGCTTGCTGCTGGTGCTGGGCCTCGGTGGCCGCGCCGTCCAGGTGCTGGGTCTCGGTGGTCGCGCCGCCCAGAGTCAGGGGCAGCGGCTTGCTGCTGGTGCTGGGCCTCGGTGGCCGCGCCGTCCAGAGTCAGGGGACGGCGGCTTGCGGGCCTCGGTGGTCGCGCCGCCCAGAGTCAGAGGGCAGCGGCTTGCTGCGGGCGCTGGGCTTCGGTGGTCGCGCTGCCTAGAGTCAGGGGACGACGGCTTGCGGGCCTCGTCTTCACGCCGCCCAGAGTCGGGGGCGGCGGCTCGCTGCTGGTGATGCTGGGGTTGGCCTTGGTCGTGGCGCTGCCCATAGTCAGGGGCGCGGCTCGCTGGCGCTGCTGGGGTCGGCCTTGGTCGTGGCGCCGCCCAGAGTCAGGGCGGCGGCTCGCTGCTGGTGCTGCTGGCGCTGGGCTTGGTCGTGGCGCCTCCCAGAGTCAGGGGACGGCGGCTCGCTGCTGGTGCTGCTGGCGCTGGGCTTGGCTGTGCGGGGCCAGGTGCGTGGTGGCCCGCAAGTTCTCGAATGAGAGGCCAGCCAAGCTGCAAGCCAGCGGGCGAGCTTGTCCGACGGGACCAGGAGTGACGTTTTTTTTAATATACGAGGCTGATTGGTTGATTGGAAAGTGTCGCAGTGAAGCAGACGGATTTACACATTGGAACTTTAACAGCAAAAGATAAAAAAAAGCTCATGGGGTATTACGTTTAATTTTAGAATTAAATGGTTTAAGGTGTCAGTCTTGAAAACTGAAGTATGTAATAATACCGTTACACGTGAATTATCTACCTTTTAATTCAGGCACTATAATCTTTGTTCAATGCTAAATTTAAATCTGAAAAATTAAAATTACTATAATATAATATTTGATAATATGAGAGCTCCTGGTTTAAGTTTTCATAGTTGAACGTAAAGTATTAGCCTCTATTCAGATCATGCATACAACTTTCAAAAATTTTAGGAAATATTTTCTGAATAATATTTAAAATGATGTATTAAAGACAATAAGAAAAAAAAAGGATCCCTCCAGTTATGGAAGGTATTATTAATTTTCATCATGATTTAATGTTTTTTTTAATTACTATTGCGTGGGAATCATAATCCTAATGTTGTCCTGTTAATTTAAATTATTTTTTTGGATTTGGTTCGTTTATATTAAATTATACTTTATTTTGAAATATAGATTTCCTTCTTGAATTTCTCTGTCATTACTAAAAACAACAATTTTGAGTGATTTTTTATAATTTTATTAGAATTAATTAATATTTTTGAATATTGTTCTAATATATTTGTGTAATAATTACGGTAATATTAAAGGTATGGCTTTAAACATGATACTTATTATATTGTAGGACACTTCCACTACTTTAATACTAAACCAAAAAGATCCTGGTAAGAAATTAATAAATTTAATACTAGCTGCCTTTAAAAAAGTTTGGGCCGTGTCTCAGTTTTTTATTCAAAAGATTTAATTTTAGAGGTACCTTCAATATTTTTAGATCTATTAAAATCAATTAGTCTATATAAACGTTTATGTCCACCCACAGCAAAACCAACTGAAAATCGAATGATCTCGTTTGATTTTTTTAACAGTTACTTAGATATTTCAATTTAAGGCATTACCTACTTTTAATTCAGCAGTTGGTGAGGAGGCTAATACTTTACGTTCAACTAAAGTAAAATAAGCAATTTTATTATGATTATAACAGATACGGTTCAAATCCTTTTCTTCCGAAAAAACGGTAATAAGATGAGATAGAGTAATATATTACTCCAAGAGAAGCTTTATGGTGTTCAGGTAATTTTGTAAGAAGAACTGGATCTACTTCAAAGTAAATAAAATATATGCTTAGAAAGACCATGGACTAGGATCTACTAAATGATATGGATGAATCTGTGTATTTTGTGTATTTTGTGTAATTTTTTTTAAAAATTTTAAATCATTTTGAAATTTATCGATATTAGAATCATTAGTTGTAGTTTCAATTTGTAAAGTTTTTTTATTAATATAGTAATAGTTTTTCATAAAAATTGATGAAAATAAATTTCATAAAATTTCATGGTTACAAGGAAATGTTATAAATATAGTAGAAAGTACTGCTAGAGAAATTGGTTGTTTTACATAGATTAATAAATTAATATTATCTAAAAAATTTATATTTGATAAAATTAAAAAAATATTATTAAAATTTAGAGAAAGTGGATGCCTTGGCATTAATTTAATTTTTAGGGCAGATGATTTAGCAATAGGTCAATTTAGACTTCTAGCAATTTATTAAAATAATTTTAATATTATCAAAAAGTTTAAATTCTGGTGAATTAAAATTAATTTTATTAACTCAAATTTTAAATTAGTTTTATTTTTTCTATTAACGTTGAGCTAGGGGGCGTAAAAACTTACTGAATTCTTAGAAACTCCGAATACAAAAAAACGTAATTTAAATAGACAGACATTAGGCGCTGGTGAACAACGTGCAGTTAAATATACACCTGTTTGTAATAAAATTATTCTTTGACTTAAAAAAGATAAACAAATTAAAAAATCAGTATCTTGGTTATTAAAAATTCACGATAAGTTAAATCATTTTATTAATTTGGTTTTTTTTATCAAAACTTTTCCTTTATTTTATAATAGTATGTTTTTAGTATTTTATTTTTTATTTTATTAGTGTAAATTTAAAGCATCGTTTATAAATTAATGCAGAAACTGGTGTAGGACCTAAAAAAAGAATTATTTATTAAATGATAATAGTTTAAAATTTGAGTTAATAAAATTAATTTTAATTCACCAGAATTTAAACGAATTCTAGCATATTTATTATTAATTTTTTGAATTAATTGAGCAGAAGTACCTGCACTTCGTATTAATTTTCCACGAGTAATGCAGGACATATATAAAATTTTTCACTAACCAGACGAAATTTTGATACTGGTTCCTCAAAAGGAGAATTAACTTTAAAGTTCAATTCTGGTACTATTTTTTCATGCATGTAAATAAAAAATCACGTGAACATTTTATTTATAAAAATTATACACCAAAAATTGATATTAAATTTATTAATATTTTTCAATTATTAAATTTTTTAATTTTAATTAAAAAAATTTTATCTGAAAATGCATTAATAAATATTAAAATTATAAAAAAAAATTAAAGTTATTGAGCCCTTAAATATATATTATAACCAACTGTAAAAGACGATTACATTGATAGGTTTTGAGTGTAAGTATTGTAAAATATTAAGCTTAAAAATACTAAAAGTTTTAAAATTTAAAATATATTTATTTCTTTGTAGCTCAATTACTTTCTTTCCAATGCATTTTTTAGGTTTATAATTTTAACAACATTTTTGATTCCAAGCAGAAGTACCTGCACTTCGTATTAATTTTCCACCCGACAAGGAATTTCGCTACCTTAGGACCGTCAGAGTTACGGAGTAAATATTACTTTCAAGACAAATTGAAGCAACCCGTCGAATAATTATTAGAAAATTCTAATATCGATAAATTTCAAAATGCTTGGACTCAATTTCTAAAGAATTAGATAAAAAATTAAATTGAATTTCAATCTTGCGATTATACTTTTCAGGCCAGGCGTATACTCTAACCAACTGAGTTATAGGCCCTTTATAGATAAAACATCATTTTATGAAAATCATTTATTATTTATCTATCAAAATTTGCTTTCGTCAAATCTTTCTTAGGACCTGGTGTTCAGGTGTAGTTATTTTTATTTTAATGATGGCAACTGCATTTATGGGTCTTTCCGTCTAACTATAGAGAATCCGCAAATGGTGCTAACCATCCACCTAAAAATAAAATAGTTGTTAAACTACTCATTAATAACATATTAGCATATTCACCTAAAAAAAATAATGCAAAACAAAATATGGATAAAATGGGATATTTTCTGTTTTTAAAGTAATACCTAAAGGGTTATTTGAACCTACTTCATGTAATAAAATTAAATGAATGGAATCCAAAGATAAAAATTCCTATTAAAGAATTTCGAATTAACTTTGTAATGAATATTTTAAATGAATATTTAATTTCATTTAATAGAAAAAATAAAACTAATTAATCGGGTAGTATTAATTTTTTTTTAAATTAATGCAGGCATAACTAAAAAGAAAACCAATCATAAAAAATAACAGCATGTTTACCATTATCTCTAAAATATTCACCTACTAAAAAGTAATTAGTAACTTTGATGATGTTTTATCTATATTCAGGTTTAAATCTAGTTTGATAATGATAAATTTTGAAAAGTTCAAAAAAATTATTTACAGACGCTAACATTTTCGGTGTAAACGAAATACTAGGTGGGGATGACGTCAAGTCTTCATGGCCCAGGTACACTGTCACTTTTTATAAAAGTTCCAATTGATTGTTAACATTAAGTTTCAGAATTATTTCAAACTCAAAAGTAGGTGTTTACGGTATTATCATTGGTGGTGGTGAAATGGTTGAATTTAATGGATGGATCATAAAAAGAGGTGTTTAAATTTCTATCTACGACTACCTTGTTACGACTTCATCAAAGTTACTAATTACTTTTTAGTGCAAATATTGAAAAAAAAAAATTGATTAATATAATTTTACTTTTAAAATTAATAACTAATCAAAAACCGATTATAACGAAATCAAAAAAAAATAAGATATTTCAATTTATAAAATTAATTTATTATCATTACCTTGGCAATTAGGTTTCCAAGATCCAGCAACTCCAGTTAATAAATTAACTGATAGTTTAGCAAACTATTAAAAAATATAAAGATGAAAAAAGTTTACAAGAAACACCAGTTAAAATTTGTACTACTAACATAATACCGATAATCCACTTGATACTAAACCATGACTAATCAATGCTTATATTTTTTATTAGATAAATGGACCCAAAGGCAGTATTTGGTATTTCCAAATAAATTCAAATAAAATAATAAAGATATATTGTGAAATATGTTGAAGAATGAAAAATTTGAACTTAAAGTTAAAACCCAAGGTATTACTCTATCTCATCTTATTAGCAAAACGTACACAACGTGTACAATGAATACAACAGATAAAATTTAAAAAAGGTTGAACAATTAAATTATTTAAAAATAGTTAAAGAAAAAATACCTAAGATAATAATCCTTTAATTATTTTTGGTGAAAATATTATTAACGTTTTTGGTTCTTTAATTATAGGTATTTCAAGAAATCCTCGTAGACCATCAGTACGTGGTGTTGCAAAAAAAAACAAAAGGCCATGGACTAGGATCTACTAAATGAAAAATTATTAAATTGTGATATTCCCTTACGTGCACAATATATTCGAGTTCTTTTTTCTGAAATTACTCGTATTTTAAATCATTTATTAGCTGTTTGTTGTCATGCTTTAGATGTTGGGGCTATGACACCTTATTTTTGGGGATTTGAAGAATTTGAAATTTTACCTATTTTTCAAATACCTTGTTTATCCACCATTATCTACCCATTTTTCTAATATCTTGTTCATCTCAAAGAAATGCAGTAATTAAAACAGACCAAACAAATAAAGGTAATCTATGAAAACTTAAACCAGGAGCTCTCATATTATAAATAGTTGAGATAAAATTAATAGCGGTTGGACTGTTTATCCACCATTATCTAGTGTACAAGCGCATTCAGGACCTTCAGTAGATTTAGCAATTTTTAGTTTACATTTAACAGGTATTTCATCATTATTAGGTGCTATTTTACCTTGATTATTTTTACCATTTATGTAAAACAACCAATTTCTCTAGCAGTACTTTCTACTATATTTATAACATTTCCTTGTGGTGGTTTTCTTAATCCATTACCTTTTACTAAAGGTCTTTGGTTATACTCATAATGTTCAATTAATTGTGCAATAGTTAGAACAATTTGAAATTTTACCTATTTTTCAAATACCTTATTATTTGAAATATTTGTTATATTTAATGTACTTTAATAAAAATAGACGAAATTTCAACAGTCAGAACTACGTCAGATATCTATCATTATACATCTCACCTTAAAATCAATTGAAGAATCTGATCTTTGCTTAATAATTGGTAAACACATTACACTTAGGATGTAACGGCTGAAGAAGGTTCCAAGGGTTCGGCCTTGACAATAGACCTTAGCGCCTAATGTCTGGTTCGATTCCGTCTCTAGCTTTAAAAAGGATAGAGTGGGATTTGAACCGGGTTATTCTTTTCAATAGGATGTTTATATGATAGATGTTTTGTATGTTGACCTTATTAATTTTTTTTTTATAAAATATCGACATCCTTTTGATTTACCTGAAGCTGAAGCTGAATTAGGGTTTAGGGTTTAGGGTTTAGGTAAAATTCGAACAATTTCATTATTAAATATATCAATTTTAATATTTGAACCAATTAATAATAAGAAAGCTACTACTAATAACCAATAACAAATATTTATTCTATTAATAAATTAATAGCTATTATTATTATATTAAACATTTTTTCACTAGCTGGTATACCACCATTAGCTGGATTCTTTTCAAAACTATTTATATTTTTTTCTGCTATTAAAAATAACTATTTTTCGTTTAAATAAATCAAAACGGAAAAAAAAAATGGTATTTCAAAATCCGTGGATTTCCTCCTCCGTCGTCTGTGATTTTGCTTAATTTACATGTGTAAATCACCTTTTCTCTTAATCAAAACTGAAGTTGGCCCGGCTCTGACCAATCAAAGATCGAGCCTACAGTGTTGACTCCGTCCCAGGCTTGACGGAGAACCGCCGACGACCAGTCGAGTCAAACCCCTTACCCAAGAGCGGTGTTGGCAACTGCAGCGGCCGTAGCAGCCTCGATGAAATTGCTGCAGCCTATCTGGACATGCATGTAGCTATAGGTATAGTGTAGGTAGGGAACCATGGCGTCGCAGCCCCGGGTGGGCAAAATGACGGTGCAGTGGTCGATGGGGCTCGCTTGCTCATAGATACACAGCGAATGGGTTAGATGCCGGGTGTGATTCCCAGCATCTGACACGCGGGATGACTGCCATTTCGTGAGGCATGCTGACAACCCTGTTGGCGAGAGGCTACCGGCGATGCCAACGTTCCGCCGATCGTGTCTTTGGCCCCGCTTCCGGCAGTCACACACTTGTGGAAATACATGGAGCACAGCCTTGTCCTAACCTATCTTACTATAGATCGGGCCTCATTCGGGGCAACAGCGATTCGCCATCTCTGCACAGTAGCAGTCCGCGCAACACCGCTCATCATTCAACCCTCCTAGACGGACGCAATGACACTCAGATTAGCATTGACATTGGTAATGCCGATCTACGTGTACATGTACAGTTAAACCAGCGCTGGTACCAGCAAGATGTGCGAGGCGGTGAGGTGATGTTTCGACGTAGGTCTACAAACCTGAGAGATCAGGCTGTTCGGGCAGCGGTCCGTGATTCTCGGGTGGCGGCAGGTCAGATCGACCCCCGCGTTTCCTTGAGCGATTGCCAAAATCGTCGTCTTTGCCAACCCCGGTGAGTTCTGACGCGCACCGCATCGTAGCGGCCGAGCAATTGCGGCATCGGTGACCGATGCGCAATTGCTCGGCCGCTTGGCTACACGTACTGCTTCTCGAGCTCATTGGGTCATGGCACTCGGTGACTGACACCTACATATCGGTGTGGTAGGTGTTTGGTTGGTTGGTTGTTGTGTTCATCGCGCGGGCCCGCTGATGAATGCACCACCGTCTTCTCGAAAGCCCCTGTCTCATTCGGACACTTTGGCCCAAAAGAAAAGCTAGCGAGCGAGACACCCAGACTTTGGGTGTCTCGCTCGCTAGCTTTTGCACGCTCGGATCGAAGAGAGACAGGCGCACGTGTCGCGACGCCAAACTTTCATCACCGATGACCGTACCGCACCGCCCGCACATCGTTCATGCCGGCGATGTGGAGTGGAGGTTATCAAGTTCAGCCCATTCTGCATTTTACCATCAACTGGTCAAGTCAACTCCACCACCGACATCAACACCACAACCTTCAACCATGAATGGCTACTTCGTCCCGGAACCGCACCAGAAGCCAGCCCACGATGACGAGATGGACGGCCCCAACTGCAAGACGTACACGCTCAAGATGCTTCGGCAGTGCGCCGGCAGCGAGCTACCTCTGCGCGTGAAGGTGACGTCCACCAGATCGGACGAAGGCCACGCCGTCTACCACTTCGCCACCACCAGCGTGACCTCCATGAACACGTGGCGCGCGTCCTACCGATACTCGGAGTTTCTCGCGTTCCGCACCCACGTCGAAGAGCAGTGGACATGCCACGACGACAAGTGTTCGGGCTCGTGCCAGTCGCTGCGCGACCTAATTGAGGCGACCTTCCCCAAGAAGGGCCTCGGCATCCTGTCCACGTGGGCCCACACGGTCGAGGATCGCAAGCTCAAGTTCAAGAACGTGCTGATCCACTTGCTGCGGTCCGTGCTGCTGCCCGGCAGCACCATGAAGTGTTTCCACGCGCGCCAGCAGCTGCCGCCCGCCCTGTTCGAGTTCCTCGGCGTAGAAGCCGACGCGGACAAGCGCACGCTTCTTCAGGTGTACGTGGACAACCACCAGGGCGGCATCAAGAAGTCCGCGACGACCGCCGACCTGTCCAAGCTGGAGCGCAAGAGCTCCATGAAAAAGTCGGCGACGACGTCGGATCTGGCGTCCATGTCTGCGGCAGTAGTGCCTTCCACCGAGTCGTCTCGGTGCATGGTGTGTCTCGAAGACGTGGGTCTGAATGTTGACGCGCAGAGCGGAGACGCGGCCGTCGAGCTCCAGTGCAAGCACAAGTTCCATCGCGAGTGCATCTTCGAGTGGCTGACGTTTCAGTACCATTGCCCCGTGTGCCGCACGCAGGTGGGTCCTTCGGCCATGACCAACTACTGCCGCCCGAAGAACCAGGTGCAGTGGTGGCTTGGCAACTTTAAGGAGGACCCGTTGAAGCCGGACACTGAGTAGGACTGCGTTCAGGCAATGGCTTCCGCGCTCGACGAAGCATAGTTTAGTGAACTAATTTAATTAATCGCACCTCTGTTTACTTACGTCCAACAGCTCTGCTCTGACTTCGGTAGCTACCAGCGCAGCAATGCTCAACTTGCGGTGGGATTGGGTCGAGACCATGGATGGATCTACCACGCTCAACGGAACCCCCGGGCATCCGATCCAAGCGTTGTAGTGTACGTGTGCAGTAAGTACCCTTCGCAGCCGCAGCCGCTGTGGTGCAACGAGTGACCCAACAAGTCAATACAGTGCGATGAGCGATCCGTCCACACCAAGCAACCTGATAACGGCGCATCCCGTGCAAACTTCAGAAATCAAGGGGATGGACCCTTCCACATCTCGCTCACGGGGTCCGCTGTTGCCGACTCTCCTGGTCCAGTTGGCGTTCGTGTGAGCATTCCAAGCCTCGGGCCGAGACACCCGAAGCGCAAGAAACAAGAGCGGCAGTCAGAGACTCCTCGGGCCGCCATCGTTGAACGGCTTTCCCACTCTTTGGATTGTGCCGGGGGCATCTATGCGACCACGAGAGCCGCCGAGGATAAAGACACATGGCGCGTGACGCGTCTGCTCTGCCCAATGCCCACGAGCGATTGATACCTTCCTGCGCGCGCATTGGGCACGGCGACCGAGCGCGTCACGGCCGTGCTGCTTGGTGCGACAACCTTCACCAGCGTGACAACCATTTTGACTCGCGTTGCCCAGCGAAAGCTGCCGGAAAAGACAGTGCGCGCGCGACTGCCGGCGCCAGCCACTCGGTCGATCTCCAGCGATCAACGGATCGTGTCGGACCGCTGGTCGGCACGAGAGATATGAACGGGTCCTTGTGCTTCGGTGTTGGTTTAGGCGCTCACCCCCAGCCATGAGTCACTTTCCAAGTTGCGCGTTGCATGAAGCGAGCTGCCGGGTCCCAGAAGAGCGTATCTAACTAGGATTGACGAAGCATGAACATTTCGGCGTTTGTTTCGGCGCCGCAGAGCGGCCGCAGCGTTTCTAAGAAGCGCAGCAGGATCAAAACGTACTCGCTCAAGATGCTCCGCCAGTACGTTCCGCAGGAGCTGCCTCTGCTCGTCCGCGTGGCGTCGACTTCCCAGGAGACGGACTTCGTCGTCTACAACTGCACCTTGTCCAGCCTGGCCAGCAAGAACTCGTGGGGCGTGTCGTACCGGTACTCGGAGTTCGTCGCCTTCCGGACGCAGCTGGAGCACGAGTGGACGTGCCAGGACCGCAAGTGCTCCGGGTCGTGCCAAGCCGTGCGTGAATACGTGGCGGCGTGCTTCCCCAAGAAGCGCCTGGCCATCATGTCCACGAACCCGAGCACTGTTTCCAGTCGCAAGAGCAAGTTTGAGAACATCCTGATGCATCTGCTGCGCTGTGTGTTGCTGCCTGGTAGTGCGATGAAGTGCTTCCATGCGCGCCAGCATCTCCCCAAGAACCTGTTCGAGTTCCTCGGCGTGAAGAACGAAGTCGATCGGCGGTCGCTGCTGCAGATCTTTGTCGACAACTACCAGAGCGCGTTGACGGACGGCCACGAGGCCAGTCTGACGGAGAGCTTCCACTCCAACGCGTCGACCGTGGACTCGGCGCCCGATTCGGCTCAGTGCATGATCTGCTTGTTCGATGTGGACTTGGAGCACGAGCACCACCAGCAGTGCGAAGCCGGTTGCACTCATGCGGACAGCGCGCCGATCGTGCTCCCGTGCAAGCACGCCTTCCACCGCGAGTGCATCTTCGAGTGGCTGCTGTTCGAGTTCCACTGCCCAGTGTGCCGCGTTCGCGTGTGTCCGAACGCAGTGACGAATTACTGCCGACCGAAGGACCATGTGCAGTGGTGGCTCGGAGACTTTGAAGAGGATCCGCTTCATCCGACTGCGCACTAAGGTTGTTAGTGTCAGCCAAGTGACTTTGCGTAAAATAATTAACATATTCAGCGACAAATGCTATGCGTAGTGCGATGGATCGGAGGCATACTTACACCATTCTTGCTCGGAAGCACCGACAACTTGACTCCGGGCAGAAGAGCACCGGCGAGCCTTGCATGCTCGCCCAACTGCATGTACTATCGCATGTGGTTGCCGGGGAAATCAAGAGCGAGCCACCGAGAAACGCAGCAGAGGTCCAACCTCGGATCGCCGGCAGAAGATCCGTCAAATCGGAGGACACCGGAGGACATTCTGCAGTAGCATAATCAGCGGTTCCGGTGCCGCCGACAATGTGCACCTGCTTGCTCACACTTGGTCACACAGAGCTCTACCTTCGTCTTCTGCGACGAGCAGCAAAGTTTTTATTTACGACGTCGAACATGGTGTTGTGCTGTCACACAGGGTTTCCTAAAAATATATGGCAATATCAATAATTGCCATAATTTACCATACAATAATGTATTTTGTGGACCCTTATCACTCCATACAATTATTTATTTCAGGATAATGTTTATACCAATAGGTTTGTCCCAAGTTGTATATTTTGACCAATCAGATGGTTACATTGTAGAATGCATAATGTATTTCACGAGTGATGTATTTACCATTATTTATTTTTGGGTTTTCTTTTCGAAGCACCGTAATTTATTTCGGTCAGCGGCTTCCATATTACGGCAATAGTATTTTAGGAAACCCTGGTCACATGAAGGCGTTTTGGCATGCTCACTGCTGGGTGGCGCCGTGAAATGCTGGGTACCGCCAGCACCACTCAGGACAAGTCTCACGATGAGACAGTGGCGTCGTTGAGGCGCGGTGCTATTGAGTAGCAGTCAGTCACTCATCAATTCACCTCCAAGTAACCAAGCGGACGACATGAACTCCGCGCTCTACTTCCAGCCTGCAGTGGGCCACGCCCCACCACTCAGCATCTCGAGCATCAAGATACTCCGCCAGCCTGTCCGTCAACGACTTCCGCTGCAATTCAGCGTGACTTCGACTGCCGTCAACAAGAACTTCGCCATGTACAAGTGCGACGTGTCGAGCGCGACTACCGACCGCTGCTGGAGCGTGTGCTACCGCTACTCCGACTTCGCGGCGTTTACCAAGAGCGTGGAGGAACTGTGGACGTGCCCGAACACCAAGTGCTGCGGCTCGTGCCAAGCCATTCGCGAGTTCATCTGGGCCAGCTTCCCGCACAAGCGGCCACCGATCTTCTCGCGATATTCGCGCATTATCGCGGACCGCAAGAGCAAGTTTGAATCTGTGGTCAACTACTTGCTCCGCTGCGTGCTGCTTCCTGGAAGCGCCATGAAGTGTCTCCACGCTAGAAGAAACCTGCCAACGAACGTGTTCAAGTTTCTCGATGTCCAACACGAAGACGACAAACGGTCGCTGCTGCAAGTGTTCATTGACAACTGCCAAGCTTCAGCATCGAAGTGCAGCGACTTGGGACTCCGGGAGAGCTTCCACTCGGACGCGTCAACGGTGGACTCGACGGAGTCCGCGCAGTGCATGATCTGCCTGGATGACGTCGAGCTTGGAGACGCCGCCAAAGACTGTTGCCACGGTTCAGATTCATCGGTAACTCTGCCGTGCCAGCACGTATTCCACCGCGGATGCATCTTCGAGTGGCTGCTGTTCCAATATCACTGCCCCCTGTGCCGCGCTCGAGTCGGTCCCTCAGCAGTGACTACATATTGCCAAGAGAAGAACTATATCCTCCAGTGGTGGCTCAGCGACTTTGAAGACGACCCCCTCACCGCGACAAGCCCCATGCAAATGTAATCATTCCACAGCAGAGTTAGTTTATTAACGCTTCCGCGTCGTTCTCACGTACCTATCCCAGTGTGACGTCTCATAGATGAATAATATCTATCATTCTGAGACCTACCTCTCGCCTACGTAGCTTTCCAGGATACGATCGATCTCGTCAGCCATTTCGGCAGCGGTCGGCCGCTTCTTCGGGTCTGTGTTCCAGCCTCTTACGATCAGGTCTTGCATCTGCTGGGGATAGTCACTCATGGCTTCCAACGACGGCCGAACTCCCGTCGGTACCTGCTCGTACACTTGCTCGCGCTCCAGCATCCGAAATGGCTTCTCCCGTGCGCGCATGGCCCACAGCACCATCGACAAGCTGTAGACGTCGAGCTTCTCGTCCAGAGGCTTGAATTCATATTCTTCCGGCGCGCGCCACTTTCCTTGGCCACCGACGTCTCGAACGTGCATTTCTCGTTTGAGTGCACGCCGTTCACGATGCGGGGACCTGTGTACTTCACTCGGTTGAAGTCATTCAACTTCAACGTGCCGTTGGCGTCGATCAGAAACTGGCGCGCTTGCAGATCTGCGTGCACGAACGGACCTCCCGGGGCGTTGTGCAGCTGTGCGACTCCGCGCGCAGCATCTCGAGCGAGCTTCAGCGCACGTCCAACAGAAACCTGTTCGTCTGAATCAAACAGCAGCGTGTCGAGCTGGTGCGGGATGTACTCCACCACCACCGTCGTCTTGCACCAGCCCACCAGCCCCACTATGTTTGGCGCATTGCGTATCGAAAAGATGGACGCGCACTCCTCCACATGACGTGGAATGATGTCCGGCCGAGTCAGCAGATCCTCCTTCACACGCTTTACGGCCACGTCACGACCTGCATCAACAACAACAGCAACAAGTTGAAACCCGTTAATTAGTTTACCAAAATAAAACAATAATTCCACATGCACAAAACTCAAAGATTGGCGCACCGTTCCACTTGGTCTTGTACACTTCTCTCCAGAAGCCTTTGCCGATGAACTCGCCCTGCTCCAATTGATCCATGTTACCGCAGTTGAGCTCCAGCTCCTCGGGCTTGAACAGTGCCACCGCCTTCGAGAAATCGCAGCCACTCTGCAGAATCCGCCCAACACATTTTGGATGCCTCAGAACGGATATTTATGTTATCGGATAATTTTTCGGGGAGAATGAACGCACCTCCTTGCGATACGACTCGGGTCGCAGCCACCAGGCCTCTTCGCTGTCTCTGGCCGTCAACACGTCCGCGAACGCACCGCGCAGTCCTTCGGCGACCCCGCGCGGGCTGTCGACGCGCAACGCTGGCGCCCCCGACTGCATGATCTGCGCGATGTACGACACGTTCCAGAAGAAGTAGCCGACCACAGAGCAGCCCACAAGTAGTTTGATGAGCGACGGCAGCTGCCGCCGCCACGAGGAGCGCAGGGCGTGCCAGCGAGCGCCGTGGGGCAAGCGACTCGAGCGCAACATCCCGTCGTCTTGGTGATTGACACAGCGAGCCATGGCCTCGGTCGCGGTACAGTAACTACAGTAGCTGATTGGGGGAGACGGCGGCGCAAAAAGATGTCATTGGACGGCTAAATTTGGCAAGGGTATCTATTTGGTCAGATTCGGTTTTACAAGGGAATTTAATGTGGCAGACACCCCTTTATATGTTATCTATTGACTTTAATAATTGATCTCAAACGGAATAGACGGGTATAATGTATTACCCGTATCGCTCTCACGCTGTAGTCTGTATTGTGGAAACCGATTAGATTGGTCGGTTAAGCATGTGATTAAGCTAAATCGGGTCGGTTTGCTAAATCACACCTCCTAATTAGATCGACCGACTAAGATTTGTACTCTGATTTGACACAGCGGTCTAGTGCGCTTACAACGCCATGCGGCAAGCTGATTTAGCAGCTTTGTGGCTTACATAGCCCTGGACGGCTGATTTGCATGCTAATCGGCCCGAATGTCCGACATCCACTTGGCATTCGGCGTCCGATTTAAGGCAAAACCGACAGACGCTACTGCTTGACGAAAGATGACTGCACTAATACATACTTGCACTCGTTAAACAGGTAACAGTACTCATTAACTGCACACTAAAATGCATTTAACGCTCACAATACTGTTGATCAGTAGTATGTGAGCGAAGCATTCAGCTAGTTGAGGTAGTGGTTGTTCCTCATACTTAAGTATTGCTGGCGGTTCACTACGCAACCCTATTTTATAAACCTTACACCAATTTGTACTCTTGTCATTGCCATATGAGATCATAATACTCCCCGATTTAGTATCATTCAAATCTCTCATGAACGCGACTTATCCGCTCGGACAATCTAATCGCTTTCCACAATACATGTAATACACTTTCACATCACACGATGAACTCCATCAAATGGAGCTCGCTGTCGACGACCTCCACCTCATTCATCTTCAGGAATTTATCCTTGCGCGCCCTCGTGATAGAGCTCAAACGCGCCGGCATATCCTTGAGAGTCTGATGCTTGGATTAGGACGGAGATCAGCTTCAAAGTACTGCGCAAGACACTGGCGAGCATATCGTGTGCATTCATACTCAAACTAGTCACAGAAGATCACTAGCGCAACATCCAGCAACGGCACCCATGACACATACACAGGACGTGCGGTGGTATCCGAATGCCCGAGGATAATGCCATACAGCCCCAGGAAATCATCATCACAGTGAGCATACCCGCGTCACTGTGACGCTCCGCCGGCAACAGCTTCAATTTACAAATAGTTGGCGACCAGCGATCGGAAGCATGCAACGCCCCGCGCCGCGTTCGAGCGTATTGGCGTGTGAAGGATGCACAAAAAGTTGCCTTTTCAGGTTGAAGCTGATCCGCATGGCGATTGGTCAAAAGTGAGCCCACAAGCAGCCAATCGCGTGCATCTTGAAGCCGGCCGCGTCCCATACAATCCCCCATACAAAATTCATCCAATTCATTCCGCAGAACAGCACTATCACTATGGAGGCGTCTCGCGTGTCATCGCCGCCGCGCGCGCGACCCGACCGCTACTGGAAGTACAGCCACTCACCCGTGAGCCTCCCGCGGCTGCTACAGGAGCGCGAGCTGCGCGGCAACGCGCGCGTGATCGACGCGGCGTGCCAGGGCCACGGCAGCCTGGTGCGACGGCTGCAGTGCGAGGCCGTGCTGCGTGGCCACTCGGGCTGCGTCAACACGCTGCAGTGGAACGAGAGCGGGCGGCTGCTGGCCTCGGGCTCGGACGACACGCAGGTGGTGATCTGGAGCTACGAGCAGCACAAGCAGACGCAGGTCATCGACTCGGGCCACCGCCTCAACATCTTCGCCGTGTGCTTCGTGCCCGGCACGGACGACCACGTGCTGGCCACGGGCGCCATGGACAGCGACGTGCGCGTGCACTACGCGCCGTTCCGCGCGGACTCGAGCAAGCTCTTCCGCGTGCACCGCGACCGCGTCAAGGACATCGGCACGTCCTGGGCCGTGCCCAAGGTCTTCTGGACCGCGGCGGAGGACGGCCTCGTGTTCCAGTTCGACCTGCGCGCGCTGCCCAAGAGCGGCGGCAGCTGCGACACGGCGGACGCCTCGGGCGTGCTCATCAACCTGGGAAAGGACAGGAAGGGCCGCGTGCTCCGAGGCATGGGCATGACCACGCACCCGCTGGATTCGACCAAGGTGGCGCTGGCCTGCGGGGACTTCTACACCAGACTCTACGACCGCCGCATGCTGCGAGTGCAGCAGCACATCTCCACCGCCAGAAGTGCAGGCGCGACGCTGCCCGTGGAGGTGTTCGCACCCCCGCATCTGCACTTGGACGCGTATTGCAGCAGCAAGGAGCAGCGATTCCACGATAAAAGCCACGGGACCAGCATCCAGTTCAGCAGCGACGGGTCCGAGATCCTCGCGAACTACCATAACGATCACATCTATCTGTTCAAGGTGAACTCAAAGGAGACGGTGGTGTTCAGCAAGGACAACAAGACGGAGCCGCAGATCCAGCCTCTGTCGTGGCTCAATGGCTCGCGCATGGATGAACCAGAGTTAACCGTGGACTTGCATCTGGAAGGCGTGCAGATGCTGCATGAGCAAGGTAGAGAAGCGCTTGTGAGTGACCAGTACACGCGCGCGCTGAAGTCGCTGAATGTGGCGTGTGGTGCTCGTGGAGTTGTGGAAATGACGGCCACGCAACGCAAGGAGCTGCACCACCACTGCGCGAAGGCGTATCTAGGGAGGCTGTGGAATGCCGATGGGTATCTGGCGGCTGTACACTGCAAGAAGGCGCTGGAGCTGGATCCAAACGACCGCGAGGTTGAATTGACCTACATCCGTGCGCTAAGCGCAGGGAAGCGAGAGTCACAGGCGAAATGGCAGGCGCGGCGTTACAAGGACAAATACCCGGATCACGAGGAAGACGTCGCGCCGTTCTTGAATGGGACCGCATCTACTGTGCGAAGTTCTCGGACGGCGCAACGCCCCTTCCGGTTGTATCAGTCGTCTGATGAAGAAGAGGAGTCGAGCAGTAGTAGCGAGGAAGAGCAACCTACTGCCAACCACAACGACCATGCTGGAGATGATCTGCCCGACGACGACGACGGGTTTTGGGAAGGGAAATTGGTGGACAGCACGCCGGTGAACTGTGACGTGCTCCGTCGCTACATCGGGTACTGCAACGTGCAAACCGACATTAAGGAGGCCTCGTTCTTCGGCAAGAATGACGCCTACATCATCGCAGGGAGCGACGACGGACGTGCACTGGTGTGGAACAAGGCGACGGGAGAACTGGTGAACGCTATTGAGGCGGACGCGGATATCGTGAACTGCGTCCAGCCGCATCCCTTTGATGCTTGTTTGGCGACAAGTGGCATCGAAAATGTGATTCGTTTGTGGACCCCGACCTCCGAAAAGGAAACTACCCCGACCGAAGCAGAGCTGGAGGATATCGTGACAAAGAACCAGGAACAAATGGATAACGTTGCGGAGTCGTTCGAGGGGGCCATGCACAATATGGTTCGCCTGGTGTTTCAAGCTGGAGGAGACCACCAGGCTATTCAGGAGTGCGCGACAAGCTGAATTGCAGCGGAGGAGTGTGTGTGTAAAATAAGCAGGTTGGCCCTGTGTGGGCTAGTGAAGTTCCAAAAGAATGAATTTAGCAGCTCTAAATCTTCTTGGTGTGCATACGGTTTACCGCTGTCTTCTGCTCATTTGGATACAGTACCCTTGTAAAAAAATAAGTTGAAGTAGGAAGCGCCCTACTAAAAGTCTCCCTAATTTCAGGCTTGAAGAATTTTTAAAGCTAATGTAGTATGTGGTGCTTCTAGCCGTAGCCGCCGGGTACCCAGTGGGCCCGGTTAGCGGGGTTGATGCAGTGCTCACCCTGAGTGTTATCGGCGATTACCGCAAAAAATAAAATAAAATAGTATGTGGTGCTTCTGGGGGCCTGCCCTCTTCAACTCATGCGGACCAAGCTATGCTCGTGGTTATGAACCGAAATGCGGTTTGCATGAGCTCCTGTATCGATTTAAGCTGCGTCGACTGTCAGGATGGAATGACATCCAGAAATCACTTGCATGCCCAGCGCAGGGGAGCGATCCACGCTTTCACACATGTTCTGGAAGTGCGAATCAGCGCAAAATATGTGGAGGGTGCTTCTGGAGGAGTGGAGGAATGCTGATGGCACCAGCAGTGTGCCTACGCTGGCTGCAATTTTCTCTCTTCAGCTCTGCCACCCGCCGGACCAGGTCCTCGCCCAACTTTCCCAGGCCCACAGAGATCATGAAAGCGTCACAGAGATGGAGGAGTGTCTATACGATGTCGCAAACAATTACTGGAAAGCAGGAGTAGCTACAGTGATGGCGATGATATGGAGATATCGCCTGGATCTACTGCACCCTGGTCCGGATTCTCCACAGAGTCACCAGGATCGAGTTGCTAGACTAAAAGCTCGACTTCCCCAAGTGTATAGGCAAGTAACGCTTGACACACCACTAACGAATTCGAGATATCCGGAGTGGAAGGTGGCGCAATGGATGCAAGCGGCGTTGCAGACAACGGCGCCATCCGCCACTGGTACTTTGGTATCTACAACTAGGCCTCTGGTAGGCTTATTTCATGGCCGATCATCACATCCCCAGCGGAACGGGGGCCTAGGCTTTGTGCTCGTGGATATGGCAGCGCAAGGAAAAACCTGCAGTGGTATACACCTGATAACAACCGACACCAAGCGCAGTGATTGGAGGTTTGTATCTGCCAATTATATCGCAGGGCATTGACTATGCACCGTAATGATTGGACAACCTGATGATTGGACGACCTTGATGATTGGACGACCTTGATGATTGGATGCGACCGACTCGTGTTTCTCTCACTCGGCCATTTTTCGCTCTAAGGCGCAGGCGTTCCCGGACGCTCTGCTCTCTTCAAGCCAAGCGTCCTCCAACTCGGCTGATTCCTGACCGCTCGCCAACCGTACGCATTGAAAACTTTGCACTTGTGTATACTGGTGCTTTGTGGACGATGGTACGTGTGTCCGAAGGACTCCCTAACAGGATGGTGGCGCGGGCGAGGCAGCCAACGCTAATTGAACGATTCGTGCAGCGTAGGGCGTCCAGCGCTACGGAGAGTTCGGCATTGACTCTGGATGCGCCGGCGCGTAGTTCCCCGACGGCCAGCGCTACGGAGAGTTCGGCATCGACTCCGGCCGCGCCTGCACGCGTACCGCCGGCCTCGAAGAAGAAGCGGAAGAAGGCTAGCGATTCAGAGGAGCCTGCCCCCGGCCCGTCGGCTGCCAGCACTACGGAGAGCTCACGACCGACTGCGGACGCGCCTGCGCGGGCACCGCCGGCTTTGAGCGCTACGGAGGGCTCAGCACCGGCTACGGAAGAGCCTGCGCGCGGTCCCTCCGCTTCCAGTACTGGGGTGAACTCGGTGGAATCTACGGAGGTGTCAACAAACGATACTACGGGGAGTACGCGTTCAAAGTTATTAGAAGGGATGAACAAGAAGGAGCTGCTAGCGGGTGGATACAGTTTAAAAAGAATTAATAAACTGCCACCCCCTCCCCCACGACATCCAACGACTAACTGGGTTAACCGCTACGATCCCGACGAGGCGATCGACCCCAGCGAGACTTATTCCGTGAGAAGGATTCTGGATCGTGTGGGTAAGCCCCCTCATCTCGCGTACTTGGTTGAGTGGAGTACAAGCAAGAAACAATGGACGTGGGTGTGGGAAGCGGACATACAAAGCAGTTGCAATGGGATGATGGATGATGTCGACGACTGGAAAGCCGCCAAAGTTAAAGGGTGCGAACTCAACATTGCTGAGTTTGTGCGCCGCAAATACAATAGAGGCAGCACAGGAGCTACAGCTGGGACTTCAGGCCGTTGCTTCTTGGAAGCATTCCAGTCCTCGCTGTACCTATTGGGGCTTGGGGGACTGGTGACGGTCGAGCTTTGGAATGCGTACACTCAAGCTTCCAAGAAGGATTTTTCGGGAGGCGTCACCTCAGGAGAGCAGATTGAGTTCTACAGGTTTGCGTGTTCACAGGGCGTGAAGATCAACTTTATCACAGCGACGAAGAACCTGCTGGAAACAGCAATTCCGTCGATCAAGGAGCTCGGGAAGCAATCAAGAAAACTTGATCCTGGGGTCTATGTTGTTCATGCCGCAGAGGATCTTACCCAGCACTGTTTTGCTCTCCGGGTAGATGCGTCTGGGGAGCCAAGTATCTCCGGTTGCTTTAATGAGTCCAAGTCTCCGCCGTGTGAACTGGAGCCGCTCTCAAACTTACTTACTTTCTTGTCCACGTGCTGGCCGACGTCCTCACCCGCCTTGCACTTCGCCGTCTGCAAGCGGTTGAACAGAATAATCTCCTGGTTTGCCCGCGTGGCCACATTCGTCTTGCCCTCGTAGTAGTCCTCGAGATACTTCCACATCTCGGTGCCGGTCTTGTTCATCATCCCCTGCTGCCCCAATTCCATGGACAGCGACGCCATGATGATCGACTTAATCTTCACTTGAACTCCGTCAAACTCCGCCTGGTCCTTCGCGTCCGCGAGCGTTTTCTTGCCCGTCGCGAAGTCCAGCACGTCCTTCTCCTCGAACGCGATCATCATCATGCCCTTGTAGTAGACCCACGACTGCCCGTGCCAACCCACCGGTCGCCCGTGCTTGTTGATCTCCACCTTGTCCGACATGATCACGCTCTGAGCCACACCTTGGCCCCTCCCCAACAGCACTTGGTCACCAGCCAGCGGCTGATCGGACAGTGAGTCGAGGTCGCACTCGGTCACCAGCTACAAGCTGATCGGACAGTGCTTCTTCTCCGCTCGGTCCTCAGGCGACGGCTGGTCGGACGGCGGGAACTTCTCCGCTTGGTCACCAACCACCGGCTGATCGGACAGCGGCAATACGCGCTCGGTCACCAGCTTCCGCTGATCGGACAGCACGCTACCCCACTCGGTCACCAGCTACGAGCTGATCGGACAGTGGTCGGAGTCTTCGATCCACGCGTTCGGCCACTTGCTGACCTTGGGCTCTATAACCCTGTTACGATCTGGGTCGGTCCGCTCCACGCAGTGAGGTCACGGCCTCGAGGAAGACTGAGGAGGCGAACACCCGCACGACTTGACACGCACTTGGTAGATCTTAGACTGAGCTCCTACTCCTATTGCTACACATGCACACTGGGCAGCGGCTCCAGCGCTCCCAACCACTCGTTGCACTTCAACTCCTGTCTCCTGCTGTCCTCCTCCCAGGACCTTGTATCTCCTTCCTTCGGCTTCTTTCAGGACCGTGTCCGCACCGTCGCTCCTGCGACGCCCCCTCCAGTGCACCAACGCACCACCATGTGCGCCAACGGCTGCAACCGGAGGCGATTCATAACACTGTCCGAGAGTAAACCATAGTAATCATTTCGCACGCTATACGAGTGCACACGCCGTTCACGGAAGTCGCTGGATGTGGCGCTCCAACTGCGGTGTACGTGGGTGGAGTGGCGGAAATGAGCGTACCTAGCAGAGTAAGCGGTGCTTATTTGGCAGCGGTGCATTGCAAGAAGGCGTGAAACGCTGCGAGGAAATGCGCAAAACTGTGGGAAGCAAGAGCCACAAAGATAATATCTCGATCCTTTACTAGAAGGCTCCTAGCGTCCTAGCGTTCAGAGTTGAACCGAACCATAACTGCGTGAAGCCACCTTCTAAGCTCGAAGAGAAGTGTTGATGAACCTGGCACCATGTATTTCGGCAAAGACTCCTCCTTTGCAGAAGGACCCTTATTAAATGTTGAGGATGATTCGTGTTAGACGGCGCAAGTTGACCTGCCGTCGCTGTCCACGATTCGCTCCGTGTTCGTTTTGTTTAGAATATGTGTACGAAATCGGAAAAGGTGTATTAATACCGGTACAGGATTTAAATTCCTTTTTGAGGGATCACTCCAGCTGCAAACCGCATTTCTTGATGATGATGAGGTATACCGTATAATGTATGTGCATGGTGACTGAGTCCAATTAGCGACAATTCATTCTAACCAATCAGAAGCAACGTAGCTGATGTGCTTGGCGACACATCTACGGCTGTGGTAAATTACCAGCATTTCATTATCCATTCAGCAAGAAAACACGTATCCACCAAGCAAGCACGATGGCGCCACGGGGACGACCTCGCACGAAAGGAGCTGGCCGCAGAAAACCAAAACACAAGCCAACGAAAATCTCTAACCAAACTAAGCTGGATGCTGTTCGCTACGCAGACTCGCATACGGTTCCTGCTACTGTTGCTCACTTCTTCCCTCGTCTAAGCGATACAGCGGCGGAGACAATGCGAAAGTCGATCTACAAGTGGCGGAAGCTGCGTCCCGAGCTTGAGATCTGCTACCAACGAAACGGTAAACTTGCTCAGAGCACGTATGTCCGCAAGAAAAGCGTCGGTATAGCGCTTCCTCCAGCGGCAGAGCAAGAAATTGTGGCCTGGGTGAATATGATGAGGAAGGACGAAGCCCCTGTAAGCCCTATGATGCTTCACCGCTGCGCGCCAGAGAGGCTGCCAAGGAATATGGCATGCAGCCATTTGCTGCATCGTGGCACTGGTGGCGCGGCTTTCTTCGCCGACACTCGTTAAGCTTTCGCGCCCGTACCAGACCCCGCCTGACGATGCCGACGCCATTGCAGTGCAGTTCGGTATTGAGGTACAGGAGAAAATGGTTGAGTTAGGGGTGAGCAAAGTATACAATGCTGATCAGACTGGTAAGACCCTATATCGCTTTCGCATACAAGAAGTTTAGCCCCCCGACGCGCAAAGTAATTTGCGTGTTTGATAGTTGGAGCCGCATCACACCAGATATTATTCGCAACGGATTTCACAAGACCCATATTCTTCAGCCACTGCCTCCGCCACAGCCACAGGGGCCCGTGTCTCTAGAAGACGAAGACCTCGCTACAGTGCTTGCTGCACTGATGCCTGTTGATGCATTCGTAGATTCAGACGACGACACCGGTTATTCGAGTAGCGATAGCGAGTAAATTACCTACAATACATACTTCAACTGCAAAATATCTGTTTTCTTGAAGTTGCAGGTCACGATTTGCCAATACTAAAGGAAATCCTAAAACAGACTAGAGGCCCCCACTGTGCTGAGATGCAACAAGCGCCTGCGCGTATATGTATGCTACGGCTGTGAGGGCATCACTGCAACGGTAATGAGCCAAACCAATAGGTATTAGGCTCTGCTCAGCCCAGCAAGAATAATAGGGGAGGACGACTCACCGAGAGCGGTAACGGGGTGCATTGCATTGCTTGCCTCAACTCAAGACTAATCGCCATCCACCTCTACCTGTAGCAACGATAGTCTACCGGGTAATCGACAATGTACTTAGCTTGCATGTGCTGAATTCCTGAAGTGTGTTATTATGGGGTACAACTGCAGTACTCCGTTTTTCACTGTGCGAACATCAGGCGTTTAATTTTTGGCGGCGGGCGCTCCTTCAGCATTGTGATCAAGAGAACGCTATTGCCAAATATCCGTATCCCTTCGATGATGTTGAACACATGAGAAATGAATTGAATTTCGAGCCGATGCTCTAGACGTTGTCTACAATTGCTAAAGAAAACGATGAAAGCCAACAATTGGCACTATACCCCCCCCCCCCTCCCCCAGCCAGACAGCACATTTAGTCGACTGAAAGTTCGCGGCATCCTCTACAGTTAGTTTAACCTGTACCACAGACAGTCGCGGAGAATCGCCCCCTACTTGAGAATTTGCACTATAATGAGCTCAACCTGGTAAATTGCTCACTAACAGCTTCCAATGACGTGGTTCCGTCTTTTAATGCGCTGCTGATGATTCCCAGGAATAGAATCTCAAATCACTTGGGGACGACACCAGAATGGATTGTTGCTACTTTGGCGTAAACACTGTCATAGCGCTTGATTCTATAAACTCCATTATGATTTCTACTTCCATGGGGCCGGAAGCTGGCAAACCACGCAAAGTGTAAAAGCGTCGTTTGACCAACACATTTCTTCATGACAACGGCATTTATCAAAGTCCACTGACTATATAAAACGTTTATACTATTATCATTGCGTACACTCGGACCCATGTCGATAAGAGTAGATATTTGTGTCAAAAGTGAAACGTATATTATCAAATTAGCGATATGCCAATAAGCAGGTCCTAGTTCGCAGCACCCGAAGCGCTCACTACATCTAGCCTCTTTAATTTCCTCGGCATACCAGCGTTACAAATATGAAGGATGTCTATATATCATCAGACCCACCTGGCAGTCCTTTGTCCTGTCACTAGGTATGTTTCGCAACTGGATGGCAACGGCTCCGTTTGTTTCGTCCCCAATGTTCTTGGCCACGGCGCTTGCGCGATTTTGGCTTGGTGCGTCGAGACGGGTTCAAGGTTTCTGTTGTCAGCGTGGGCAATGGATCCGTCATGTTGCCCTTAAGCTGTTTTGCGAGGGCCAGAAACGCCATCGCTTTAGCTCGGGTGGCCGTGCTCTCATAGTATCGCTGCTGCGTGTCGAAGCTGTGATACATCCGAGATGCCAGCGCTGCCACATCATCCTTCTTGAACATGCTGTTAGCGTACGTGATGTAAACAGACCGGGAGTCCAAAATAGTCATCTCCTTGTGAAGCCCTTCCTTCATAACTTTCTTGAACACCTTCGTCAGGTACATTTCGCGCGTGCCTTGTTTATTGACGAAAAGTGACGAGCAACTCGCTTCCGCGATGCTGTTCCTTATCGCGATGTACTCCTCGAAAACCTTGCCGTGCTCCACCGGAAGGGCGATAATCACGGGCCCGTACTTATACGCCGTCTTGTGTTTTCGAAGACTGAGAAGGTAAACGCCATCCTTGATCGTGATATCGTTTACGTGCAACTTATCATAAACTTGTTATCGCTGCGGAGGGACCACAAACAACAGCATGACTAGCACGTAGTCACGATAGGGGAGATACACATCCCAGGTAGCTTCATGCGTTGACGTGTACATCTTGCGTGCTTCACGCATTCGCATTTTTAGCTTTCCATTGAGGTAATCCAGTTTTTCTGGAACTTTCGGGAGCGCTTCAATATGTGCTGCCTTCTCTTCTGGGTCTCGCTCGCGGTGTTTATCACTGGACAGTTGTTTTTTTGCCCCTGTACGTACATGTACGCAGGACGCATCGTCTCACATTGCTGTGTGTTGACTTGCCAATACAGGTAATGATCTAGCTCAACAATGTAGTTCTAGGACCCGCCTTGCACTTCGCCGTCCACGTGCTGGCCGACGTCCCGAAGTGCAAGGCGGGTGAGGACGTCGGCCAGCACGTGGACAAGATCTTGTTCACGATCAAGGCGCAGTTGGAGGCGCTGAATGCGGGCGTGCGAGGGCCGATCTTCACGCAGATGCTGGTGCAGTCGTTGCCGAAGGACGAGCGCTTCGACCGCCTCAAGGGCATGATGGAGAGCGGGTCGAGGAAGATGGACTCGCCGGAGAAAGCGAGGGACCAGATTCTCCGCATGGAGAGTTACAACAAGAAGGATCGTGTGCTGGGTGCAGACGGTCAAGGTGCGAGTGGTGGTGGTAACCTGCAAGGAGCGCATGGGGCGACTCGAGCGGTGGATTGGAAGCAGGGAGCTTGCTTCAATTGCCACCAGACGGGCCACCGCTTCAGCGAGTGTCCGAGCATGGGCACGGACAGGGACGTGGACGTCAAGGACAAGGGCAAGGACGTCAACGAAATCAAGGCGAGCGCGGAGTGAGAGGTTTCGGCGCAGTGCGTCGGAGGGGGCGTGTTATGAATCGCCTCCGGTTGCAGCCGTTGGCGCACATGGTGGTGCGTTGGTGCACTGGAGGGCGTCGCAGGAGCGACGGTGCGGACACGGTCCTGAAAGAAGCCGAAGGAAGGAGATACAAGGTCCTGGGAGGAGGACAGCAGGAGACAGGAGTTGAAGTGCAACGAGTGGTTGGGAGCGCTGGAGCCGCTGCCCAGTGTGCATGTGTAGCAATAGGAGTAGGAGCTCAGTCTAAGATCTACCAAGTGCGTGTCAAGTCGTGCGGGTGTTCGCCTCCTCAGTCTTCCTCGAGGCCGTGACCTCACTGCGTGGAGCGGACCGACCCAGATCGTAACAGACAGTGCTACAAACAACTCGCTGGTAATGATTGCGCCGTGTACGATCAACATGTCGGGCGTCTATAGTTCAGTAGCAACTACATATATATTAATAAAATAACATAAGTAGAGCCAGTGATTGGATACATTAGCAAGCATTGCAAGCAAGTTGCATTTTGCGTCTGCACCGTACCGTATATAGATGGCAATGTTGCTGCCCAATCGTGTCTGCCAGAGTTTCCAATCAAGTACTGCAGTCGCGTGAGGTTAGACAGTGCTGATTGCATCACGCCGTAATGCAATCAGCACTGTCTAACCTGCAGCATTATAGCCTCACAGACACACTGGCATGCAACGCAGATTGATCATTTTGGGACAGTCGGCTTACGGTGGAAGCTGTAAAGCGTTCCAGGCGACGAGGCAGCTGAACAATTTCCTTAGGTAGTATTGCAATCCTTCTTCGGTGTTCAATCGAATATTGGCGATATTATAAAATGCCTCAAAAATACTGTCTCGCCGTTTAAAAAATTATCCACAACAAAAAACAAGATAAATGCCTTCAAAGACGCTGGGTACAGGTTCTCTTCAAGTTATACCGTATCGGTGCTGTGCCTTATCGAGAAATGTTTGCTGTCGACATAACATGCGTATTATGTACCAAACGAGAGACAGATCTTACATTACATCAGGTGCGGTGAGCCTTGACCGGTGTGTCCTTATAATATATACGGATATTGTCTGAAAACGAGCGACCGACAACCGCCGTTCGCCACTCGATACGGCAGTGCGTTGACAGCACAGTACGGAATTTGCCCTGAAACGCACTCATAACCAACCAAGAAACACTGATGCGGCTACGATGCGTGCTCCTAGTGGCTGCCACGTTACTATCACTAAGTGTTCCTGCAGCAACAGCAGATACGAAGCCTAGTCCATTCACTGATGTACTTCTGGGCGACCGCAAGCGATTCCTGAGGGCAGACGGGATAAGCAAGGACCACGGCGGCGAAGAGCGTATGATCGACGTTCACAAAGCCATTGACGCTGGAAAGGTTCAAAAACTGGTTGGTCTGGAGAAATCTTCTTAAGAAGTCGCCGCCTTGGAAAAGGTTGTTCTACCGCGAAATCTTTTCAAGTTCGGCGACCGTCTCAAGATGCTGGAAGATGAGGGTTTTAGAGCCCAGAGGTTTGAGCAGTGGCATCAAGCGACGTTCTCGATCGAAAAGATTCGAGAAGAGCTCAACGTGAAGCGATATAGGATCTTCGACGAGCTGCTTCTTGACTACATCAACAACTTCAAGCCCTCGAAAGACCAAGTTCACGTGTTTGAACGGAATGTACGGGTGCACTTTGGAGCAACCACGGTGCATGAGCTACCTCCCCTACCTCCAGTGCCGCTGTCCTGGAAAGAAAAGATTCGTGCCTATATAGAAAAGCTGAGGTGCCGCGACGGATGTGATACATAGCCCCATGCCAGAAAGGTATACTCTGAATATACTGATAGGGTGGGGATGCATCTTTTCGGAGTGTGCTCGACTGCGATCGCTCGATTCGATTTCTCCGCGCAACCTGCTGCCGTTCACCTGAAATATCACCTCAATTCGGGGTATGCGTTTCATAGCGAGAGACTACTGCAGTGACGAGCCCTTCCTGTACAATTAGTCGAGCTTGTTAGGTATTGTAAAAACCGATTAGAATGTCTTATTGGATTGTTAACCCGCCGATTTAGTGGCTTAATAAGACCGACGACCCCCGATTTGATAAATCCGACCTACTAATTAGGCAGGGGTACCTCGATTTATACTCAAGATTACAACCTAGGACGACTTACAGAGTCAGACCATATGAGTCGGATTTACATTTGCTAATCGGCCAATTAAGCCAGAGCCGGCCGAATTGCTTGCTATTCAGACGGAATGTCCGATGCGCAACCGGCATTCGCTCCTTGCAGGCTAAATCAGCCGCCATACAACAATTGTTGCAGCCTCTCTGCGCTAGGTAGTCAAGGCTACAACACTAACATCATAACTAAGCACGAAAAAGCCGCACGCTATAATATATACGTAGCTGAGATATCCAGGCGACTCTTTTAAGCGCGGTGTTGTCGCTGAACTTGGCGAGTCTCGGGCATGTTGATCCATAGTTACGAGACCAATGGGCGATTTATACTCCGATTATAATTGAGACATCCCCGATTTATTAGGCTTCAAATCCGCTATGAGCGATGTTTAACCGGCTAATTCAGCAGGACAAACTAATCGGTTTTCACAATATCAGGTGAGGGATTAATTAGACCAAGAATTCCGATCGCTCCAAGAGTAAAGTCAAAGAGACAACATTTAACACAAAACCTCCTGTCGCCCGTATTTGAACCAGTATCGTACTATCATGTAAACTCCCAGAACGTGTCGATAAAAATTAGCCCCGGAAGAGGGGTCGACGACCCGAATCGTATTAGAATGAGGCCGAGCGATGGAGATGCAGCGGGCGACTTGCGGAAGTCAAACTGTTCTGGTTTATAGCGCATGGAATTGCTCGCCGCCCTAAGGGGATGTTTCATTTGGGGGAGGGCAACTCTCTGGGCCAATCAGAGACCTTTATTTCTGCCCAATCTGCCCTGACCAAAAAGCTCAGGGGCAACTAGAACATATTTTTTTATACCTGTTTAAGCCGATCAATGGCACCACTGGTTTTCGGCGAGATGAATGGCCCCGGGTTGCATGGCATGGCATGGAGACCGCGCGCCGCGACGTCCATGTGTCGTTGTCGCTCCGAGTGGTGGCGCCGGTGGCAACAGTAGCTACATTAATAGGAGATGCAGCAGGGGCAGCATGCGCTTGAGCACGAGCCAGTACCCAGCTCGTATTAACGACACCAGCACTAGCCACGGCATCGTCATCCGTTGCACCGCTCGCCAGGGACTGCAGCGATCTGCTCGCGCTGCTAACAAAGCATGAAGCCCCCACACACACACACACACTCGTCACATAGCGACTGGTCCTAGTAGGCATGGCGCGGGGCGCGTCGCGAAGCTGCTCGCGGAAGGAGCGGAGCGCCATGGCACAGCGAGCTCTGCCTGAGCCCTGCCTGGCGTCGCGTTGGTGTTGTGTGTTGTGTGTTGTGTGTTTTTGGGGACTGCGGACCGCGCTCCGCAAACTTATTACTGCGGAAACCTTATGGATCGAATCGCATATTTGTTTGTGCAGTTCAAAGTTCCCCTATCTAACCTGCCCCCGAATGAAACATCCCCTAAGGGGTTGAGGGTGTGGTGATGACGTACATGTACTGTACTGCGGACGTTTAGAATGCTGCAGATGGGATCTGTATTCAGACAGATCCCATCTGCAGCATTCTAATGGGATCTGTATTCAGATCCCATCTGCAGCATTCTAAACGTCCGCAGTACAGTACATGTACGTCATCACCACACCCTCAACCCCTTAGGGGATGTTTCATTGTACAGACAATCCCCTCGCTAGTCATGGCGTCGGGAACCCACTTTTTATTCCTAGATGAGGGTATTCCTGTCGTAGGGTGTACCATGGGGTGGTACACTAGACTGTACCACATATATGGTACGCATTGGTGCAGTCTTTTGGTTACATAGACCTTAAAAGGCTGCTCAAATCGAAGAGCGGACATGAATGGTATTCGTGCAGATAACGATATATACCTCGGTAACACCGAAAAGGATAAAAGTGTATTTAATATAATACCGTAAGGCATGTGGGGCATGATGTAGGTAATGATACTGATGTGCAAAATAAGTTGCCACGATAGTATTGAGCCCCATTTCACTAACGTTGGCAAGCACCCAAGCTCCATTCTATTCAAAGGAACGATACTAGCAGGTCTGAAAGCTAGCTCCGAATGCTAATGCAAGCATTAAATATGAAATGGGGCACAAAAAGTGGACAATAGGAGCTGCTATCCTGGTTAGACTACTACAGACGTCCTTAGTTAAGCACCCCAACACATTCATAATCCGTGATTTTCTATTCCTTATGACGATTGAGGGGTGAGGGGGAATATTTACTTGGCTTTGTACGGGACGATCATTCAGAAATCGTTGGGACCCACCTTTATATTCCTGATGAGCGGGTATTCCTATCCTAGGGATTACTACCGAGGGGATCGTCTGTAGTCAGTGCAGGTTAGAAATCAACATGAAAACATATATTCGAAACTGGAATAAGCAAGATGCAGATGCAGACACGTAGATGCTGCCATCGCATGTTATGTTTTCTCTGGGTAGAGCGGGTCGCTGGCAATGAGTGCAAAGTTGTACAGTAGCAACTTAAACTCAAATTGTGTTAGCCGCAAGCCCTACATCACGTACATGTAGGCTACGTACAGTATCACCAACATGCTTTTGTAGACAAATGTACGCAAACAGAGGCCGCAAGCTTTTCTAATCCATTTGCCTATATTGAGGAGGACAGATCTCACAGTACATCCAGGTGTGTGGCGGGATTTGACTTAGAGAATGAATGGATCGAATGTAAAAGCCAGCGGCCATCAACCTGACTCGGTCTTGCTTGTAGGCTGCACAACGAAATTCGCCTCCCGGGACGCAAGCACTATAAAGCATTGATGTGGCTACGCTATCTGCTACTGGTGGTTGGCGCGCTCGTTTCATTACCTGCAGCAGCCGCGACGAAACTGAATCCGTCCGGCAATCAACTCCTCGGCGATAGCAAGCGGTTCCTGAGGACTGGATGGGCAGCGGGGATGACGAAGGACCAAGACGGCGAAGGCGAAGACGAAGAAGAACGGACTATTGACGCGGGGACGGTTGTTCTGGAGAAGGCTCCACAAAAAGCCGTTGCCCTGGAAAAGCTTGCTCTACCGCCACATCTTGCAAAACATTTCAAGGTCGAAATCCTCCGCAAAATGCTCTATAACAAGGAGTTTAGAGCCAAGAAGTTTGAGCGGCGGTACCAAGCGAAGCTCTCTAACGGAAAGATTCGACAAGAGCTCCACCTGGAGAAAAATAAGATCTTCAAGCTGCTGGTTCTTGACTACACCAACAACTTCAAGCCCGCGAAAGACCCGGTTTCCGTGGTTCACCGGAATCAACGCGTGCACTTTGGAGAAAGCACGGTGAATGAACTACAGTACCTCCTCTGCATCCCGCGCCGCTGGGCTGGAGCGAAAGGCTTCGTGCCTTCGCAAAGAAGATAACGTGCCGCAACGGCTGCGACTCGTTGTAACTTGGTAGAAATATTGTGCCCATAATATACTGATAACTCGATAAATCATCCTTTTGGGGGTGCGCAACCTAAGTGGGTTTATCCGTCCGAAGGCAAATCTGGCTCAGTAATTGCCGGCGTGGGAAACATAGAAAAAAGTTTCCATTTGAATTAGTTTTGCGAATTATGCTTGATGACTCAAGGAACTCAAGCTCGAGTGGCGGCTTATCCAAATGTAGAGGAGGAAATGAACTCACACAATGGATAGTAAACAAACGGTGGTTTTTTTTTCTTTTCTAAAGCGGTGAAGTTGTGAGTCGCTAAAGACAAAGCTTCACTCCTGCGTTCAGTACCAAAATATTTATTAATTCATGAAGAGTCCATGGTGGCCGCTTCAAGCTGCTGCAGAATATGCAGTTTTGTGTAGGGATTATATTGTCCATGTACACCTCAAAACTGTGTCTGTAGCGAGATTATGTTATTGCCGAAACAAAATGTCAAATAATGTTATTTCAGGGGAAGAATCCCTTTTTACTCTGGGATGTGAATAGATCTCCTAGAAAAAAGGTACTTCGCAAAGGTTCTTGGCTTGAAGAAGGCGTCGGAGAAGGCCCCCGTCCTGGGAAAGGCCCTTAAAAAGGTCGCGAGCTTGGAGAAGGCCCCGGTTCCTCCTACAAACATATTCCTCTACGACGACATCAACAGGATGACGCACGACCTTGACTTCAAGATCGACAGGTGGAAGGAGTGGTACACGAAATACACCGTGGGGGATATCCGAAAGGAACTTGATAAGTTTGATCTGAAGGAACATCCCAAGTTCAAGCGCTCCTAGTCGACTACATCAACACGTTTAAGTCGAGGGTGAATGAACCTGGCGCCTCCACTGTGAAGAAGAAGGCTGTGGAGGAGGCTGGGAAGAAGGTCCACTTCGGAACGAACTCGGAGACGACCATAGAGAAGATCGACGCGGTGATGGCGGAGAATGCAGAGAAGATGGCCGCGATGATGAAAGAGAAACTTCTAGCAGACAAGTTGCTGAAGAAGCAGGCGAAGAAGAAGAAGTGGCCGTGGTCGTGAGGCTGATGAAGCTGGCAGTCTATCGCAAAAGAATGAATATAATGTACTGCACTTGTTCTCTAAAACGTGTCACTCAGAGTAGGTCGATCACGCTGGTTCCTTCCCAACATGCCAACTAAAATGACTTCCACACGGTGACGATACACCAGCCAGTCTTGGGCCTGACGCTTCCAGCGCTCGTAGCAACTGTAGCCATGTCACACCAAGCAGCATTTTTGACAGGCTCCGGGTGCTCTGGAGCCTGTCGTAGCGAAGGTGCGTGGAGTGGTTGTGTTGCTTGCTTGTTGTTGGGTAAAATGCAAAGTGAGATTGATTCCGTTAAGTCTTCGGGCTAACTACGTGCTCTAGGCCTTCCTCTAGGTTCTCCTTAGTGTCGTTCTAGAAGCTGAGCTAACCTATACTAAATGCAAGTGTTTTTCTGTTTTCGTAATCCTATATATGCATGTTTGTATACTTGTGCAGGTAGCGTTCTGGATTCCGGGCGCCAGGCAGTCTTGCGCAAGCCTGGCGCCAGCCTTCACGCGACGTTGCGCGCGGACTTCTTGTGGCGGCGGAGGCGGCGGCGCTGCGACGCCTGCCTTCCTGGCCACCAGGTACGTGTTCCCCGTGCATGTCTGTTGCTGGCGTACCCGCTTGCGTGGGTGCCAGCAGCAGACATGCTGCATCATGACATCCCCGGACTTTTAATCGCGTTGGCGCTGTTGACGGAACTTGTGGAGAAGTTCACGCCAATGCGATACTCGTTTTAGCTTGACCTCGTATTCCCATGTGTTTTCCGAATCGGGAGTCCGTGCCACTTGACCAACCAGAGACGTTTGTTGTTGCGCTGTTTCTGCTGGAGCAGAGCTTCTGGGAAATGCAGTTCTTCGTCGGTGGCATCGTCGAGGAGTACTGGTGCAGACTTGGGCAAAGGTCGCGACGCGAAGCGTTGAGGGTTCGGAACGTCATGCTTGAGGAACTCCACGTTGAAACTCGGGTGAAGACGACTCATGTGCCGCGGTAGCTTGAGCCGTGCTACGTTGGAATTTATCATCTTCTCGATCTTGAACGGGCCGATGTACCTCATCGCCAACTTCTCGCGGTTGAGTTCCGTGTTGGCCGTGATGCGCTTGAGAGGCAAGTTACGCGTATCCAGCAATACGAGATCTCCTTCCTTGAACTCCACGTCTCGGCGCTTCCTGTCGTAATACTTCTTTTGACGTTCTTGTGCTGCCAGGAGATTCTTGCGGGCCAATTCAACGATCTTCTTGCGTTCTTCAGCAAACTTTTGCGCGAAGTCAACTAGTGGAACATCTTCATCACGAACTTCACCAGGGGTGATCTGGGATACTAAGTTCCTGACCTTGCGTCCTGTGTCCACTTCGAACGGCGTAAACGTTGTCGAGGAACTCTCCAGCGTCGCATGTGCGTACTCGATTGTTCCCAAATGCGTAGCCCAGTCTCGACCATGGTAGGACACCAGGCACCGTAATGCATCTTCCAAGACAAGGTTCTGACGCTCAGTCTGTCCATCCGCTTGGGCACGATATGCCGTGGTGAGCGACAACTTGACCCCCATGATATCCATGAGCGACTTCCAAAACTTTGATGTGAACTTGGGGTCTCGGTCGCTGATGATCACCTTTGGCAGACCGTGATGACGAACTACTCCTTCAAAGAAGATGCGGGCAACTTCTGGAGCATCCGCCGTCGTATGTGTCGGAATGTACTTGGGCCGCTTGGACAGTTTGTCCACCACAGTCATGATTGCATCGAAGCCATTAGAAACCGGTAGCCCTGTCACGAAGTCCATAGTCACTACTTCCCAACACTCGCTCGGGACTGGAATTGGCATCATAGTTCCTTTCTTGCGCGCGGTACTAACTTTCCATCTAGCACACGTCCCACAGCTTGCCACGTACTCCTTCGTGTCCTTCTCCAACGTGGGCCAAAAGTACCACTGAGCAACCCTCAATTGCGTTCGACGGATTCCAGGATGTTCGTGATTAGCCGGGCGTTATTGGGAACACACAGCCTGATGACCGAATGACCCGAACGCTTGTACAAAAGCCCATTCGATTTGACGAAGTCTGCAGATTTGTCCGGTCGGTTCCATACTTCCTTGAACGCGGGGTCTTTCTTGTATCCAGCCTGGAACTTCTTCTTCTGGTCTTCACTCAAATGGACGCTGGATGTTGAGTACTCGACGTTCTGGACTTGTTCCACGTGTACATTGACTTCTTGCTGAACTCCAATGGGGTGACTCTCCCCCCGCAAGTCCAGATCGTCGACAAGAAGACATCGTTCATCCGACGGAAGCATGCGAAGCATTGCGGCGTGGACACTGTGGCGTCGAAGCTTCGAAGCCTGATGCGTACAGGATGAAGAGCAATCATGGACTGCTGGTAACTTCCAAGGCTCGGGCTCGCCAGTAACTTCGTCGTCGGAATCATCCGCCGGGAGCTGGCTTGGACGGGATAGGGCGTCGGCCACGACATTGAGATGACCTTTCACATGATGCATCGTGAAGTCAAATTGCGAGAAGAACGTTAGCATGCGTCCCATTTTAGGCGATACCTGAGGGTGATGCAACATCCAACTACAAGCTGCATTGTCGGTAAAGACATCGAAGTGCCGGCCGTGAAGGTAGTGACGCCACTTCTCAAGAGCGGTTTTGATGGCCAAAAGTTCCTGCTCATGCGGAGGCCAGCCAACTTCATGGACATTGAGTTTCTTGGAGTAGAAGGCAATCGGATGGCTGCTACCGTCGAAGTCTTGCGAGAGCACACCGCCCATGCACTTACCCGAGGCGTCGGTTGTGACCGTGAAAGGTTTCGAGAAGTCAGGCAAACGAAGAACAGGAGCTTGCTGCAATGCGAGCTTCAGCGATCGAAAGCGTCTGCCTGCGCCGGGCCCCATTCCCACGTAGCTTGCTTCTTAGTCAGCTTACTCAAAGGTAGGGCGTGTCGCGCAAAGTCACAGATAAAGCGACGATAGTAGCCAGCAAGACCGAGAAAACTCTGCAGTTCCTTCTTGTTCGTTGGTTCTGGATATTGCTCAATGGCCCTAGTCTTCTTCGCATCCACGGATAACCCTTCTGCGGACACGGTGTGACCGAGAAAGTTAACACTCGCTTGACCAAAAGAACACTTCGATCGGTGCGCATACAGCTTCTCACGGCGGAGCACTTCAAATACCGCATCCAGATGCTTGAGATGCTCTTCTTTGGTCTTGGAAAAGACGCAGATATCGTCCAAATAGACCACAACAAAGTCGAATTTGTCGAACAGGACGCGCATCAGTCGTGACCAAACACCAGGCATACCCGAAAGACCCATCGGAGCAACACACCATTGGTAAGTCTCCTTGTGCGTACGAAAAGCGGTGTACTGACGACTACGCGGCTTAACCCGCATCTGGTGGTAACCTTGGGCCAGGTCCAGAACCGAAAACACTGTGCAGCCGACCATCTTGTCAAAGATTTCCTCGATTAGCGGTAATGGAATCTTCGGAATCTTCGTCTGACTGTTCACATAGCGGAAGTCGATGACCCAACGAATAGGGATGGAACTATTCCCGGATCGCAACCATTCAGCTCTCTTCGGGATTTGACCAGTCGCCGGATCTTTCTTAGGAACACCGAAGATATTGGAGACCCAGGGTGAATTGGAGACTTCTATCCACCCTTTCTTCATGTTTTCCGCGACGAACTTTTCCAATGCTTCCTGCTCCGTTTTAGACAGTCGAAACGGTGCTCGGGTGCTAGGAGCGGCGTCAGGTTTCATCTCCATGTCGAACTCGACGATGCGCTCGGGAGGTAGACCATCTGGCAGCTTTTCTGGGAAGACATCACCAAACTTGTCAAGCAAAGGCTTAATGTAGTCTGGTACGTTGTCGGATTCCACTGCTACACAGAACTTGACGAAGAACAGCTCCGCAAACTTCCTGTCCTGCATACGACGACGGAACTTCTTCGTGGACCCAAAGACACCATTACGCCACGCCTCAGCCAAGGCGAGATGTGACCGATGGCGTGCGCGAATTGCTTCCTTTTCCGTTTTCTTTCGTTGCTCTTCTGCTGTCGCCGACTCTCCAACTTCGCTTGGGGCCATTGTGGTGTCGTCCTTCTCACATTCTCCTGATCTTCTATCTTGTCTTCGTTCTTGTCCGTCTTGGGCCTTGGTCTCTCTTCCGTGCTCGGAAATACTACTTCATGCGTTCGCCAGTTGATCGTTGGTTGATATTTGGCAAACCACGGCTTCCCCAAGATAACGTCATGTTCAATCGCTAGTGGACTCTCTGTTAGGCGCAGCTTCTCGAACGTCTTGTCCTCCATGCCGATGTCCGCTTCCACAACCTTCACATCGTGATACTCCTTGATTTCTCCATCGAAGCCCTTCACCTGTACATCCTTAGTTCCTTTCACCTTCGACACCATTCCTGGCCGTACCAGATTTGCCGTAGCACCACAGTCAAGCAGTATCGTTACTGGGTGCCCTTCAATTCTCCCGGGTTTACGGATGAGCTCATTATCCGGTCTAGCAGCCACGTCATGCATGCTGACTTCCTCAAACGCATCCACAGTGTACTGGTCGTACACGATTCTCTCTTCACCATCGCTGACTTGTTGCTCCACAGCATTGACGTGCTGCGAGTCTCGTTGACGCTGATTCGGACCTCTGTAGGGCGTTGTTTCCGACGAGGGGCCTTACAGTGGGCTGCAATATGACCACCACGGAAGCAGTTGTAACATTTCCTCTGCCGACGGCACTCTTCTAGACTGAGTTCTTGCGCACTGTCGATCTCCATTGGCTCAGGACCATTTGATCTTGAAGCCGACTCGTTTCTGCGGAATCGTGGGTAATCACGGTCGCGACGTCCCGTGCGCGCTGGAGCACCGAAGTGCGAGCGCTCATAGTCCATCGCTACCGTAATGGCATCCGTAAGGGTTTCACAGCGCTTGTACAGTACTTCCTGACGTGTATTTGGCATCAACCCTTGCGAGAAGTACACTACCTTGTCGATCTCCGTCATGTTTTCCACTTGAAGTACAATGTTGCGAAACCGTGAAACGTAATCACCCAACGACTTGCAAGATTTCTGGTTTAGGTGTCGCAACTGCTCACGCAGCCGCAACTGAAGATCCGCCGGAACAAATGCGCGTGACAACTCACGGAGTAACTGCTCCGCAGAGTAAATCTCATGCTTCCGCGCCAGGTACCACTGACCAGCCTGCCCTTTCAACGTGCTCCTGATAATAGCCAGTACCCTCGTCGCCCAACGCTCGTTCTTCCAGTCAATGTTGCGGGCCTCAAAGTACTGCGACAACTCTTCCTGATACAGGCGGAACGACTCAGACTCATGCCCCGTGTACTTGGGTAGTCTAATCCCATCCAGCTTGAAGTCGTTCATTCCTCGTTGCTCATTCATTACTCTCATCATCTCTTGTTGCTGCTGCATCAGTTGCAGCACTCCTTGCATGAGCTCAGAGACGTCCGCCATCTTGTTCGCCTTCCTTTCACACGCGGAAGCCTTAACCCAAACGCCTAACTAGTAATAAAGCTGATTCCCTCTAAAACGTTATACCCGCGAAGGTATTCGTTATCACACTCGACGATGAATTGCCGTAAACAAAGCGGCTAAAACGTGTTTACTGCTCGTTAGACGAGTTAATCAGCTCCCTTACAGTTGCTAGGCTACGCTGGCGGCGGGCTTCCTCGCGATCACGGAGACGGTTGTCGCGCTCGAGTTGTTGACGGGTAGTACGTGGGTCGAGGACTCTGGCTACACCGAGGTTGACGAGACCGGTTGCCTTGCCGAGTTTACGCTGAGCGCGACAGAGCTGATGGATGACCGCCCTTTTCTGGTCTCGCTCTTCCGAAGTGAGTGGCTTGACCTCAGCAAGTTCTCTTAGCAGTCGTTCAGTCGTTCGCACTGCGTGCCGGATTTGACGGTAGCAATCGGTGCGCAGCTTGTCGATGTCGGTGGCGTCGATTACACCCAGCCTCACAAAGACCCGTCGGGAACAGCGTTGTCAACGCGACGACCCCTACGTCCAGCCATCCAATCAAAGAAGCGGCCCGGGCAACTCAGAGCGGACTGCACTACCCCTAACCGCCGAACTCGGAAGCCGGACTGGATCGGGTGCGCCGCTACAGCTGGTGCCTCGTACTTATGCCGACGTTCCCTCGACAGATGTCAGGCGGGTCCGAATTACAGCCAATGACCGGTGCCCGTAGCCCTCTCCGAGGTTGAGCGAAGCGCGGTCAAAAGCGAATCCCCAGCCGGTGCCCGAAGACCTCCTTGAGGTTGAGCGAAGCGCGGTTGCGAGGGACCAACAAGTGCTACCAAATGACAGGCTCCGGGTGCTCTGGAGCCTGTCGTAGCGAAGGTGCGTGGAGTGGTTGTGTTGCTTGCTTGTTGTTGGGTAAAATGCAAAGTGAGATTGATTCCGTTAAGTCTTCGGGCTAACTACGTGCTCTAGGCCTTCCTCTAGGTTCTCCTTAGTGTCGTTCTAGAAGCTGAGCTAACCTATACTAAATGCAAGTGTTTTTCTGTTTTCGTAATCCTATATATGCATGTTTGTATACTTGTGCAGGTAGCGTTCTGGATTCCGGGCGCCAGGCAGTCTTGCGCAAGCCTGGCGCCAGCCTTCACGCGACGTTGCGCGCGGACTTCTTGTGGCGGCGGAGGCGGCGGCGCTGCGACGCCTGCCTTCCTGGCCACCAGGTACGTGTTCCCCGTGCATGTCTGTTGCTGGCGTACCCGCTTGCGTGGGTGCCAGCAGCAGACATGCTGCATCATGACAATTTTCCATCCGTTACGTTTCTGGTAGCAGCCCTGCCCCGTCGAATCTAAGCCCTGGCACAGTTAAACGGCCTACTCTACTGGTAAGTAGTCTGGCGACGCACCGCCAACGGATACGCTGCAGCCAGCACCTTGCTTTAGCAACGAGTGGTTACTCCAGTCGAGTGCCGTCTGATTGCGGATTGCACGCCATCTTGCGGCGGTAACTGCTCTACCATAACGGATCCTGCGCTAGCGGCCCCGACATTGCCGCAGCTTCCCCCAGTTTGCTTTTCGCCGCGAACTGCTCAAGTCTCCGGCCCAGTCCAGACCCCCACCACCCGACTCCGACGAGTACCTACCCTACTGACTGATTGACTGCACCATGCGAATCCTCTCGACCCTGGCGCTTCTAGCGTCCGTGCACGCTGCTGTTGCCGTAGGGCAGCAGCAACAAGGAGCTCAGAGTCAAGGTACCCCCCCCCCCCCCCTCCAACAACAACAATAAGTATACCCCCGTTGACTCACTTGACCTTCTTCTTGCCATTGAACAGAATGCTATGAGATGCCCGTGGTGATCGTCTCGGCGCTGGACCGGAGCTTCCCCGACCCGACGTGCAACCAGCTCCGCTACCCGGCGGACGACTGCCTCAAGGAGCCCGTGCAGACCCGAGTCGAAGTCGTGGACAACGCCGATGGCTCGCCCAACTGCGTCAACGGCGCGCGCACCGCCGTGTTCGAGCACTCGACGTCCAACTACCGCGGCCAGACCAGCCTCTTCTTCGCCAAGCACCAGTTCAACCTCAAGTTCCCCGAGGACACGTCGTTCCTGGGCATGGTGGAGAACAAGGCGTTCGTCATGAACGGGCCCTTCCTCGACTGCACTTTGCTGCGCAACCACTTGGCCCATTGGCTCTACCGTTCTACCGGCCGCTACTCGGTGAAGACCCGTCACGCCGTCGTGTACATGCGTACTAGCCCCGACCAGGAGGCACCAAAGTACGCTGGAATCTACCTACTTCTGGAGAAGCCGACGTACGACAAGAACCACGTCAACCTGGCGTCCATGGACGCGTTGTGCGCCGCGCGAGACCCCAAGGTGATGAACGGCGGCTGGGCGTGGTCGAACGACCCTCCCAGCTACGGCTCGTACTCGCCCAACATGGTCATCGACCAGTACCAGAACGAGTTCGGCATGGGGGAGCGCCCCTTGTTGGCGCACCCGAGCGGCTCGCAGCTCTCGCAGCAGATGCGCGACTACTTCGTCAACACTGACACGGGTTTCCTGCCCCAGATGTACCGCGCGCTCTGGAACAACATGACGGCGCCGCTAGAACTCCAGAAGCACTTGGATCTCGGTTCCTACGCCGACTACCTGCTGCACACCGAGATGTCGCTCAACGTGGACGCCTACCGCCGCAGCACCTTCTTCTTCAAGGACCGGGACCAGCCCATTAACGCCGGACCCGTGTGGGACCTCAACCTCGCGTACGGCAACGGCGCCCGACGCAACTTTAAGGACTGGATCTACCCGCAGTACACGTACTGGAAGCGGCTCATGTGCCACTCGCAGCTCGCGTCGCTCGTGATCCAGCGCTGGAAGACGCTGCGTGGCACGAACGTTCAAATGGCGGACGACCCGGTGTTCGGAGTCTGGAGTGACGACGCCATCACCAAGTTCCTGGACGCGAGCGCTGCGCCTGTGCACCGGCAGCTCTCCAAGTGCCAAGGCGGAGACTGGCGCAGTGACGTCGTGCAGTGCGCGGTTGTCGACCTGCAGACCTGCAACGGGACGTACGCTGAGAAGGTGACGGACCTGCGCGACTCGGTCCTGAACCGCGCGCGCTGGATGGACGAGCGCATCGAGCAGCTCTACAAGCCGCTGGACGCACAGACGTGCTCGGGCGTGGGAGAGCTCCCCAAGTACAACTGCGGACTGGACGGCAACGACGACGGCTGCCTGTCGAACGCCGAGAAGTACTACAACGCCGTGCAGTTCCCACCGGTACGCAAACCGTACACTGGGCCAACGTGCGAGGAGATCGTGTCGAGCAGCGTTGCTGGTCCCAAGGGCGAAGAGACCGCGGCGGAGATGACGCCGTACCAGAAGGCATCGGTCGACTACTGCTGGAAGTCGGCGGGCAGCTACGTGTACCCGCAGCAGAAGGGCGTCAAGGACAAGACCCTCACCGCGTTCTGCAGTGGCTACGGATCGTGTGCTCAAGGCCCCGGCGCGACGTGCAACTGCTCGGTAGCCATTGAGGTGGAACACCCGTCCTGCCGCCGTATTGACGCTGAGAACGAGCACTACGCGCGTGAGCAGCAGAAGATCGTGGCGGCTGCGATGGTGGCCAAGACGACGACGACAACGGTGGCTGAGACTCAGACGGCAAATACCGAGGACAACGAGAAGGACGCGGTGCACAGCTCTCGATCTCCTCTGTCGGATGCGATGGCCGTTGTGGCGGCTGCCGCTGCTGGAATTGTGCTGTTGGCTCTGGGTACGTGGCTGGTCAAGGAGCACGGCCGTCGCCGCCGCCGCCACCGTCTGAGCGAGTACACTCCGGTGCGGTACGGCAGCGTGGAGCACGCGCGCATCTTCGCCCCGCTTCCGAACCTCTAGTTGAGTCGGGTAGGGCCAATTGGTATAAGTGGTTAGTTGACTACGAAAAGAATGCAGTCTCCTTCTCCTTCTCTTGAGTAAGTTTTCTTGCTGCCAGCGACGCGCGCGATCGATCACTTCTTGTGGCACACTTGGAGAAAGAGAATGAGCTTGTCCGGCTTGCACTTGGAGCATTCACTCCACAGTACTCCCTCCTTCGGTCAGTGCTTGTCCATTCTTACAATCCTTCCGCCCACACTATTCGCAGCACTCACAACGACAGCCAAACCGAACGAACGAAACACGTTTATCATCAAGACCGCGTTCGCAATGCTCACGCCTCGTGTTGTCGGGAAGCGGGAAGTCATCCAGGAAGAAAACACACCTCCAGCCGGTTTGCTCACGCATTTTCAGTGCACCACAAACTTTTTCTCGCGTCTGAGGCTCCGTGGGTGACGTCGAAGTTCCTGTTAAAAGCGCCCAAATGAAACCAAAAATGTACGATTCCAGCACCGTGGAGACGCTAACGATCCCACAATCGCCTCATGACTGGTACGTCCTGGCGATACAACGCATAAAAGCATCAGAGCGGTGAGAGTACGCGAGCAGTACCTCTTCTCGGGATTCGACACAAGCGATATAAAACACCTCGAGTTCCTCACGAGCCATCAAATTAAAAGCCATTTGCGTTTTCCCTGTGCCCGAAGAGGCCTCTACGAGAACGAAAGGCGTTGCGAATGGGCTTTGCTCAATGTCGCCGCGACTTATCTCCTCGATGTGCAGTATAATTTGATCCACTTGCTTGTCGATTTTAACCCTTTCAGCAACGTCTCGGTAGTGCCGGGTGAGGTGCCAGTGCTCCTCATCTTCAGCCACGAAGAAAGCAGGAGCTAACTTCACAAACTGTGGAAGACGTTGCTCACCTGGGCTGCAGGATCCAGCTCCTTCTGCAGCGTACTTCCAACTGTCGGGTGTTGGTGCTCCTTCGTATTCAGAAGACGTGCTTGGTAGCCATTCCCAACTTGCATCTTTTGCGTCATAGAGTTGAAGATGCATCGCTCGAATGCACGTCATGGACGGAATCCGTTACCTTCACAATGACCTGGAATTTCTCCGTGTCACCAGCTATCAAACACCAAAGCGTGATAAACGCCAAATTTCACTAAGAACAGATCCAGAATGTGGACTTGACGTCTTGAGTCTTGTAGATTCATGTCGGTCTGACACAATGCGGCGACTGTCTGTTTATGACCCCCCAACAGCGCTAGCTATCTATCTGTATCTAACCATTCTCCATTATCTTGCTTCGTCAGGTAAACTCTGACCCGAAAGTCATCCACCCCAGCGAAAAAGGAGGGATTCGAGAGCTTTATTGTTGAAAACACATCGGAAAAATCATCGACTTCGTTAACAACCACTGGCATCGCGCGTGAATTAGCATCGACAACGTGGTACCACAACTTCATGCCACTTTGGTCTTGTTTTCTTCGTCGCCTCTTTTCCAGATTGCTAAATGACGGCGTGTAAATCTAAGTTTTACTGAGATAGCAAGTGTACCGTAGGTATGCTGCTGGCGCAGCCGGCAGGGGATTAATTCGGTGTCGCATGAAGCCGTGCGTGTCGTGCTCGAAAAAAGTGTCGCTTGATTATGATATTTGTATTGAATGCACTTAACTGAGAATCTTGTTTATATATCTTTACCTGCATAAGTACTCTGTATACTTAATGGAAGTGTAAGTGTCGTCTCCGGGCGTCAATCTTCTCAATCCGGATCCGTCATTCTGTAGCCCTGCAGAGGAAATCAGCAATGTTGATTCTGCCGCGATGGTGCTGGATGAAACGCCGGAGCAGCGTCGCCGTCGTCTTGACGCTGCAAATGCGCGCGCGTGGGGAAGGCGTGCCGCGATAGTGTTGGATGAAACGCCGGCTGCGCCAGCAGGGGATAGCAAGTGTACGGTACCGTAAGGTATGCTGCTGGCGCAGCAAACGCATGCGTTAAGTATCCATCATATATGACATATGATGAAAGTAAACTTAATAGGTAGTCTGAATAATTACGTAGTCAGTCTCTGTCAACGAAGAAGCATCAATCGTATCATTAATTTTCGTTTCATTCGAATCATTTCCAGTTCTCACGTCTACAGACGCAGCAACTCCAGGGTGAACTTACAGCGCCAAGGTAAGAATAGACTTTGCTTGGGAGGGCACTGCTGCAACTTCTAACTTGCTTGTATTTGGTGATTAACAGCGCGAAGGCAAGAAAACAAATTCATATTATCGTGAGTGTGTTTGAATGCAAGCACAGCGCTGGCGACTGGTGCGCCGCAAGTGCGGCGCGCCTAAGTCGTGTGCGCTGTGCGTTTATCTGTTTTGTTTTATATTTGCGATCTCAGCCCCCGCGAAGCCCTAGTGTTATAGACGATGGTTGATAATAAGACAGTAGCTTTCTATCAGTCGTACGTGCGTCTTACAAAGATACCGACCGACCACAACTACGCACGTTGTTTTCTTAAGATGCATCTTCACTACTTGTATTCGTCTTTCACAACCGCTACAGAACTCCCCTGCTTACCCTCGCCTGCATAAAGTTTGGTACCTCGCGCAGGTAGTGCAAATCACTGAAGTCAGCATCCATGCCCATCCGTGCATAAACTCACCACGTACTGATTTAACGGAACGTGGGAGGGAAAGTGTCGACCGCGGGAAGGGCTATGCGCCGCATTCTTTGCAATTAGACGGTAAAATTGTAATAAATCAGTACTCATAGCCTCCTTCGCAATTTTCTTAACCTCGCAAGATTTATTGGTCCCACCTTTGTGGCTAAGGCGGGGAGATCTGTACGACTACGGATGTGATCGCGAAGATTAAGCTTATTGGCAAGAAGACCTTATTATCGATTTAACTTGTGAAATACTGCCAGTTGGGGACATGACTAAATGGTGCAATTCGTTCCCTTTCTAACTTTTGTTGACTAGTAACCAAATTCATCCTCAATGAAGTTGAATAAAGGGCAGTTTGGGCCCCAAGTTGGAGCTACAACATACTCCGGTGTGTCGAGTCCCAGGGGCGAAAAAAATGGTATTCATCGCACTTCGAAACTTGAAGAATCTGTTTCGTCCAGGGGTGGTTGGGACTATTCCGAAGGCGTTCAAGAAGGGGGGGGACATCGCTTGGCCAATGAGATTATAGGGGTATTTCGTTTATATATTAGTTTCCGACGGGGCATTTAATTGTTTTTTCAAAGAATGGTAGTATTTACATATCGCCCGGAACGCCAAAATGCGGCCGAAGCGTGGGGAGCTGCCGGCGCTGCTGGAGCGCCTGAACGAGAGCGTGGGGGTGTCGGCGCGCCGCCTCTTCGCGCAGCAGGCCACGCCGTCGCAGTTGCTGCAGCGCTCGCAGTCGGAGCTGCGCCGCCTGCTGCCGGAGCTCTGCGCGTTCGTGGAGTCGCTGCCGGCCGCCGCGTCAGGAATCCCGTCATCACTGGTGCGGTGCGCGTTCCGCCACCCCGACGCGCAGTGGCTGAGCCGCAGCGCGCGACAGAGCGGCATCTCGGCGCTGCTGTGCCAGCAATTGCTGCGACTGGCCAGGCAGCAGGACGGCGATGAGGGCAACAAAACGCTGCAGTGGTCGGTGGCGGAGCTCGCGGCGCGCGTGCTGCTGGACGCGCTGCTGTCACCCTGCGCGCAGCGACTGGGCCAGGCCCCGGACGCCTGCAGGTGGCGGCCCATGAAGGACAAGCCGCGGTTCCACGCTATGACGTGCTTCCCGTGTGGTCCACGCTGCTGCCGTTTGCGGCGATGCTGGCGCTGCGCTACCCGGAGCTCTTCCAGTGCGTGCTGGCCGAGTATCCGCCACCGCTGGACAAGAAGGGACATCGTTTTAACTGTGACTTTGCACAGGTTACGGGGTCTGGAGACTCGTGGATGAGATTAACAGGGGCGACAAGCAGAAGCAGGAGACGGTCACGCAGGTCATGACGAGTTTGCTGCAGTTCGCGAGTGACAAGCTGCTGGTTGGATCGCAGATCGCCAAGGAGGAGGCCCCGCACCTGGACGACCAGCTACTGGAGAAATTCTTCACTGGACTGCAGGGGTTCTCGTTCAATTGCTGGCGAGCGGATGCGGTGGTCAAACCAGCGCTCTTTGGCGCAATCCAGAATGCGCTGGTGGGTCCGGAGAGTCAACCAGTAAAGGACCATGAGGTGCCAGGCCGTGTTGCTGTTTTCACGGCGGTGGGGAGCATGCTCGGTAGGAATCTTGCGGCGGATGTGGCGTCGATGCTTATCGAACGGATTCGTGACTCGAGTGGAGAGGGTCAGAGCTCTCTGGTGACGTTCCTGGTTGGCTTCTGTGCTCACTTGGACCTGGTGCCCATATCGTCGGTGCTTGAGGTGCTCGACCTGCTGATGGCTTCCTACAAGGAGGTGTCAGAGGACGAAACACGGCGGCAACGGCGTCTAGAGTTGTTGTTCTACATCTTGTATGTGGCGCTGCACCGTAGCGAGGCTGTCGACAAGTTGCGGAAAGAGGTCAGCTCCCACGCCGCGGCTGTCAGGGAGGTGCTGACTCAGTTTCAAAGGCAGTTGTGCAGCGACGTTGTGTACGAGGACTTTTACGTCGCTGCCCCCGTGCACTGGACCGCGAGGGTGTGGAAGCACTGGGTGTTCTTGACCGACGAAGACGTCCAGGCGTTTGTATCCGATACTCACGAAAACGACAACGAGACAGAGGAAGAGTTCAAGGATCGAGTAGCAAGATGGCGAGCTTGCGAGGCCCTCGTTGCGTTCCGGCCGTCTTCGATCGCGCTGTTTACGCAGATGAAAGCTCTGCTCAAGCCGCACTTGATAACATCTTCACCGCTGACCGATGTGACGGACGAGAATGGATTTGCCCTGCAAGCACGAAAGCGCCGGCGGACTGGAGAAGCGGTGAAGAATTCTGTGGACCCGGAGAAACTCGAGCGCGCGTTCGATGTGCTGTTGTTGCCGGACGTCATGGAGCGCGTGTGCTCCTTCATGAGCGCGAAGCGGCTCTGTCGGATGGCTCTGGTGTGCCGTGACTTCGCGGAGCTGAGTCATCGCGCGTCGCTGTGGCGGCCGCTGTACCTGCGCATGGGCATCTCGGTGGTTAAGATAAAACGAGGTGTGTTGCCTGCAGCTCCTGTCGAGTGCAGCCACGGCGACAGCTACGAACACGACTGGCGTCGGCTGTACCAGTCGCGATGGAAGGTGCTGCGGAGACTGCGGCGCACGCAGCGTCGGGCGATTGAAGCCGCGCAGTCAACGGATCGAGGCAGCGACGCTGTCAGTCCGGGCAACACGAGCGCGTTCGTCCCGCAGTTCTGCCCGCACTGCGGCTGCAACCAGGTGTTCAAGACCGCGAGCGACCGGGACGCCCACCTCACACGGCACCGCGAGCTCACGTGCTCGGAGCCTTCGTGCCGCGCGTCGCTGCTTGCGACCCACAAGTTTAAACAGCATATGCGCGCACACACAAAACCCGCCGAAGCCGCTGCTGCAGATGCCGACGCGGATGCTGCCACATCGCGGCTCCTGTGCGGCTATAAGGGATGCAAGAAGACATACGCGTCCGCCGCTCGGTTGGCCACGCACCGCCGGAAAGAAAAGCACTACGACAGCGGCAGCGGCAGCGACACAAGCGACGGCGACGACTGAAATGCCGCTAGGCATCTCAGTCAGGATAGTAGAATGACTGTATACGCATCCGTGTCAATGTTTCGACTTCTCCAGCTTTTAGCCGGTTTTAGATTCTTCTCTTCAGCTTTCTCTTTTTGAGATATTTTTTTCCTTGAAAGGAGAAGAGGAGGCTGCACTTCAGCCCCCTCTTCTTCTTTCAGCCTGAAGAGAAGAATGCAATTCTTGATGACCACCCGCGGAATTGACATGTGAACACGTCAGTGTCAGCCGATACAGTATACAGTAACACCCATCCCTAAAACTTCCTTCTGTAAGTTTCGCACTTAGCCGGAGACCTCCAACAGTAGTACGTAAGCCGCGCTCACTTGCGCAGCTCTCCCTCGACGCACCAGCGCATCGCCCCGTCGTGACGACAATGGCCGACAGCGGCGCGAGCGGGCTCTGCCGGCGCTGGCGTCCAAGGCCAACGAGGACAAGACGGTGGCGCTGGTGGCCACGTGCTCCTTCATGCTGTCGCTGGCGCTGGGGCTGCGGCTGCTGGGCTGGTACCTGGCCAAGTCTCGACGGCGGCGCAAGCGGCTGCAGCTGCTCCCGGGCTTCTACCTGCCGTTCCCCGTGGCGCTGCACGCGCTGGACGTGAGCGTGTTCGTGGTGCTCTGGTACGCGGTCAGCATCGGCATGACTCTCTTCAACAAGTGGTTCCTGCGCGTGTGGGCGGGCGGCGGCTACCCGTTCGCCACGACCATGACGTGTATCAACATGTTCGTCAAGTGCGCGCTCTCGCGGCTCATCGACCGCTGCAGCAGCGGTGGCTCCATGCTGGCCCTTCCGGCCAGCATCTACTGGAAGCTGGCCGTGCCCATCGGCGTGTGCACGGCGCTCGACATCATGCTGTCCAACCTGTCGCTGTTCTACATCACCGTCACCTTCTACACCATCGTCAAGTCCGGCGGCAACGTATGGAACCTGCTCTTCTCCATCTGCCTGGGCCACCAGCGCCCGTCCTGGTCGCTCTTCGTGGTCATCGTGCTCATCTCGTCGGGCATTGGCCTGGCCAGTTATGGGTCCGCGCACTTCGTGCTCTACGGCTTCGTGCTGGTGCTGGCCGCGTCCGTGATCGGCACGCTCAGGTGGGTGCTCACCCAGTCGCTGCTGCAGGCCATGGAGGACAGCAACGGTCCTCCGCGGAACAAGGTGCTGGCGGTCGTGTACTACGTGTCGCCTGCGAGCGCCGTGGGGCTTCTCCCCATCGCGCTCTTCTCCGAGGCCAGCGACTACGCCACGTCGCGCTTCCTGCTCGACTCGCGGCTGCTGCTCATGTCGCTCGTGTTCATCTTCATCAGCGGCTGTCTGGCCTTCGTGCTCATCTTCATCGAGATCATGCTGGTCAAGAAGACGTCGGCGCTGTCGCTGGGCATCGCCGGCAGCTTCAAGGACGTCACGCAGGTGCTGCTCGCAGTCTTCATCTTCGGTGACCAGCTCATCGCCATCAATGTGTTCGGCCTGGTCGTGGCCACGTGCGGGATGCTCTTCTACACCTTCATCAAGCACACGACAGCGGAGGCGGCAAGCGACGCAAGGAGCGGCAAACTCAAGGGCTACCAGCGCGTGCCCACGTCCAACTCAGACCTAGAAGACGGCAGCGACGTCCAGTGTCGGGAAGGCAGCGATAGCAACAAGCACAACATTGTGCCCGAGTTCCACATGAAGGACGAGCGGGGGGTCTTGGCATCAGGAACCAAGACGCTGAGCTCCGTGTCCCGCGTGGAGCTCGTGAGACGGGAGAGCAAGGAGTACTTCAATGCGGCCAGCATGGTCTCCTCCGGCGCCTCCCACGTGTGAAGAGAACAAGGACGCTTTGTAACATTAGGCCAACCATTTGCGTCGAGTTCGACCACATTAGACGCAGTCTGCCAGCTGAAAAACTAGCAGCCAGCTCCTGTTCTCGTGACCACCAGTTGAATTAAATAGACCAAAAGAACCGATCTTGCTTCACTACATGTAGTGAGTCACTACGTTCCGGTGTTGGCCTGAGTGGTGGGTGGATGGGGTGGGGTGCACGTGGGTGGTCTTGACTTCATTACGCAACGAGATGCGGGGTGTACTCGCGTAGGCGCCCGTCGCGACAGGCACTGAAGATCCGTCCAGTCCGACCGGCAAGCGCGACTCCGCGCACAGCATCGTATTGCGGGCCTGTGAGTTCCGTCGTCACGCGAGGCTTCTCACCAAGGTTGCTCCAGTTGCAGCAGGCACCATCGCCATGAGCAGTCCAAACACTACTCGTCGATGCTGGGTCGTCGACGGATGGCGCCGACACGGCAATACTATGAATCGGCGACGAGCACCGCGACAGCGCGTGCAACGGTGTTCTGCAAGAATACAAGTCATTAGAACAAGGAACTTTGCAAGCTTCAGACGTCTCTAGACGTACCCGGTGTGTCGTAGATCCCAAACCGTCAGCAGGCCATCTTCGCTTCCAGTGAACAGCATGGGCAGTGAAGCGTTGGCTGTAGTCGCAGCGCACGAGATGATCGAGCCCGCAAAACCGTCAACGTTCAACACCTAGTCAAGGCAACAACATTCCTGGTCAGCATCTCGGTCTCTAACTCAAACTTTGGCAAGGCCTTACCGCTCCTCGCGCACGGATATCCACGCCCAATGTCTCGCCGTTGTCAAGACCAGCAAACAGCACTTTGCCGTCCGTCTCCGCCTCGTTGTCACTAGTGTACGGTGGGTAGTCGCCCTCCGCCAGCAGTTGAGCAGTGTCATCCATCACCGACAGGCAGTGCACGGCGCTCTGGTCATCGTTCGCCCACTTGGCAATGACATCCTGCGTACCGCAGTTCCATAGCTGGATAAGTCCATCCGTTCCGCACGCTATAACACACCAAAGACACCAGCTTTATCAGTTAGTGCACCTCCAACACAATAAAAAGTATCTTCCGGGTACTCACACAGCACGTTTCTCCCTCTTCCGACGATCGCGACGTCCTCGACACCTCCACGATGTCCCTTGAGCACCGCCGCGCACCGTCCACTAATACTCCAGATCCTCAGCGTAAAGTCCAACGAGCCCGTGAGCACAACCTGCGAGCTCGGGAAGAAGCGCGCTGGTGACGTCGGCCACGTGCCCCTTCAAGGGCAGCATCTGCGCGCGATTCTGGCTGTCCCAGAGCATGCAGACGCCGTCCGAGCCTCCGACCACCACGAAGCGCTCGTCTGGAGACACGTCCACGCTGTGCAATTGCAACGGCGCTGGAGGCGGCGCGCCGGGCGCGTCCGAGCCATCAACAGCCGGTACGTTCACGGTCTCATTTGGGGCCTGGAACACCGTGCGCAGCGTCTGCGTCGACGCCTCGGAGGCCTTCACGTCCACTTGGACGTCGATCCACAATTCCTCTTTAGCCAGAATCTGCACCATGTGCGGAGCTTCGGGCGCCGTGGGGGCCGCAGACAGCGGCAACTGGAACTGAGAGCTCGGACGCGAGTGTACCTCTGCCTTCGCGCACTCGTGCTGAGCCAGTTCCTGGTCGTTTGGCGCCGCAATTTTCACGGTGCGTTCGTAGACGTCCAGCCAACATGATTCCGCTGCGGATTCCCAGTCCGGCTGCACCTGCATGTACATCTGCGCGTCCATCGAGGACGTCCCGGCGGTCGAGGTGATCTCCTTCATTTTGTGCCTGTTTGATTGATTATGATTGATTAGGAGTTGGGTTCAGAAATTAAGTGCTGCATTGATCTGGAATTTACAGATTATGTACCGTTCCAGATTTCAGATACCGCCAAAGGGCGCGATCTTTGACGAAAAGATCAGTTCAGTTTCAGTTTTAGCGTGTCAACGTGGCAAATGGAGCGCACTCCCAGCAGTGATAAATTCCTGGCGAGCGAGAGCGACACGCCGTCGCTGTCTTCGTCCTCCACGGCGTCTTCTTCCTCGTCTGGAGAGGGGAGCACCGGTTGCGAGGCCCAAGGCGGGGCTCATGGCGACGTATCTGCTGCGCACGGCGATGGACTGGCGCAGCAGCCGCGTTGACACATTGGAGCAAAAGACGGCGACGCAGAATAAAGAGGAAATAACACAGGAAGATGCAAGAACTGTTGGTGACTATAACGAGGAGCTGGCGAGTGAGAGGGAGGAGGACCCGCTGGAGGTCGAGGCCGAGCCGGACGCTGCGTCGGTGGACGACCAGATGCCGGCACTGGAGGAGGTCGAAGAGAAGGAAGAGGCCACAGTGCAGAAGGAGAAGAAGCAGTTCGAGGTCACGTACCAGTGTCTGCCGGACGTGGAGACGACGGCGGAGTCGGACGAGGACGCAGTTGGTGGATTCGCGCGACGGTCGATGCAGTATCTGGACGTGTTGCTGCAGACGGACGAGCGTGGCGTTGGCTTGAATGTCGGACTCAGTCGACTGGATGAAGAGGGGGAAGAGGGTGCGTGGGTGCTCGTCGTGCAGTCATTTCGGAGAGTGAATGGGGAGGATGTAGGACCGGCTGAGGCTTGTGGGAAGATCCGAGTGGGGGACATTCTACACGCGGTTGATGGCGAAGAAGTTTGTTCGCTTCATCAGTTGCATGCAAAGCTGCAGGGCAGATTGGGCAAGGCGAGGAAGTTTGTGCTGCTGCGATTCCTGAGACCGTTGGCACTGGGCGAGGATCCAGAAGCGCCAACTACGTCGCTACTCGATCAAAAACGACGGCCCGTTGGTGCAGAGAAGACGCGCTGGTCCGAGGTTGACGACCTGCTTCAGAGCAATCCGCAGGTGGCGGCGCTTGTTCGACAGTTGGCAACGACCAACCAGTTGCTGCAAGAGCAGCTTGTTGCCAGTAAGCTGAAGCAAGAAGAGCAGAACATCCAGCTCGACCAACTCCATGCGCTGTACGCGCGGACACAAGCAGAAGGGCTGCCGCTGTTCTCATTGTCCAAGTCCATCCGCCCCTTCTCAAGAAAGACCAGCTCCTCCCGTCTTGGCGATACCGGAGCTGACAAGCCAATTCCTACGAAGATCCAGACTGAAGTGACGGAAGCCGTCAGCGCAGAGTATTCTCGTCTACGACAGGAGTTCCAGCTGCAGCACCTTCTTGATAAGCGTGAACTGGACAAGAAGTATGCTGAAAAGACGCAGAAGCTGGAGGAAGCCACTGCCAAGAAAGTGGAGATGCTGGAGGCGGGCTTCCAGCAGGCGCTTGAACAGTTCATCAGCAACCACCATTGCTCGTGTCATTGCCGGGCGGCAACTACAAACGCTTCCCAGGACCAGGAGGACGACGATATCGTACTTCAACAGAACCAGCAGTCCACTGGGGGTATTGGAGACCCCAATACCGGTACTGCCAAACTAGTTGAGCCCATGAAGGTGAAGGAAGCGGCGGCGCTGCAGCAGATTCAGCATTTACTTGCAGAGTATGACGAGCGTAGGCGTATGCAAAGCTCATGACAATCAGCCCCACCTCAGTAGACATGTGCAGCAACTTGAGTGTGACTAAATAATAATAAAATGTTTTTCAATTCAACTTGGACGCTATGTTTACTTCCTGTTGGTTGGTCTTGTTGGTTTACAGTCACCAAGTTGATTCCGTCTACAGTAGTAATAGTAAGTACTACGTAGTAGTTGCTGCTCGCTGCAGAACCGCAAAATATGGCTCAAAAGAAAATATTCTCAGATCTACACTGTAAAGTAAGGAAGGTTCTAGAGTGCCTTTGTATCGATAGTTTCATGCGGTTCGGGGGGGAGGGCTGCGCTAAGCCTATGCAAGCCTCGGCCTCATGACCGCTACTTCTTCTTCTGCTGCTTTTTTAGCAGCTTCTGCGCTTCGAGTTTCTTGGCCAGTTGCTTTGCCTTTTCAGCCATCACCGCATCAATCTTCTCTATGGTCGTCTCCGTGTTCGTCCCGAAGTGAATTTTCTTCTCAGCAGTCCCAGCCTTCTCCGCAGCGGGGAAGATTAGGTCGTCAGCCCTGGCCTTGTATAAATTGATGTAGTCGACAAGGAGGTTCTTGTAGTCCTGGTTGTTCTTCAGACCAAGCTTCTCCAGTTCCTTCCGGATGTTCCCCAGGCTGAGCTGCTCCACGTACCACTTCTCCCACCGGTCGATCTTGAAATCCCTGTCGCGCGTCATCCTCTGGATGTCGTCCGCAAGAAAGAGGTTCGGAGCGGGGGCCTTCTCCAAGCTTGCAACCTTTTCAAGCGCTTTTCCCACACTGGGGGCCTTCTCGGACGCCTTCTTCAAGCCAAGAAGCTTTGACAAGCTAAACGTGCGCTCTTCATCGTCCTCCCTTGTTTCTGTCTCCGTCGTTGCTCCATGAAGTCGCAGTGCTCGCTTACTCAGAAGCTCATTCTGGCTCGCGCCTGCCTGCACCTGCACGCCAGTCGTTGCTGCAGTAGCGTCGCAATATGACAGAAGAGCTGCTAATACCACCAGCAGCACGTAGCTTGCGCGCATATTTGCCTTGGTGGTGAGTTGGGCGTTCGAAGCGGTTGCGCGCCGTGCGGCAGATTCCGAAGTGCCACCCGATGTCAGGTATGATAGTATGACCAATGACTTGGCGTTCGAGCTATGGTTTGGTGGCTTGCGTGATCATTATCTGAAGCAGCGACTTCCTTACAGTGTACAACTTGCGGGCTACAAGGGAAGCATTGCCACCTGGGATGCGTTTTGGGATCCGCTTCCAAGCGTAGAGACGAAAAAGTTCGATGCAGTGGGGGTCTTCAGTCCTCCCTGGTATTATAACGTACTCGTCCGAATATAAGCCCCCTCCCGAATAGAAGCCCGTCGCAAGAAATACCGGTACTAACTGGTTCGTCCATACAAACTCCTAGATTAAAATGTTTAAGCTGATAACATATCTGAGAAATTCAAGCTTCTGGGCCTGTACTATAAACTCCGAACTCTATTAGGGCGAGTACGTTAATTAATACACGTGTTCCGTATTCAAACACTAGTACATGTAGTGTTTCTCACTGTCGGTCCTTATGTCACACCAAGAACAGAAAAACACTTTCACATAAGTTATGTGAAAGTGTTTTTCTGTTCTTGGCAAACGCTCTTCCGCGATTTGCGGTCTTCACACAGACAATCCGCTTTGGAGTGCTACTCCGAATAGTAATATCTGAATAGGCCACTCCTCACGAGATATAGCTGTAGACAGAATAGATGCTATTTTCCAGAACTTGTATTTAACGCTTTTACCAAGCCATGAGTGCAGTACACGCCAACTAAGTCCTAAATGATGGCATTATCATCACATCATCACTCACTACTTGAACAATGGAGAGTCTATTTAACGTGAGTTGTTAGCTTCCGTGTATAATCTCAGTCGGTTTATTAGCGCCATCTCCTTTTGGTGGAGCCATGGTGCAGGAGGTGGAGTGGATACACTGGTCAGGGGGAGGGGGGGGGCTTCGCTGTGCATGGCGAAGCAGTCAATGCTGAGCGCTAGATATAGTCATTGAATTCTTGAAGCTGGGCGCCCGCTTTCTTTCTTCGTCCATTGGGCACTACCTGGTTTCGAATGCCATCCTGTACATGATAGTCCGTCAGCATGTTTCGATACGCCCTAAGTTGTTTGGGGGGGGCTCTGGTGGCCGCGAACCCAGGTATCAGTAGCTTGCTTCGCGTTCCATCGCGATAGAATCTGGCGCAGGTTAGTCGTTCCTTGCCGCTTAAACCACCGTCTCAGTTGTTGCTTCAGTTTGTGCATGATCCACTTGTTCCTGGTAAGGGCAAGAACTAAGGGAACCCGTGAACGATCACAACAATGGAGTGCCGATATTATGGTGCATCTTTCGGTAAGGATACCCTTGAATAGTGATAAGTAGTTGTCTCCTCGGTCATCATTCGAACCGTACAGACAGGCTCATCATCAAGCATGTCCCCAGGGGCATTTTTAAATCGGGGCTTAATAAATGAACGAAAGGGGGATTTGCAATCACATAAAGGGGCAGGCTAACGAGTGCAAGCACAGTAGTGTAAGAAAGTGGCAGAAGGGTCTCAGAAATTATGCTATTTTTTTCCTTGCGAATACTCAACAGTGTATTTGCCCAACTTGCGATGCTATTGAATCAGTTTAGAACTGTTCTCATGTCCAGCACTTTCACGATTATGACAGAAACCTTGGTTCGCAGTGCTCGCTTACTCAGAAGCTCATTCTGGCTCGCGCCTGCCTGCACCTGCACGCCAGTCGTTGCTGCAGTAGCGTCGCAATATGACAGAAGAGCTGCTAATACCACCAGCAGCACGTAGCTTGCGCGCATATTTGCCTTGGTGGTGAGTTGGGCGTTCGAAGCGGTTGCGCGCCGTGCGGCAGATTCCGAAGTGCCACCCGATGTCAGGTATGATAGTACAGTCCTCCCTCCCGATATGCGCACCTGGTCTTCTACATACCCCGTCATATCTGTTTATCAAGGTCGCGGGTCCAGTAGCCAATCTAATCAAAGCATTGAGTTTTGTTAATATCTGCAGATCAATAGGAATTGGGGCGGGAACGGGAAGATCACCATCGCCTCCACGCACAGGTCCCCTCCCAAGTAAGTTCCGCTTTGAGAGGCTGTAAATGAACATCTGTTTTCCGAGGAACTCAGCATTTGTGTGCCCGCTAAGCTCCATGCCTCATTTCCGAATTCGCACCCACCATGACTGCCAGCAAGACTCTCCACATTGCAATCTGCGAGTACGCCCGGAAGGCGCGCGCCCAAGGAGCTGAGCAGGGCTATGCCGACCTCGCACGCTGGGCGACAGATATTTTCAAGCTGCGGAAGCCTCTGTCGCGCGATACGGCACGCCGCGTCGTAGAACGACAGGAGCAAGATCTCCGCATTGCTTAACTAGTTAATATCAGTACATTTAATGTGTCTACTCATATCTGTTCCGTATTCCCTTTCTAATCGGATCGCTGTACCCATGCGCATAACGGGGGGGAGGACTGTATGACCAATGACTTGGCGTTCGAGCTATGGTTTGGTGGCTTGCGTGATCATTATCTGAAGCAGCGACTTCCTTACAGTGTACAACTTGCGGGCTACAAGGGAAGCATTGCCACCTGGGATGCGTTTTGGGATCCGCTTCCAAGCGTAGAGACGAAAAAGTTCGATGCAGTGGGGGTCTTCAGTCCTCCCTGGTATTATAACGTACTCGTCCGAATATAAGCCCCCTCCCGAATAGAAGCCCGTCGCAAGAAATACCGGTACTAACTGGTTCGTCCATACAAACTCCTAGATTAAAATGTTTAAGCTGATAACATATCTGAGAAATTCAAGCTTCTGGGCCTGTACTATAAACTCCGAACTCTATTAGGGCGAGTACGTTAATTAACTCTTTCAGTACCGTGGCTCATTTAGGGGTCGATCACGCCCTGTAAAAAGAACCAACCAAATCGTGTACCAAATCAAATTTCAGCGAATCGAGAATCAGAGATAAACTGACGTGTCATTGCCGTTAACTGGTTTACATCCATCAATTAATCAACAATTATTGATAAAACAGCACCTAAAATTGAGGGCAGGATCGCAAAGCACCGCGTCAGGAGTTCTAGCGGCGAAGAAGCACCGCAGTCAGATGCGCACCGCTGCGTCGCCCATCGCCACGGCCAACGGCCCGACGCTCGACCTGCTGAAACTCGAGGTGCACGCGGACACGCTGCCCGTGCCGTAGGTGCGCTGACGCTCGAGACAAAGCCCCAGAAGGATGCGGAGGAGCGTACTGCGCACCAAGACCAGGGATGACAAGGCGCGCCGCGGGTAGCTCAAGACGGCCACGCACTAGCTGGGCCCCTATCGTCGTGCAGCTCCCGTACGCAGTGGGCTGGAGCATCTCGATCTACGTGGTCGTGGAGCTGGCTGAGTCAGCCGCTGACATGGGCAACGATGCCGCTCTCTACGGTCTCATCACGACGGATTCCAACGTGGCGCAGCCCTTCGCCACGTTGCTGACCCTCGCCATCGACGGCCAGCTCGGCTTGCCGAACTGCGCGGCCGGCCAGTTCTGCCGCAACCAGCGGCTGCAGCACCCGGAGCGGTACCCACAGCTGGAGCCGTTCAAGACGGAGCACATGGGCTACGGCGTGCGCACGCGGCAGCACATTGGCCAGCTGAGCATCGTGGGCGAGTACGTGGGCGAGATCATCGACCAGAAGGAGCTGGCCAGACGCCTCAAGAGCGTGCCGATGCACGAGCTCAACTTCTATTACTTGCTATTGGCCCCAGGGGTGTACATTGACGCGCGCAATAAAGGGAGCTTCACGCGGTTCGTGAACCACAGCTGCGAGCCCAACTGTAAGACGGAGAAGTGGACGGTGAAGGGCGAGACGCGGATCGCGGTCATTGCGTTGAGGGACATTGAAGTGGGCGAGGAACTGACGTTCGATTACCAGTGGAAGGCGCTCGGATCGAGGCAGATCAAGTGTTACTGCGGCGCGCCGAGCTGTAAGGGGTGATCGGCACGCAGAACGACGCGCTCAAGGACGCGGAGGCGCAGACGGGGTACTTCCGCGACCCGGAGAAGGAGGACACAGGTCGGGCGTTGGTGGGGAAGCGCGTGCGGGTTTTCTTGTCGCCCGACGACAAGACGGAGTACGATGTGCAGCTGATCAAGGCGTACGACGAGGAACAGGATAGGTACGAGGTGGAGGACTTGCTGGAGCCTGCAGGGTACGAGACGGATGAGAATGATACCGAGGAGGAGCAGGAACCGGGGGAGAAGTACATCATGGACAGCGCCACTGGACGGGTCTGGTGTTGATGGCCTTGGGTGTCAAAACGCTGCTACTTTCCGAAAGAGAAAACAGCAAGATTCAACAGGTACAGGTTAAGTTTCATAAAGAGAGTTTGTCGGAGTCACTGAACCTAATTATTCTCTTCAGGAAGGCCAAACGCTGCTTCGTGGATGGGTTGGGCTTGCGCAGGTGTCTGCCTTGGTTTGCTATCTCATAGTATTCCACTCCTTGGCGAATCTCCCGCTCGATTCGCCGATGCCTCGCGCCGTCTCAACATGCAGCCAAACACAATCCTCGCTATATGGCTCGGTCTCGGTCTTGCAGAAGTTACCGACTTGCTTCCGTCGTAACATCAGATACCAAGTGGACTGAAGTCGTTCGGTTCTCCTTTTGCCTGGCACTGCTGGCCACTCAATACCAGCGAAGCCAGCCCATCGGAGACGTCGACGCGACTGGAGACGTGATCCGAAAACCCGGAGAAGATATTTTTCACGTGATACCAAGCGACAGTGTGCTGCTGTCATACACCGATATCAACTGGAATTCTCTGCGTTACCTCCATGTACGAGTCAAAAGCGTTGGTGAGCTAAATGTAGTCGACTAATCTCTGAAATTCGCTGCTGCGTATGCGTAGGCGTGCGAGAATGTCCGGCCTGACGTAACACTTCTGAGTCTCCAGCTTCTCCCCTATCCGTGGTTTACCCGCCAGCACAAACTGTATCCAGACATCTCATTCCCGCCAATTCGGCATGATGCCTCGACAGTAAAAAGATCGCGAGGGTACGCGCAGCTTTTGCACGATTCCCTGGTGGCCAACATGGACAAACACGGGGACCACCTTTTCCTCGACTTACACGCTGTGGTACGATTTCAAAACTTGCACACGTGGGGTGGTAAAACACTTACTAACTCTAACCTTACGTGGCTTGATATGCGATGAAGAATGACGAAGACATCGCCTCAAACGGCCAGTACATCGGGTTCGCGCTCATACCGAACGGTTTAGTGTGGAAAGTGAGCTCGCCGTCATCCAGCATCGCCGACAGTGACGTTCTTTACTCCCGATGGAAGTCATGCCGACACAGAGGATCCGTGAGCGAAGCCTCCCCCTCCCCACTACCCCATCGACTCAGCATCAGCAGCAACATCGACAGCATGGCCGGCTACAACGAGGAGTGGGTCGACGTGCAGAAGAGCACCTTCACCCGAGTGCGTAGATAGAGAAAGAGAAAGATACGGCCAAGATGGCCAACTAACCTATTTGTTGTCGCTGCTGCTGCTGTAGTGGGCCAACACGTACCTCTCGCGCAAACGCATGACCATCGAGGACCTGTACGAGGACCTGAAGGACTCGGCGGCCAGCTCCTGGTAGCGCTGCGCGATGTTGAGCGCCTTGGAGATGGTCGTCACGGCCTTCTTCTTCTGCACGCCAACTCCTTGAAGAGCAGCGACACGTACGTGGTGGTACTCTTCTCGTCGGGCTTGAGCTGTCCGGCCACGCTTTCGACCTCGAGCAACTGCGGGATGCGGAACTTCTCGCGCGCGATGTCGAAGGTCAGGTTGACGTTGGCCTGCGCGTCCTTGGGATTGAGCGAGTTGAAGTCGATGAGCGTCGGCGCGTAGCGGTGGATGAGCGCATGCCGTCCGCCCAGCTGCTCGAGAAGTTCCTGACGTCCACCGTCGGGTAGTCGGCCAGCGAGCGGTTGACCCAGAGTAGCAGGCTGTCCTTGCCAAGACGCCCTCCACGTCCTCATCTCGCTGCTGCAGATCATCTGCCGCGAGAAAGTGTGCCGCGTACGTATTAACGCGTCTACAGTGGCAAAATGTCTACTCAGGCTAACCCCCCTCTTTCTCTCTCTCTCTCTCTATGCACGTGTTGCCTACGACCCGATGACAGAAATTCAACAAGAAGCCGCGCATTCGCATCCAGAATATGGAGACGCCTTCGCCTTCATGCAAAAGAAGAACGTCAATGTGACAAACATCGGCTCGTCCGACATCCTGGACGAAAACAACAAGCTGGTGCTCGTCCTCATGTGGACGCTCATCAAGGCCTTCCAGGCGGCCGATAAGAACGGTGGACTGGAGGAAGTATGCGAGGGGTTCAAATGAGGTATGCAATGCATTTCAACTCACACTGCTGGCAATATATCTTCTCACGCTCATACGTCATGTCTGGAGGTTTTGTTGGTCCTGCGAATGTCGTGCGTTGCAGACTTACTCGGCAGACCGTGACAACCGAGGATAGACTGCTTGCATCATTCATGGATGTGTGGGCAGCTTGGGAGCTACAAAACAACGACGATGACGGCTCTTATCGTCTGAAATGGAACGTGGCCCGTGAGGACGCCATGGACCGTGAAAGGACAGAGTAAGGAAACAGACGAGCGAGTTCGATGCTGACAACTCTGAGCAGGACGAGACGAAGGCGATCTTTGTCGGGAGATACGATTTAGATGCAGTTGCCGAAGAGCGCAACGTTGGCGAAGCCGCTAAACCTCAACGAGAAGAACAGGGTGCTGGACGCTACAAAGGCCGAGAGCACGCGCAACACTGTCGTATTGCGGTCGTCTGTTGTGCTTCACGCCCGAACGGGGAAACGAAAAGAGCGACTGTGGTGACGCTGGAATTGGACGGCGATCCTCTCGCGACGGCCATTCCGTTGTCCCGCGAAAGAGCCCCGACTCTGGACCAGGGCACGCACAAGCCTGTGTAAGCACTAGAACTTCGTTTTACATGAACAACGTGTTCACATTGAGCATTTCATTACTGAGTTCCTGTCATTATCTGCATCTAGCTTCGCCTCCAGGTTGAAGCAAATGCAATCAGTCATGCATGAGAACGGCCTCATTTCGCGTGTGAAATGAAGAGAGTGAAATCCTACTCCACTTCGTTCCGGTGGTTTCCTCGCCGCATGTGCTGCACGCGCGTGTTCTCCAGGCGAAAGAAGCGCCGGGGCTTGCAGACTGCACATGAAATGCCACTGTTTGGGTTTTCGTTGCGGTGTGCCCCGCGACGTCGATGTTGGTCAAACGTGTTTTTCTTTTTGAACAATTGCGGTGGGTTGCAGCTTTCACATAAGCCACCTTTGTCGTTACGACCGTCTCGCTCGGACTTGTTCTTCGAGTAATCGGGGTTCTTCTTGCAGAAGTGTTCATGGCTGGACACCTGCTTCTTTGAGTCCCAGGGCCTCAGGCAATAGCGGCAAAGGAAGGATACGAAAGGTACTGCCTCCGTCGAATCTTTCTGCTGGGCAACCCCTTTCACACGAACATAGCAATGAATGCGAATGTTCTCCACCTCGAAAGCAGCGCCAGCGTGAGGCAGATCCCCTCGAAAAAGCAATATTTCTCCACGATCGAGAACAACCAATTGACCTTTGCTTCTGTCCATGTGTCCCGACAAAGATGGATATACCCACAGCTTCGTGTTGTCCATGAGTGCGAACAGGACAGATGCCTGGACCCACTGCTCTTTCCACAGCGCCAGAGCAGTCTCAAAGGTTGGGTAGTCTCGATGCACGTCTTGTGGAGAACCGCCTGGTACCGACTTGATGGCAACCCATGACCCAGGTTTAATCGTCCATATAGGATGAAGCCCGCACACAAATGCCTTGACTTCTGCTTGGATCTTAGTGACTTGAGGAAACGGATTCGTACTTGCCTCTGGTCCAGGTGGCCTAATTTCGGCTTGAGATCGAAATTCATCTCTGCTCTCGACGTAGACTTCCCTAAAAATCGGCTTGAACCTTAGTTGACGCAGTTCCTTTATCGCCAAGGCGCACGTCCGATCTGAAACATCCAGCTGAGTCTTGCAAAAACCTTCGTTCCAGAACGTCGCTAGCAGTTCGCTCTTCCAACTCATCGGCGAATTTGCTGAAGAAAGCTGTTGCGAAGAAAAGTGAGAATGCCCTCTGCGGCGAATGCTGAAGAAGTTCCTCGTCAGTTTACTGCAATCTTGTCACCAATCTTGATTTTTTTTCTCGATGAGAATTGTAGATTGGGACAAGGTCAGAATCCTTTCAGTTTGAATATACCTGACAAATATGATCCAGGCTAATGAAAAGTAACGAAACGTATAACGAAATAACGCTTATGCACAGCTCCAGGTGTTGCTTGATAGTATGACGTTGCTTTCAAGTTTCTTAGGTCGATCGACCTGCTCGGCTAGGAGCAGATCATTAAACATTTAGGAGCGCGAGGACCAGTGCAGCATGAACAACAGTAATGGGCGTTTACATTAGGAAAAATATACACAGAATTCGGCTCGAGTTATCTCGAGTCCTTCGTAGGCTCGGACTTGTTCGTCGTGTCCTTGGTCAGCTTGGCCTCCGTTGTTATAATACAATGATAAATAAAAAGTCGGAATCAAGCGCACGTTACAGGAACCGCGTAGGTTCTAACAGTGCTGCTGAGTTAATTTGCATCAAATTTCGTCGTCGTTGAGGCTAAACGTTAAAATTAGATTTGTTTTAACGTCAACGATTGAATGAAGAATCACAGCTTGATTTACATTACGGTTTAGTATATATACTCGTGCAATTTATTGCCCAATGTTTAAAGTGGGTTTACTACTACTATAAAGTAGTGTTAATTATAGCAGGGCTTCGCGAAGGCTGGGATAGGAGAGTTTTGGTATAAACCCCTTCCTTTATTATATTTTTTCTAATCATCTACGGTCATACCATGCGCCTCGCAGCATCTGCCCCGAAATTTGCCAGTTCAAACTGTCAACCGGCAATGCTTTACAAAATTAAAAATACGAACCTTCGTTGAGATCTGTTCGGAGCTGGTAGAAAATGCAAATGTTTACCTTTAAAAAAGTGTTATTGTACTGAATTGGTCTCTTTGCCTTATTTCTTGCAGCTCTGTATCGTCGGTAGCACACCGGTTCGATCTACCACGGCCCAGTGCGCCACCGCAGTCGTTCCGGTTCACACAAAATGTGCCAGCTAGATGTGAAGAGGGTCATCGTATGACTTGTTGCACCACGGATATAATCCGATTTGGTCTGTGATAGCAACACTAACGTTGCTTTCTAACTACCACGATTATAATATACATAGCATCCGACCGACGCTTGTGACAGCTAGGATTCTGCCGATACACAATTCTTTTGTCATCAATCTTGTATCTCTTTCATTTCAATATCGTTATGTTGAAGGGTAGCTGCAACCTCATAAAGAACGGACTTCGCTTCATACAGAGATAGACTCAACACACAAATTTGTTGCTGATACTAAGGTTCTAGTGTAGAGGAGCAAACCGACAAGCCAGTTACAAAACTTACAAAAGGGATACTGAGCAGTTTTGCCATACAGCCCGAAGCTAATTCAAAGGCGACGATTAGGATTCACGACCTCCCTGAGATACATGACATTTGTCATGTCGACCCATGACAAACGTCACTCGGCCGCTATTCGCGCGTATCCATTATTTGAACATGTGTAGAACAGTTCTTTCCAGGCTAACGATAGATTCCAAACAAGCAGTATATCGTAGGCCTCTGGATATGAAGGTGGTCTAGTCAACGTAACACAGATGTATTATGCAGTTACATTGCTGCACATGGTAGTAGGAGCTAGTAGGAACTGGCACTAACGTCGCTTGAAGTTATTGGGCCAGCCGTTGCCTAACTTCGTTCGTCCAACTGACAGTTGTCCTGCCGCTGCCTGACGCTGCTCACTACGACGCTGCTGAAGTCGCCTGTCGCCAATATAACACCATTTACTCTGATGAATGGCTGGTCCTGACGCGTCGCTAAAGTCGTTCGCCTGCACCCAAAACACGAGATGTCAGCGATTAAAGATTACTAAAGGCAATAAAACCATTACCTTCGAGCGTCCAATGTTTCGCTGTTTCGGCACAAAACCAGCGAGTGCGTGAACGCCGAAGAACGATCGACAACCATTACCGCCAGCAGTGACACCGGCAGCACAACTGCCAACCGTCTTCCAGACTCAGCTTTACTGCCAGCAGTAACACTAGCAGATTCGCTGACACGTCACTCTCCGGAGAGCACCTTCGCGCCAGCGTTTCCCGGGGACAACACTCCTCTTGGTCAGGATGATAGCTTCATGTGCTGCTTGGTCTTGGAAGGTTGGGCTTGAGGTCTTGCCGGCGATTTCGGAAATGAGCCTCAGTGTCTTCGACGACATTCCCGGGGAGGGGTGAACTTTTCGGTTTATATATACTTTTGTATTACCATCGGACTTCGACGTAATTACCACTTTTTACACCCCCGTAAAAATGACGCAGGTTCAACGAGGGAAATGACGTCATATAGCTTCCATGACATCTGAAACCGAACCATTCAAAACTGCCATAGTAGTATGGTTGTCATCCCCTCCTCTTCAGCTAAGTATTGTTGTTTTGAGAACTGTATCCTGAGATAAAATGGGCTACCAAAAGTTGCCCAAATTACCATAAACGGTTCACTACCCATTTCGAACACAGTTGGGGTGAAATCCTTACAAATGTATGTTTTTGAATGCCAAAGTGGCGGATGTCATGGGAACTCCAACAACGAAGGGTTGGGGATCGTATTGGGTGGCCCGGAAGAAACGATGCGAGGCGACTTGTCGATGGTCTTCATTTTACTTTTGCCTAAGCTCTCAGCAAAAGTGCTCTTGCTGTCGACGTGAGTACTAGTACATGTAGTTCATACCATTGACGGCGGCAACACGTTCAAGTACTCTAATCATCTTGATAGTCGTGGGAATATCAGATCAAAATACCCAAGAGTATATGCTACATGAGATGTTCTGCTGTGTGTCGACCCAGCAAGACGCATTGCTGTAATTTGATATCGATTTGTGAAAACCGTCTAGTGTTGTGCGCAAACTACTCTTGCGTTCGAACGACAATTCGACGTTCGATTCCCCTATTTACATCAGTGGGTTAGTATCCCTGTAGTAGTGTCAATCGTTGTGAAAAATAAGACGTGGCAAATTCCTTGCCGGTACATCTACCTGCACGATCGCCAGAGGCTTTGTATGCAATGTACCCAAAGCGAATCTACTGTCTTGAAGAAGTGTTCCTTGTCGATGCTTCGTAGAACGATATTTACGCGTTTTTACGAAGCGTAATTACATCAAGGTAATAACGCTGCGCGGTTTGCATTCCATGAGGTCACACTTCCAAATCGGAGCAATGGAGGAAGAGCAAAAAGCAGCGGAGGGTGATGGCGACCAAGAAGAAAAAAACGAAGAACAAAACACCGACGGGGGCATCAACCTCGAGAACGACAATGCCACCGAAGACGAGTCATACATTGGTGGTTCGACTCAGTCCTATGCATCATCACCAGAACCAGAATACGTACCAGGCTGGCGTGGTGTTGAAGCTATCGAATCCGCACTGGAAGGTCACGAGAGCGTACAAGAGCAGCTGACCGACACTCACTTCCCGTGGCTAGACGACTTTCACCCGTGGATGGTTGGGTACAAAGCGCTCGGTGTCGATGTTCGTCTGTTCGACTGCTCAAGGCTTCGCAACGTTACTGTTCCTGAACGAAAGAAGCGAGAATGCTTTTTCATCGACATCTTTTTCCAGAAGCGATACTACAAGGCCCAGAAGAAGAGTTCGTACGATCCGAGCAAGCGGTCGAGTCCAGATGCGCTCGCCAAATCGTGGGACAGCTTCGTGACATCATTTCGTAGCACGACCGACGCCTGGATGGAAAAACTACGCGAGCTGGAGCATGATTTCATTACGTACAACATTGAAGGCTTCAAGATGGAGATACATCGAAAATCGATTGCTGAGCGAGTTCGGTGTTGTCTGCGACGCAGTCACAAATGCCCGATGTGCTACAGCGATTCAGCGAGAGCGTCCGGTACAACCCGCTCAGGGAAAAACGGGCGCATCAGTCCTGACTTGCATGCCATGATCGTGGCGTTTGAGCGTCGTTGGCGCGAGCATCTCCAGATAAAACGCGACCAAGCGCTGATGGACAGGCTCGCTGAAGAAACCGAGGAGACGTATCTCGCCCAGGTTGACCAAGCTTGGATCGAGCAGCAGATGCGCGACGTCAATTCGGAAGTCTTCAAGGTTTATCGAATGAATCTAACACTGCGGAAGCGAATGAAAGAAGTGGAGGAGCGAGAACACGAAACCCAAGACGTCGTCGCTGAAATGAAAGACGAAATGTCTGATCTGCAAGATATCCTGTACGAAGCCGGCATAACTCGTCGCCAACGTGTAGCGTAGTTAGCTCCCCTTTCACTACAATACACGCTATTGCTCCTTCCACCTTGTGCATATCTCTTCAAATGTCTGTAAAGTTGTCACCTTATGCTAGCCGATGCTGGCGGGTTCTTGCCGTCCATCGTTCCCAGCAGACTCGTGACAAATGTCAGGTCGGCCGATGACAAACGTCATGCGCCGAGTAGGCCGTTGCGCGCCTCCCCGTCGTGGCCTTCGCTCCCTGCACCTTCACCTTGCCAGCGGTCACTGCCCTTCACCCATGCGCGTCAGCCAAAGGCGCGCGGGCGCCAGATCCGTCAAACGTGAGGTCGCTTCGACTCGCCCCCAATGGCTTCATCTTGGGCCCGTCGAAAACGTGCCACGCGTGGTGGCTGTCCCCGACAACCCCATACATCTGCTTGGAACTGCTTTGCGCGCCATGAACACCTCCACCAGCCACGAGCTGAGCTGCCGCTACTGCTCGACGATGCCCGGCGCGCCAGATGCATAGTCGACACACAACGATCGCCCTTCCGCCATCCGCTAGCCGATGCTGGCGGGTTCTTGCCGTCCATCGTTCCCAGCAGACTCGTGACAAATGTCAGGTCGGCCGATGACAAACGTCATGCGCCGAGTGGGCCGTTGCGCGCCTCCCCGTCGTGGCCTTCGCTCCCTGCACCTTCACCTTGCCAGCGGTCACTGCCCTTCACCCATGCGCGTCAGCCAAAGGCGCGCGGGCGTACGATACGTCAAACGTGAGGTCGCTTCGACTCGCCCCCAATGGCTTCATCTTGGGCCCGTCGAAAACGTGCCACGCGTGGTGGCTGTCCCCGACAACCCACATACATCTGCTTGGAACTGCTTTGCGCGCCTTGAACACCTCCACCAGCCACGAGCTGAGCCGCCGCTACTGCTCGACGATGCCCGGCGCGCCAGATGCATAGTCGACACACAACGATCGCCCTTCCGCCATCCGCTAGCCGATGCTGGCGGGTTCTTGCCGTCCATCGTTCCCAGCAGACTCGTGACAAATGTCAGGTCGGCCGATGACAAACGTCATGCGCCGAGTGGGCCGTTGCGCGCCTCCCCGTCGTGGCCTTCGCTCCCTGCACCTTCACCTTGCCAGCGGTCACTGCCCTTCACCCATGCGCGTCAGCCAAAGGCGCGCGGGCGTAAGATCCGTCAAACGTGAGGTCGCTTCGACTCGCCCCCAATGGCTTCTCTCATCTTGGGTCCGTCGAAAACGTGCCACGCGCGGTGCCTGTCCCCGACAACCCACATACATCTGCTTGGAACTGCTTTGCGCGCCTTGAACACCTCCACCAGCCACGAGCTGAGCCGCCGCTACTGCTCGACGATGCCCGGCGCGCCAGATGCATAGTCGACACACAACGATCGCCCTTCCGCCATCCGCTAGCCGATGCTGGCGGGTTCTTGCCGTCCATCGTTCCCAGCAGACTCGTGACAAATGTCAGGTCGGCCGATGACAAACGTCATGCGCCGAGTGGGCCGTTGCGCGCCTCCCCGTCGTGGCCTTCGCTCCCTGCACCTTCACCTTGCCAGCGGTCACTGCCCTTCACCCATGCGCGTCAGCCAAAGGCGCGCGGGCGTACGATCCGTCAAACGTGAGGTCGCTTCGACTCGCCCCCAATGGCTTCTCTCATCTTGGGTCCGTCGAAAACGTGCCACGCGTGGTGGCTGTCCCCGACAACCCACATACATCTGCTTGGAACTGCTTTGCGCGCCTTGAACACCTCCACCAGCCACGAGCTGAGCCGCCGCTACTGCTCGACGATGCCCGGCGCGCCAGATGCATAGTCGACACACAACGATCGCCCTTCCGCCATCCGCTAGCCGATGCTGGCGGGTTCTTGCCGTCCATCGTTCCCAGCAGACTCGTGACAAATGTCAGGTCGGCCGATGACAAACGTCATGCGCCGAGTGGGCCGTTGCGCGCCTCCCCGTCGTGGCCTTCGCTCCCTGCACCTTCACCTTGCCAGCGGTCACTGCCCTTCACCCATGCGCGTCAGCCAAAGGCGCGCGGGCGTAAGATCCGTCAAACGTGAGGTCGCTTCGACTCGCCCCCAATGGCTTCTCTCATCTTGGGTCCGTCGAAAACGTGCCACGCGTGGTGGCTGTCCCCGACAACCCACATACATCTGCTTGGAACTGCTTTGCGCGCCTTGAACACCTCCACCAGCCACGAGCTGAGCCGCCGCTACTGCTCGACGATGCCCGGCGCGCCAGATGCATAGTCGACACACAACGATCGCCCTTCCGCCATCCGCTAGCCGATGCTGGCGGGTTCTTGCCGTCCATCGTTCCCAGCAGACTCGTGACAAATGTCAGGTCGGCCGATGACAAACGTCATGCGCCGAGTGGGCCGTTGCGCGCCTCCCCGTCGTGGCCTTCGCTCCCTGCACCTTCACCTTGCCAGCGGTCACTGCCCTTCACCCATGCGCGTCAGCCAAAGGCGCGCGGGCGTAAGATCCGTCAAACGTGAGGTCGCTTCGACTCGCCCCCAATGGCTTCTCTCATCTTGGGTCCGTCGAAAACGTGCCACGCGTGGTGGCTGTCCCCGACAACCCCATACATCTGCTTGGAACTGCTTTGCGCGCCTTGAACACCTCCACCAGCCACGAGCTGAGCCGCCGCTACTGCTCGACGATGCCCGGCGCGCCAGATGCATAGTCGACACACAACGATCGCCCTTCCGCCATCCGCTAGCCGATGCTGGCGGGTTCTTGCCGTCCATCGTTCCCAGCAGACTCGTGACAAATGTCAGGTCGGCCGATGACAAACGTCATGCGCCGAGTGGGCCGTTGCGCGCCTCCCCGTCGTGGCCTTCGCTCCCTGCACCTTCACCTTGCCAGCGGTCACTGCCCTTCACCCATGCGCGTCAGCCAAAGGCGCGCGGGCGCCAGATCCGTCAAACGTGAGGTCGCTTCGACTCGCCCCCAATGGCTTCATCTTGGGTCCGTCGAAAACGTGCCACGCGTGGTGGCTGTCCCCGACAACCCACATACATCTGCTTGGAACTGCTTTGCGCGCCATGAACACCTCCACCAGCCACGAGCTGAGCTGCCGCTACTGCTCGACGATGCCCGGCGCGCCAGATGCATAGTCGACACACAACGATCGCCCTTCCGCCATCCGCTAGCCGATGCTGGCGGGTTCTTGCCGTCCATCGTTCCCAGCAGACTCGTGACAAATGTCAGGTCGGCCGATGACAAACGTCATGCGCCGAGTGGGCCGTTGCGCGCCTCCCCGTCGTGGCCTTCGCTCCCTGCACCTTCACCTTGCCAGCGGTCACTGCCCTTCACCCATGCGCGTCAGCCAAAGGCGCGCGGGCGTAAGATCCGTCAAACGTGAGGTCGCTTCGACTCGCCCCCAATGGCTTCTCTCATCTTGGGTCCGTCGAAAACGTGCCACGCGTGGTGGCTGTCCCCGACAACCCCATACATCTGCTTGGAACTGCTTTGCGCGCCTTGAACACCTCCACCAGCCACGAGCTGAGCCGCCGCTACTGCTCGACGATGCCCGGCGCGCCAGATGCATAGTCGACACACAACGATCGCCCTTCCGCCATCCGCTAGCCGATGCTGGCGGGTTCTTGCCGTCCATCGTTCCCAGCAGACTCGTGACAAATGTCAGGTCGGCCGATGACAAACGTCATGCGCCGAGTGGGCCGTTGCGCGCCTCCCCGTCGTGGCCTTCGCTCCCTGCACCTTCACCTTGCCAGCGGTCACTGCCCTTCACCCATGCGCGTCAGCCAAAGGCGCGCGGGCGCCAGATCCGTCAAACGTGAGGTCGCTTCGACTCGCCCCCAATGGCTTCATCTTGGGTCCGTCGAAAACGTGCCACGCGTGGTGGCTGTCCCCGACAACCCACATACATCTGCTTGGAACTGCTTTGCGCGCCATGAACACCTCCACCAGCCACGAGCTGAGCTGCCGCTACTGCTCGACGATGCCCGGCGCGCCAGATGCATAGTCGACACACAACGATCGCCCTTCCGCCATCCGCTAGCCGATGCTGGCGGGTTCTTGCCGTCCATCGTTCCCAGCAGACTCGTGACAAATGTCAGGTCGGCCGATGACAAACGTCATGCGCCGAGTGGGCCGTTGCGCGCCTCCCCGTCGTGGCCTTCGCTCCCTGCACCTTCACCTTGCCAGCGGTCACTGCCCTTCACCCATGCGCGTCAGCCAAAGGCGCGCGGGCGCCAGATCCGTCAAACGTGAGGTCGCTTCGACTCGCCCCCAATGGCTTCATCTTGGGTCCGTCGAAAACGTGCCACGCGTGGTGGCTGTCCCCGACAACCCACATACATCTGCTTGGAACTGCTTTGCGCGCCATGAACACCTCCACCAGCCACGAGCTGAGCTGCCGCTACTGCTCGACGATGCCCGGCGCGCCAGATGCATAGTCGACACACAACGATCGCCCTTCCGCCATCCGCTAGCCGATGCTGGCGGGTTCTTGCCGTCCATCGTTCCCAGCAGACTCGTGACAAATGTCAGGTCGGCCGATGACAAACGTCATGCGCCGAGTGGGCCGTTGCGCGCCTCCCCGTCGTGGCCTTCGCTCCCTGCACCTTCACCTTGCCAGCGGTCACTGCCCTTCACCCATGCGCGTCAGCCAAAGGCGCGCGGGCGCCAGATCCGTCAAACGTGAGGTCGCTTCGACTCGCCCCCAATGGCTTCTCTCATCTTGGGTCCGTCGAAAACGTGCCACGCGTGGTGGCTGTCCCCGACAACCCCATACATCTGCTTGGAACTGCTTTGCGCGCCTTGAACACCTCCACCAGCCACGAGCTGAGCCGCCGCTACTGCTCGACGATGCCCGGCGCGCCAGATGCATAGTCGACACACAACGATCGCCCTTCCGCCATCCGCTAGCCGATGCTGGCGGGTTCTTGCCGTCCATCGTTCCCAGCAGACTCGTGACAAATGTCAGGTCGGCCGATGACAAACGTCAAGCGCCGAGTGGGCCGTTGCGCGCCTCCCCGTCGTGGCCTTCGCTCCCCGCACCATCACCTTGCCAGCGGTCACTGCCCTTCACCCATGCGCGTCAGCCAAAGGCGCGCGGGCGCCAGATCCGTCAAACGTGAGGTCGCTTCGACTCGCCCCCAATGGCTTCATCTTGGGTCCGTCGAAAACGTGCCACGCGTGGTGGCTGTCCCCGACAACCCACATACATCTGCTTGGAACTGCTTTGCGCGCCATGAACACCTCCACCAGCCACGAGCTGAGCTGCCGCTACTGCTCGACGATGCCCGGCGCGCCAGATGCATAGTCGACACACAACGATCGCCCTTCCGCCATCCGCTAGCCGATGCTGGCGGGTTCTTGCCGTCCATCGTTCCCAGCAGACTCGTGACAAATGTCAGGTCGGCCGATGACAAACGTCATGCGCCGAGTGGGCCGTTGCGCGCCTCCCCGTCGTGGCCTTCGCTCCCTGCACCTTCACCTTGCCAGCGGTCACTGCCCTTCACCCATGCGCGTCAGCCAAAGGCGCGCGGGCGCCAGATCCGTCAAACGTGAGGTCGCTTCGACTCGCCCCCAATGGCTTCTCTCATCTTGGGCCCGTCGAAAACGTGCCACGCGTGGTGGCTGTCCCCGACAACCCACATACATCTGCTTGGAACTGCTTTGCGCGCCTTGAACACCTCCACCAGCCACGAGCTGAGCTGCCGCTACTGCTCGACGATGCCCGGCGCGCCAGATGCATAGTCGACACACAACGATCGCCCTTCCGCCATCCGCTAGCCGATGCTGGCGGGTTCTTGCCGTCCATCGTTCCCAGCAGACTCGTGACAAATGTCAGGTCGGCCGACGACAAACGTCATGCGCCGAGTGGGCCGTTGCGCGCCTCCCCGTCGTGGCCTTCGCTCCCTGCACCTTCACCTTGCCAGCGGTCACTGCCCTTCACCCATGCGCGTCAGCCAAAGGCGCGCGGGCGCCAGATCCGTCAAACGTGAGGTCGCTTCGACTCGCCGCTAATGGTTCTCGACAAACGCCATGTGCCCAGTAGAGGCGTGGCAATTCTGCCTTTGCCTAGGCTAGACTTGTCAAGTGGACCACTCCAAATTATGCATATTGGTCTCGTTCCGGGCTGTTATTGGTGCAAAGGAAACCATTGGCGGTGGAGTTGAGGTTTTCCGCATTGGCGTATTATCAAAGAATCGTTGCAATGGAGATCGACGATATTTTGGGTGATTGGGAATACGAGGAGTGGAACGCAAGCGTCGAAGCGAGGGATGGTTACGAAAGAGAGGGTGGTGCCCCAGCCGAGGCCGCGCGAGCTTACATCGCCAACTTGACAGCTGAAAGCGGATTACACCTGCGCAGACCCGTAGAAACCCAGGCCGCTTACGACGAGCATGGCGAGTTGGGATTATTTGGATTGTTTGTCACCTCGAAGCTAAAAACGGCATGGCGAACGTGGACAAACGAAGTTCTCGTAAGAAAAGGAGAGAAGCCAATGACTGCAGACGAAATGGACGCTTATCTGGGCCTGGAAATGGCTATGAGCCTCATACCGATTACAGATATAAAGGACTTGTGGTCGAACAAGACGTTTCAAGGACACCATGACTTCCAGGCTACAATGGGCAGAAACCGCTTTCAGTCCATACGAGCTTCTCTCAAGGTTCACCCTCCCTACAGCAGCAATGACAACGACGAAGATAGGGTCGAATGGTCGGATACCGAGCTGGATTCTTGCTCAGGGAATGTTGCTGAAACTTCTCCCACGACGGGAACTCAAGGAGCAGAAGATGTGAACGATCCTGATGCAGAATCATCTTCCACGACGGGAAACCATGGAGCAGAAGTTGTAAACGGCCCTGCTGCCGAGGCAGAGGCCCGGAAAGATCCGCTGCGGCATAGCCGGCCGCTTTTAGAGCACTTCCAGCGCAAGTTTGCGCTCTTTGCGGTACCGTTTGGCGTTAGCAGCGTGGATGAGATTGGTGTCCGCACAAAAGCACGTACAAAGGCAAAGTCATTCATGCCGCTGAAACCAGACAAGTTCGCGATACGATTTTACGCAGTAGTCGGGTGGCGCGCGTTGTACGTGCATTCATTATGGGACAACGGTTCAGGCAATACACTGCCTACGTCGGCGGCTCAGCGATACACAGAGCTTTTTCCAACTTTGAGACAGCCTTTGGAGAGCACATTAGCACACCCAACAGTGCACATTAAACCTACAGCAGCAACAGCGCTATGGCTTGCGATGATTGCACACCAATCCCAGTTGCATCCTACTCGAACGGGCAGACGCTTGGTGGTCTCTGATAACTTCTACACAAGGCATGATCTTGCCAAGGCAGTGCTAGCAATGACGGACGGTGAAACGCGCATGCTTGGAACGGTTCGAAAAGATTGGGTCGGTAGATTGAACGCATCAGCAGTGAAAGAATCGATCGAGCGAGTGAAGAAGAAACCAAGAGGATCGTGGGAGCTTGTTGCCGCTGTTGACAGTGATGCTGACTCAAACAAAGCAAAAGCCGCGCATGATCGAGCGCAGAAGAAACTACCGAAAGCCCGCCGGACCGAGTATTCTCCCCCCGTCCAATTCTCTGCCAACGCCGGATTCGTCGTTTTCCACGACAAACAACCCGTCATTTTTTACACGAACGATTTGGCTCGAACGCCGTCCGCTCGAGTTCTTGATGGAGAAAGCCCTGAAGCAATCGAGTGTTGTCACGGTTTGTTCCCGATACGCCGTTGGACGGGGAACGAGATGCTAAACCGGAAAACGTTCCATGTCCCGACAATTGTGGCAGCATATAACATTGCGATGAACGGGGTGGACCGCGTTGATCAGATTCGCTCCACGAACCCAACTCGCCGAAAAGAGCAGCGTCTCTCCATGAGTCTCCTCACATGGGCGCTCGACTTATCTTTGATCAATGCGTTCGCAATCATGAAGCAAATCGAAACCAAGCCAAAGATGCCGCAAACCCTCCGAGAGTTTAAACGGCGAGTGTGTGAATCTCTGGTACAGCGATTGATGAGAAAGCGACAAGAAACCCAGCTCAAAAAAAGAAGTGCACCGGATACGGTTCCTGGCACTATTGATCAAGGGAGTGCGCTTCATGTGCTCACTCAGAACAGTCGGGACAGCTCAAGCGGAAAACTCGTCTGTCGATTGTGCAGTCTACAGAACATCAAGGCCGCGAAGTCTCGATATGGTTGTACAGAGTGCCGCGTAGGCTTCCATGTTGATTGCTTTGCGGTGGCGCATTATAAAGACGCGTTCCACAACCCAACCCCAAGTACGGCGAGGGCCATTCAAGCTCTTCACAGTGCCGAACGCGGAAACGCACCATCTCGGACTCGCCGTCGCCCAAACAGTTCGATCACAACGTTAGATAGTCTGGTACTACCTAACTAATACTGCACAATACTACCACAGCGTCATTCATTTTCAGTACTACCTCGCGCAAACGCAAACCATTCTTTCTATAAAGCGCTGGTGCAGCTCCACCCGGTCATGACACTTGTCGTGTCGGGCCATGACAAATGTCACGCGAGGTAAGCAAGCAGCGCAACACTCCATCGCGACAGACCTTCATTCGCTTTCCGCCGAGCACACGTCCTTGGCCGTCATCACACCGCCCTCCGCGCGAGCACACGGCACCAGCGCCAGTCGTCGGCAAGCGCCAACCTTGGTCACCACAGGCATTCGTCCGCCACTCGCGCGATCACACATCGTCGGTCCCAGACGTCGGCAAGCGCCGCACCACCTCCTTTCAGTCGCCACTGTAATGCCAGAGTCATCGTGGCGCCTCGAGCGCTGGTCGAGCTCCACCCGGTCATGACACTTGTCGTGTCGGGCCATGACAAATGTCACGCGAGGTAAGCAAGCAGCGCAACACTCCATCGCGACAGACCTTCATTCGCTTTCCGCCGAGCACACGTCCTTGGCCGTCATCACACCGCCCTCCGCGCGAGCACACGGCACCAGCGCCAGTCGTCGGCAAGCGCCAACCTTGGTCACCACAGGCATTCGTCCGCCACTCGCGCGATCACACATCGTCGGTCCCAGACGTCGGCAAGCGCCGCACCACCTCCTTTCAGTCGCCAATGTAATGCCATAGTCATCGTGGCGCCTCGAGCGCTGGTCGAGCTCCCCCGGTCATGACACTTGTCGTGTCGGGCCATGACAAATGTCACGCGAGGTAAGCAAGCAGCGCAACACTCCATCGCGACAGACCTTCATTCGCTTTCCGCCGAGCACACGTCCTTGGCCGTCATCACACCGCCCTCCGCGCGAGCACACGGCACCAGCGCCAGTCGTCGGCAAGCGCCAACCTTGGTCACCACAGGCATTCGTCCGTCACTCGCGCGATCACACATCATCAGTCCCAGACGTCGGCAAGCGCCGCACCACCTCCTTTCAGTCGCCAATGTAATGCCATAGTCATCGTGGCGCCTCGAGCGCTGGTCGAGCTCCACCCGGTCATGACACTTGTCGTGTCGGGCCATGACAAATGTCACGCGAGGTAAGCAAGCAGCGCAACACTCCATCGCGACAGACCTTCATTCGCTTTCCGCCGAGCACACGTCCTTGGCCGTCATCACACCGCCCTCCGCGCGAGCACACGGCACCAGCGCCAGTCGTCGGCAAGCGCCAACCTTGGTCACCACAGGCATTCGTCCGCCACTCGCGCGATCACACATCGTCGGTCCCAGACGTCGGCAAGCGCCGCACCACCTCCTTTCAGTCGCCAATGTAATGCCATAGTCATCGTGACGCCTCGAGCGCTGGTCGAGCTCCACCCGGTCATGACACTTGTCGTGTCGGGCCATGACAAATGTCACGCGAGGTAAGCAAGCAGCGCAACACTCCATCGCGACAGACCTTCATTCGCTTTCCGCCGAGCACACGTCCTTGGCCGTCATCACACCGCCCTCCGCGCGAGCACACGGCACCAGCGCCAGTCGTCGGCAAGCGCCAACCTTGGTCACCACAGGCATTCGTCCGCCACTCGCGCGATCACACATCGTCGGTCCCAGACGTCGGCAAGCGCCGCACCACCTCCTTTCAGTCGCCAATGTAATGCCATAGTCATCGTGGCGCCTCGAGCGCTGGTCGAGCTCCACCCGGTCATGACACTTGTCGTGTCGGGCCATGACAAATGTCACGCGAGGTAAGCAAGCAGCGCAACACTCCATCGCGACAGACCTTCATTCGCTTTCCGCCGAGCACACGTCCTTGGCCGTCATCACACCGCCCTCCGCGCGAGCACACGGCACCAGCGCCAGTCGTCGGCAAGCGCCAACCTTGGTCACCACAGGCATTCGTCCGCCACTCGCGCGATCACACATCGTCGGTCCCAGACGTCGGCAAGCGCCGCACCACCTCCTTTCAGTCGCCAATGTAATGCCATAGTCATCGTGGCGCCTCGAGCGCTGGTCGAGCTCCACCCGGTCATGACACTTGTCGTGTCGGGCCATGACAAATGTCACGCGAGGTAAGCAAGCAGCGCAACACTCCATCGCGACAGACCTTCATTCGCTTTCCGCCGAGCACACGTCCTTGGCCGTCATCACACCGCCCTCCGCGCGAGCACACGGCACCAGCGCCAGTCGTCGGCAAGCGCCAACCTTGGTCACCACAGGCATTCGTCCGTCACTCGCGCGATCACACATCGTCAGTCCCAGACGTCGGCAAGCGCCGCACCACCTCCTTTCAGTCGCCAATGTAATGCCATAGTCATCGTGGCGCCTCGAGCGCTGGTCGAGCTCCACCCGGTCATGACACTTGTCGTGTCGGGCCATGACAAATGTCACGCGAGGTAAGCAAGCAGCGCAACACTCCATCGCGACAGACCTTCATTCGCTTTCCGCCGAGCACACGTCCTTGGCCGTCATCACACCGCCCTCCGCGCGAGCACACGGCACCAGCGCCAGTCGTCTGCAAGCGCCAACCTTGGTCACCACAGGCATTCGTCCGCCACTCGCGCGATCACACATCGTCGGTCCCAGACGTCGGCAAGCGCCGCACCACCTCCTTTCAGTCGCCAATGTAATGCCATAGTCATCGTGGCGCCTCGAGCGCTGGTCGAGCTCCACCCGGTCATGACACTTGTCGTGTCGGGCCATGACAAATGTCACGCGAGGTAAGCAAGCAGCGCAACACTCCATCGCGACAGACCTTCATTCGCTTTCCGCCGAGCACACGTCCTTGGCCGTCATCACACCGCCCTCCGCGCGAGCACACGGCACCAGCGCCAGTCGTCGGCAAGCGCCAACCTTGGTCACCACAGGCATTCGTCCGCCACTCGCGCGATCACACATCGTCGGTCCCAGACGTCGGCAAGCGCCGCACCACCTCCTTTCAGTCGCCAATGTAATGCCATAGTCATCGTGGCGCCTCGAGCGCTGGTCGAGCTCCACCCGGTCATGACACTTGTCGTGTCGGGCCATGACAAATGTCACGCGAGGTAAGCAAGCAGCGCAACACTCCATCGCGACAGACCTTCATTCGCTTTCCGCCGAGCACACGTCCTTGGCCGTCATCACACCGCCCTCCGCGCGAGCACACGGCACCAGCGCCAGTCGTCGGCAAGCGCCAACCTTGGTCACCACAGGCATTCGTCCGCCACTCGCGCGATCACACATCGTCAGTCCCAGACGTCGGCAAGCGCCGCACCACCTCCTTTCAGTCGCCAATGTAATGCCATAGTCATCGTGACGCCTCGAGCGCTGGTCGAGCTCCACCCGGTCATGACACTTGTCGTGTCGGGCCATGACAAATGTCACGCGAGGTAAGCAAGCAGCGCAACACTCCATCGCGACAGACCTTCATTCGCTTTCCGCCGAGCACACGTCCTTGGCCGTCATCACACCGCCCTCCGCGCGAGCACACGGCACCAGCGCCAGTCGTCGGCAAGCGCCAACCTTGGTCACCACAGGCATTCGTCCGCCACTCGCGCGATCACACATCGTCGGTCCCAGACGTCGGCAAGCGCCGCACCACCTCCTTTCAGTCGCCAATGTAATGCCATAGTCATCGTGGCGCCTCGAGCGCTGGTCGAGCTCCACCCGGTCATGACACTTGTCGTGTCGGGCCATGACAAATGTCACGCGAGGTAAGCAAGCAGCGCAACACTCCATCGCGACAGACCTTCATTCGCTTTCCGCCGAGCACACGTCTTGGCCGTCATCACACCGCCCTCCGCGCGAGCACACGGCACCAGCGCCAGTCGTCGGCAAGCGCCAACCTTGGTCACCACAGGCATTCGTCCGCCACTCGCGCGATCACACATCGTCGGTCCCAGACGTCGGCAAGCGCCGCACCACCTCCTTTCAGTCGCCAATGTAATGCCATAGTCATCGTGGCGCCTCGAGCGCTGGTCGAGCTCCACCCGGTCATGACACTTGTCGTGTCGGGCCATGACAAATGTCACGCGAGGTAAGCAAGCAGCGCAACACTCCATCGCGACAGACCTTCATTCGCTTTCCGCCGAGCACACGTCTTGGCCGTCATCACACCGCCCTCCGCGCGAGCACACGGCACCAGCGCCAGTCGTCGGCAAGCGCCAACCTTGGTCACCACAGGCATTCGTCCGCCACTCGCGCGATCACACATCGTCGGTCCCAGACGTCGGCAAGCGCCGCACCACCTCCTTTCAGTCGCCAATGTAATGCCATAGTCATCGTGGCGCCTCGAGCGCTGGTCGAGCTCCACCCGGTCATGACACTTGTCGTGTCGGGCCATGACAAATGTCACGCGAGGTAAGCAAGCAGCGCAACACTCCATCGCGACAGACCTTCATTCGCTTTCCGCCGAGCACACGTCCTTGGCCGTCATCACACCGCCCTCCGCGCGAGCACACGGCACCAGCGCCAGTCGTCGGCAAGCGCCAACCTTGGTCACCACAGGCATTCGTCCGCCACTCGCGCGATCACACATCGTCGGTCCCAGACGTCGGCAAGCGCCGCACCACCTCCTTTCAGTCGCCAATGTAATGCCATAGTCATCGTGGCGCCTCGAGCGCTGGTCGAGCTCCACCCGGTCATGACACTTGTCGTGTCGGGCCATGACAAATGTCACGCGAGGTAAGCAAGCAGCGCAACACTCCATCGCGACAGACCTTCATTCGCTTTCCGCCGAGCACACGTCCTTGGCCGTCATCACACCTCCCTCCGCGCGAGCACACGGCACCAGCGCCAGTCGTCGGCAAGCGCCAACCTTGGTCACCACAGGCATTCGTCCGTCACTCGCGCGATCACACATCGTCAGTCCCAGACGTCGGCAAGCGCCGCACCACCTCCTTTCAGTCGCCAATGTAATGCCATAGTCATCGTAGCGCCTCGAGCGCTGGTCGAGCTCCACCCGGTCATGACACTTGTCGTGTCGGGCCATGACAAATGTCACGCGAGGTAAGCAAGCAGCGCAACACTCCATCGCGACAGACCTTCATTCGCTTTCCGCCGAGCACACGTCCTTGGCCGTCATCACACCTCCCTCCGCGCGAGCACACGGCACCAGCGCCAGTCGTCGGCAAGCGCCAACCTTGGTCACCACAGGCATTCGTCCGTCACTCGCGCGATCACACATCGTCAGTCCCAGACGTCGGCAAGCGCCGCACCACCTCCTTTCAGTCGCCAATGTAATGCCATAGTCATCGTAGCGCCTCGAGCGCTGGTCGAGCTCCACCCGGTCATGACACTTGTCGTGTCGGGCCATGACAAATGTCACGCGAGGTAAGCAAGCAGCGCAACACTCCATCGCGACAGACCTTCATTCGCTTTCCGCCGAGCACACGTCCTTGGCCGTCATCACACCTCCCTCCGCGCGAGCACACGGCACCAGCGCCAGTCGTCGGCAAGCGCCAACCTTGGTCACCACAGGCATTCGTCCGTCACTCGCGCGATCACACATCGTCAGTCCCAGACGTCGGCAAGCGCCGCACCACCTCCTTTCAGTCGCCAATGTAATGCCATAGTCATCGTAGCGCCTCGAGCGCTGGTCGAGCTCCACCCGGTCATGACACTTGTCGTGTCGGGCCATGACAAATGTCACGCGAGGTAAGCAAGCAGCGCAACACTCCATCGCGACAGACCTTCATTCGCTTTCCGCCGAGCACACGTCCTTGGCCGTCATCACACCTCCCTCCGCGCGAGCACACGGCACCAGCGCCAGTCGTCGGCAAGCGCCAACCTTGGTCACCACAGGCATTCTTCCGTCACTCGCGCGATCACACATCGTCAGTCCCAGACGTCGGCAAGCGCCGCACCACCTCCTTTCAGTCGCCAATGTAATGCCATAGTCATCGTAGCGCCTCGAGCGCTGGTCGAGCTCCACCCGGTCATGACACGTGTCGTGTCGGGCCATGACAAATGTCACGCGAGGTTAGCAAGCAGCGCAACACTCCATCGCGACAGACCTTCATTCGCTTTCCGCCGAGCACACGTCCTTGGCCGTCATCACACCTCCCTCCGCGCGAGCACACGGCACCAGCGCCAGTCGTCGGCAAGCGCCAACCTTGGTCACCACAGGCATTCGTCCGTCACTCGCGCGATCACACATCGTCAGTCCCAGACGTCGGCAAGCGCCGCACCACCTCCTTTCAGTCGCCAATGTAATGCCATAGTCATCGTGGCGCCTCGAGCGCTGGTCGAGCTCCACCCGGTCATGACACTTGTCGTGTCGGGCCATGACAAATGTCACGCGAGGTAAGCAAGCAGCGCAACACTCCATCGCGACAGACCTTCATTCGCTTTCCGCCGAGCACACGTCCTTGGCCGTCATCACACCTCCCTCCGCGCGAGCACACGGCACCAGCGCCAGTCGTCGGCAAGCGCCAACCTTGGTCACCACAGGCATTCGTCCGTCACTCGCGCGATCACACATCGTCAGTCCCAGACGTCGGCAAGCGCCGCACCACCTCCTTTCAGTCGCCAATGTAATGCCATAGTCATCGTAGCGCCTCGAGCGCTGGTCGAGCTCCACCCGGTCATGACACTTGTCGTGTCGGGCCATGACAAATGTCACGCGAGGTAAGCAAGCAGCGCAACACTCCATCGCGACAGACCTTCATTCGCTTTCCGCCGAGCACACGTCCTTGGCCGTCATCACACCTCCCTCCGCGCGAGCACACGGCACCAGCGCCAGTCGTCGGCAAGCGCCAACCTTGGTCACCACAGGCATTCGTCCGTCACTCGCGCGATCACACATCGTCAGTCCCAGACGTCGGCAAGCGCCGCACCACCTCCTTTTAGTCGCCAATAGGGTGTTTTGGTTAGTCGTAGGTAGGGCAACATATTTATTTGTCTTAGCATGTAAAACGGAGCTGTGCGCTCCTATTTTTTACTGCTGCTTCATAAAACTTTCGATTTGTTTTGTCAGACGGATCGATAGAGGTCTGTAGTAACCTCTATTGAGGTAATTGTGTTTATGCCTATCGCTAAGGATCAATTTCGACCAATCAAGCCATCCGACATATCGTGGTAGAGGGCCAAGAGAACCTGTAGTGATAACGTTTGCAGACGGTACTGAAAGAGTTAATACACGTGTTCCGTATTCAAACACTAGTACATGTAGTGTTTCTCACTGTCGGTCCTTATGTCACACCAAGAACAGAAAAACACTTTCACATAAGTTATGTGAAAGTGTTTTTCTGTTCTTGGCAAACGCTCTTCCGCGATTTGCGGTCTTCACACAGACAATCCGCTTTGGAGTGCTACTCCGAATAGTAATATCTGAATAGGCCACTCCTCACGAGATATAGCTGTAGACAGAATAGATGCTATTTTCCAGAACTTGTATTTAACGCTTTTACCAAGCCATGAGTGCAGTACACGCCAACTAAGTCCTAAATGATGGCATTATCATCACATCATCACTCACTACTTGAACAATGGAGAGTCTATTTAACGTGAGTTGTTAGCTTCCGTGTATAATCTCAGTCGGTTTATTAGCGCCATCTCCTTTTGGTGGAGCCATGGTGCAGGAGGTGGAGTGGATACACTGGTCAGGGGGAGGGGGGGGGCTTCGCTGTGCATGGCGAAGCAGTCAATGCTGAGCGCTAGATATAGTCATTGAATTCTTGAAGCTGGGCGCCCGCTTTCTTTCTTCGTCCATTGGGCACTACCTGGTTTCGAATGCCATCCTGTACATGATAGTCCGTCAGCATGTTTCGATACGCCCTAAGTTGTTTGGGGGGGGCTCTGGTGGCCGCGAACCCAGGTATCAGTAGCTTGCTTCGCGTTCCATCGCGATAGAATCTGGCGCAGGTTAGTCGTTCCTTGCCGCTTAAACCACCGTCTCAGTTGTTGCTTCAGTTTGTGCATGATCCACTTGTTCCTGGTAAGGGCAAGAACTAAGGGAACCCGTGAACGATCACAACAATGGAGTGCCGATATTATGGTGCATCTTTCGATAAGGATACCCTTGAATAGTGATAAGTAGTTGTCTCCTCGGTCATCATTCGAACCGTACAGACAGGCTCATCATCAAGCATGTCCCCAGGGGCATTTTTAAATCGGGGCTTAATAAATGAACGAAAGGGGGATTTGCAATCACATAAAGGGGCAGGCTAACGAGTGCAAGCACAGTAGTGTAAGAAAGTGGCAGAAGGGTCTCAGAAATTATGCTATTTTTTTCCTTGCGAATACTCAACAGTGTATTTGCCCAACTTGCGATGCTATTGAATCAGTTTAGAACTGTTCTCATGTCCAGCACTTTCACGATTATGACAGAAACCTTGGTCCGCCGTCTTTCAAGGCCACGTACGAATGGAAACCCCTTTTCTTTCTTTCCTACTGTGTACCACCGGGACGTTACCAGGCCATGACAATACCGGAATGAACGGCTTTTGCTGTATAAGGTATACACTGTGATTACACTGTGATTGCGTTTCATGCAACATGGAGACTACGGGATGTTATTTACTTTCGGGGAAACCAGTATTGCCAGCATCAAATCGAAATAATGCCACGCGCGATGTGGAAGCCGATCGAGCGGTATTACGACTAGCCAAAGTGCTTAGCCGGTTGGGTTATGACGACCTGGCGCCTGCCGATCGACAACATTTGGATACAACTTTAGTAGTCAATTAGATTAATTACAAAATTAGTTTAGTTCTTCTTCCCAGCAATAATGCTAGTGCCACCTCAATTGCTTATTGCTGGACATGTCGTCGCAGAGGCGTGAGCCTAATTCATACCGGTAGCGTAATTTACGGTCCATTTCCAGCGGGGTTTGTCGAGCTTGTTGTGGCGTAGCAGTGCTGGTGAATCAGACAACTAACTAGGTCAACTTCGAATGCCTACAATTTAATGTTGTCTTTCCCTTGAAGCACCTTGCGTCACTTGTGCAATTCCTGTTTCGATCGGGCCCTGATCCCTCTAATACTTGTGGCCGGCGTGCATGGTGGATTCGATGCGAATACGTTCAAGACGGATAGGAAGCGCGAGCTAAGACGCAGCTTGCCCGTGTAAGATTACCTACATAGTCGTCGTCTGGAAAAGATGGTATACTCGTGTTTGCATATACAAGACAGTGTTTCCCAGTCTTCACGCCGTTCAGCTTGTTGCTTGCCAGCCGAAACATGGAAGCGTTCGTGGACCATGCGTACTTGAGAGAGATTTTGATCGGCCCTTACCGTGAAGGACTTAAATTTGTTTAATCACGTTGATGCAAGTCATCCAGTCCCGTAAGTCGGAATCAAAAAGAAGCTGCGATGGTTCGCGTGCCATCGTTTCCACTACACTACTCCTTGCTCTCGCCACAACAATGCTTGCTACCATCAAAGTTCCGCCGACATCGAGCTGATACACAAAGTCAACAGTGACAGGCTCCGGGTGCTCTGGAGCCTGTCGTAGCGAAGGTGCGTGGAGTGGTTGTGTTGCTTGCTTGTTGTTGGGTAAAATGCAAAGTGAGATTGATTCCGTTAAGTCTTCGGGCTAACTACGTGCTCTAGGCCTTCCTCTAGGTTCTCCTTAGTGTCGTTCTAGAAGCTGAGCTAACCTATACTAAATGCAAGTGTTTTTCTGTTTTCGTAATCCTATATATGCATGTTTGTATACTTGTGCAGGTAGCGTTCTGGATTCCGGGCGCCAGGCAGTCTTGCGCAAGCCTGGCGCCAGCCTTCACGCGACGTTGCGCGCGGACTTCTTGTGGCGGCGGAGGCGGCGGCGCTGCGACGCCTGCCTTCCTGGCCACCAGGTACGTGTTCCCCGTGCATGTCTGTTGCTGGCGTACCCGCTTGCGTGGGTGCCAGCAGCAGACATGCTGCATCATGACATCCCCCCGGACTTTTAATCGCGTTGGCGCTGTTGACGGAACTTGTGGACAAGTTCACGCCAATGCGATACCCGTTTTAGCTTGACCTCGTATTCCCAGGTGTTTTCCGAATCAGGGAGTCCATGCCACTTGACCAACCAGAGACGTTTGTTGTTGCGCTGTTTCTGCTGGAGCAGAGCTTCTGGGAAATGCAGTTCTTCGTCTGTGGCATCGTCAAGGAGTACTGGTGCAGACTTGGGCAAAGGTCGCGACGCGAAGCGTTGAGGGTTCGGAACGTCATGCTTGAGGAACTCCACGTTGAAACTCGGGTGAAGACGACTTATGTGGCGCGGTAGCTTGAGCCGTGCTACGTTGGAATTTATCATCTTCTCGATCTTGAACGGGCCGATGTACCGCATCGCCAACTTCTCGCGGTTGAGTTCCGTGTTGGCCGTGATGCGCTTGAGAGGCAAGTTACGCGTATCCAGCAATACGAGATCTCCTTCCTTGAACTCCACGTCTCGGCGCTTCCTGTCGTAATACTTCTTTTGACGTTCTTGTGCTGCCAGGAGATTCTTGCGGGCCAATTCAACGATCTTCTTGCGTTCTTCAGCAAACTTTTGCGCGAAGTCAACTAGTGGAACATCTTCATCACGAACTTTACCAGGTGTGATCTGGGATACTAAGTTCCTGACCTTGCGCGCGGTACTAACTTTCCATCTAGCACACGTCCCACAGCTTGCCACGTACGCCTTCGTGTCCTTCTCCAACGTGGGCCAGAAGTACCACTGAGCAACCCTCAATTGCGTTCGACGGATTCCAGGATGAGCTGCCGTGGGTGCATCATGGAATTCTTCCAAGATGTTCGTGATTAGCCGGGCGTTATTGGGAACACACAGCCTGATGACCGAATGACCCGAACGCTTGTACAAAAGCCCATTCGATTTGACGAAGTCTGAAGATTTGTCCGGTCGGTTCCATACTTCCTTGAACGCGGGGTCTTTCTTGTATCCAGCCTGGAACTTCTTCTTCTGGTCTTCACTCAAATGGACGCTGGATGTTGAGTACTCGACGTTCTGGACTTGTTCCACGTGTACATTGACTTCTTGCCGAACTCCAATGGGGTGACTCTCCCCCCGCAAGTCCAGATCGTCGACAAGAAGACATCGTTCATCCGACGGAAGCATGCGAAGCATTGCGGCGTGGACACTGTGACGTCGAAGCTTCGAAGCCTGATGCGTACAGGATGAAGAGCAATCATGGACTGCTGGTAACTTCCAAGGCTCGGGCTCGCCAGTAACTTCGTCGTCGGAATCATCCGCCGGGAGCTGGCTTGGACGGGATAGGGCGTCGGCAACGACATTGAGATGACCTTTCACATGATGCATCGTGAAGTCAAATTGGGAGAAGAACGTGAGCATGCGTCCCATTTTAGGCGATACTTGAGGGTGATGCAACATCCAACTACAAGCAGCATTGTCGGTAAAGACATCGAAGTGCCGGCCGTGAAGGTAGTGACGCCACTTCTCGAGAGCGGTTTTGATGGCCAAAAGTTCCTGCTCATGCGGAGGCCAGCCAACTTCATGGACATTGAGCTTCTTGGAGTAGAAGGCAATCGGATGGCTGCTACCGTCGAAGTCTTGCGAGAGCACACCGCCCATGCACTTACCCGAGGCGTCGGTTGTGACCGTGAAAGGTTTCGAGAAGTCAGGCAAACGAAGAACAGGAGCTTGCTGCAAGGCGAGCTTCAGCGATCGAAAAGCGTCTGCCTGCGCCGGGCCCCATTCCCACGTAGCTTGCTTCTTAGTCAGCTTACTCAAAGGTAGGGCGTGTCGCGCAAAGTCACAGATAAAGCGACGATAGTAGCCAGCAAGACCGAGAAAACTCTGCAGTTCCTTCTTGTTCGTTGGGTCTGGATATTGTTCAATGGCCCTAGTCTTCTTCGCATCCACGGATAACCCTGCTGCGGACACGGTGTGACCGAGAAAGTTAACACTCGCTTGACCAAAAGAACACTTCGATCGGTGCGCATACAGCTTCTCACGGCGGAGCACTTCAAAGACCGCTTCCAGATGCTTGAGATGCTCTTCTTTGGTCTTGGAAAAGACGCAGATATCGTCCAAATAGACCACAACAAAGTCGAATTTGTCGAACAGGACGCGCATCAGTCGTGACCAAACACCAGGCATACCCGAAAGACCCATCGGAGCAACACACCATTGGTAAGTCTCCTTGTGAGTACGAAAGGCGGTGTACTGACGACTACGCGGCTTAACCCGCATCTGGTGGTAACCTTGGGCCAGGTCCAGAACCGAAAACACTGTGCAGCCGACCATCTTGTCAAAGATTTCCTCGATTAGCGGTAATGGAATCTTCGGAATCTTCGTCTGACTGTTCACATAGCGGAAGTCGATGACCCAACGAATCGGGATGGAACTATTCCCGGATCACAACCATTCAGCTCTCTTCGGGATTTGACCAGTCGCCGGATCTTTCTTAGGAACACCGAAGATATTGGAGACCCAGGGTGAATTGGAGACTTCTATCCACCCTTTCTTCATGTTTTCCGCGACGAACTTTTCCAATGCTTCTTGCTCCGTTTTAGACAGTCGAAACGGTGCTCGGGTGCTAGGAGCGGCATCAGGCTTCATCTCCATGTCGAACTCGACGATGCGCTCGGGAGGTAGACCATCTGGCAACTTTTCTGGGAAGACATCACCAAACTTGTCAAGCAAAGGCTTAATGTAGTCTGGTACGTTGTCGGATTCCACTGCTACACAGACCTTGACGAAGAACAGCTCCGCAAACTTCCGGTCCTGCATACGACGATGGAACTTCTTCGTGGACCCAAAGACACCATTACGCCACGCCTCAGCCAAGGCGAGATGTGACCGATGGCGGGCGCGAACTGCATCCTTTTCTGCTTTCTTTCGTTGCTCTTCTGCTGTCGTCGACTCTTCAATTCCGTTTGGGGCCGTTGTGATGTCGTCTTTCTCACATTCTCCTTGCTCTTCTATCTTGTCTTCGTTCTTGACCGTCTTTGGCCTTGGTCTCTCGTCCTTGCTCGGAAATACTACTTCATGCGTTCGCCAGTTGATCGTTGGTTGATATTTGGCAAACCACGGCTTCCCCAAGATAACGTCATGTTCAATCGCTAGTGGACTCTCTGTTAGGCGCAGCTTCTCGAACGTCTTGTCCTCCATGCCGATGTCCGCTTCCACAACCTTCACATCGCGATACTCCTTGATTTCTCCATCGAAGCCCTTCACCTGTACATCCTTAGTTCCTTTCACCTTCGACACCATTCCTGGCCGTACCAGATTTGCCGTAGCACCACAGTCAAGCAGTATCGTTACTGGGTGCCCTTCAATTCTCCCGGGTTTGCGAATGAGCTCATTATCCGGTCTAGCAGCCAGGTCATGCATGCTGACTTCCTCAAACGCATCCACAGTGTACTGGTCATACACGATTCTCTCTTCACCTTCGCTGACTTGTTGCTCCACAGCATTAACGTGCTGCGAGTCTCGTTGACGCTGATTCGGACCTCTGTAGGGGCGTTGTTTCCGACGAGGGGCCTTACATTGGGCTGCAATATGACCACCACGGAAGCAGTTGTAACATTTCCTCTGCCGACGGCAGTCTTCTAGACTGAGTTCTTGCGCACTGTCAATCTCCATTGGCTCAGGACCATTTGATCTTGAAGCCGACTCGTTTCTGCGGAATCGTGGGTAATCACGGTCGCGACGTCCCGTGCGCGCTGGAGCACCGAAGTGCGAGCGCTCATAGTCCATCGCTACCGTAATGGCATCCGTAAGGTTTTCACAGCGCTTGTACAGTACTTCCTGACGTGTATTTGGCATCAACCCTTGCGAGAAGTACACTACCTTGTCGATCTCCGTCATGTTTTCCACTTGAAGTACAATGTTACGAAACCGTGAAACGTAATCACCCAACGACTTGCAAGATTTCTGGCTTAGGTGTCGCAACTGCTCACGCAGCCGCAACTGAAGATCCGCCGGAACAAATGCGCGTGACAACTCACGGAGTAACTGCTCCGCAGAGTAAATCTCATGCTTCCGCGCCAGGTACCACTGAACGGCCTGCCCTTTCAACGTGCTCCCGATAATAGCCAGTACCCTCGTCGCCCAACGCTCGTTCTTCCAGTCAATGTTGCGGGCCTCAAAGTACTGCGACAACTCTTCTTGATACAGGCGGAACGACTCAGACTCATGCCCCGTGTACTTGGGTAGTCTAATCCCATCCAGCTTGAAGTCGTTCATTCCTCGTTGCTCATTCATTACTCTCATCATCTCTTGTTGCTGCTGCATCAGTTGCAGCACTCCTTGCATGAGCTCAGAGACGTCCGCCATCTTGTTCGCCCTCCTTTCACACGCGGAAGCCTTAACCCAAACGCCTAACTAGTAATAAAGCTGATTCCCTCTAAAACGTTATACCCGCGAAGGTATTCGTTATCACACTCAACGATGAATTGCCGTAAACAAAAGCGGCTAAAACGTGTTTACTGCTCGTTAGACGAGTTAATCAGCTCCCTTACCGTTGCTAGGCTACGCTGGCGGCGGGCTTCCTCGCGATCACGGAGACGGTTGTCGTGCTCGAGTTGTTGACGGGTAGTACGCGGGTCAAGGACTCTAGCTACACCGAGGTTGACGAGACCGGTTGCCTTGCCGAGTTTACGCTGAGCGCGACAGAGCTGATGGATAAACGCCCTTTTCTGGTCTCGCTCTTCCGAAGTGAGTGGCTTGACCTCAGCAAGTTCTCTTAGCAGTCGCTCAGTCGTTCGCACTGCGTGCCGGATTTGACGGTAGCAATCGGTGCGCAACTTGTCGATGTCGGTGGCGTCGATTACACCCAGCCTCTCAAAAGACCCGTCGGGAACAGCGTTGTCAACGCGACGACCCCTACGTCCAGCCATCCAATCAAAGAAGCGGCCCGGGCAACTCAGAGCGGACTGCACTACCCTAACCGCCGAACTCGGAAGCCGGACTGGATCGGGTGCGCCGCTACAGCTGGTGCCTCGTACTTATGCCGACGTTCCCTTCACAGATGTCAGGCGGGTCCGAATTACAGCCAATGACCGGTGCCCGTAGCCCTCTCCGAGGTTGAGCGAAGCGCGGTCAAAAGCGAATCCCCAGCCGGTGCCCGAAGACCTCCCTGAGGTTGAGCGAAGCGCGGTTGCGAGGGGACCAACAAGTGCTACCAAATGACAGGCTCCGGGTGCTCTGGAGCCTGTCGTAGCGAAGGTGCGTGGAGTGGTTGTGTTGCTTGCTTGTTGTTGGGTAAAATGCAAAGTGAGATTGATTCCGTTAAGTCTTCGGGCTAACTACGTGCTCTAGGCCTTCCTCTAGGTTCTCCTTAGTGTCGTTCTAGAAGCTGAGCTAACCTATACTAAATGCAAGTGTTTTTCTGTTTTCGTAATCCTATATATGCATGTTTGTATACTTGTGCAGGTAGCGTTCTGGATTCCGGGCGCCAGGCAGTCTTGCGCAAGCCTGGCGCCAGCCTTCACGCGACGTTGCGCGCGGACTTCTTGTGGCGGCGGAGGCGGCGGCGCTGCGACGCCTGCCTTCCTGGCCACCAGGTACGTGTTCCCCGTGCATGTCTGTTGCTGGCGTACCCGCTTGCGTGGGTGCCAGCAGCAGACATGCTGCATCATGACAAACAGTGCGTGGTTAAACGCAATTTCCTAAGAAATATTCAGCGGTTCGATAGACCATTGTTGTAGCTGCAGCTACATCGTACAGACGTTGCTGGGGTCAAGCCCAGCAACACCAGCACGGAGTTTCTCAACGACTACATGGGGAAGCAGTTGCAGGAGTAGTTGCAAAACGAACGACCGTACAGAGGGTCGAGCAAGGCGATCTAGGGCAAGTAGGTTGTTCTAAGCAAGAGCTTAATTCATTCACTTCTACATTTGCATCGAGCGGCAAACAACAACCATACTGCTAGTACTAAAAACAACAGTACTCCGCAAGATTACGAATAGCAAGGTTGCAATGCTTTCGTACTGCGTCTTGATCTCCGTGCTCAAGAGTTTCATTCTATCTTGCCAAAGTTTCCAAGCCGCAGCCTCAACAAAAATCGAACAGGAAGGGTTTACACATCGCATCACGGTAGCGCGACAACCTGAAATCGTATCGTGGTCGCTTTTGTGCACACCATTTAAGGACGTTGTTGTAGTTTAAAAAAACCTACACTTCATCTCCAAAATGAGCGCGTCGGTTCCTAGCAAAGATGCGGGCTGGACCGTCTTTCGAAGGCTTGTATCTGTTGATATAATCGAGAAGCAGCTTGTAGAACTTCGGATGCTTGCGCAGATCGAGGTTTTGCCGGATCTCCTCGGTGGTGAACCTCTCCAGATGTCATTTGTAAAACATGCGGTCTCTCAAGTTGACATCGCGCATCATCGCCCTGAGGTCATTCACAGCGAAAATAGTTGGGCGGAATTGGTGGCGGCGGGGCATTTTTCCAGCCCAAGAAGACTCGAACGTTGAACATCCGTCCCCAGCATCGAGCCCCTCGTGTGTCCTCTTTTGTGTCGACTGACTCCTCAGAAACCGGTGGCTGTTGCTCAGAGCCGTCCTCGGAAAATAATAGCAATCCAGTTATTACTGTATTGTTGTGGCACAATTATTTATTATTGGGTCTTCGCAAAGTCAATAAAATACGATATTGTACCAATAATACCACTACAATACCGGTTTTGAGCGATTTTGTGACTTAACCCTTTAGTGTTCAAAATCATACTTGATTTTTGTATACTGAAGTCAAAGTGTAAAACATGCATAAATGCTTGGTTTTGCGCCGCAACCCGCAGCATAATATATCATAATATAGGGGTTTACCGATAATTATAGCAATTATTGTTGTAAAACCTTGCAGTATGCTTGGTTTTACGCAAGTGATATCATAGGTCAAAAAAATAGAGAGGTGATCTGATTGGATTAAATTTGTAAAACTAAGCATATTGCAAGGTTTTAGTATCACCAACCACAATAGGGTTAACTGGCTGCGGCCTGTCATTTGGACGACTGGTAGGCAGCGAAGACACTCCAAGCACATTGCATCTTACTGTGCGGCCCCGTAAAACTCGCATCATTCTCCAACTTACCAAGATGACCCCCAACCTTGAAATCTGTGCGTTCTTCTACGAAGACAAAAGCCAAGGTGACTATCGCTGCCAGCTTTGCGGGGCCTGCTGCAAGCAGCAAGTCGGTTCCGGGTACAGCGACTTGCTGTCCCACTCAACTCTACGCACCCGGACTTTGAGGAGACCTACCAGGCTTCGGTGGCTACAGACGCCCCACTCTCGAGCTTCGGGTTCGTCTCCGAGGCGACCCAGCATCGGTACCAGTGGCTCAAGTGAGTGGTGGAGCGAAACATGCCGCTGGCGGAGGTTGACGACCCGCTCACGAGGTCCATGTCAAACTGGAAGCCTGTATCGTTCAAGATTTTGAAGTTGGACATGCAAACGTGCTCGGCTCATGTAGGTCGCGAGCTGGGCGAGTTTTTTGGCGTTATGTGGGATGGGTGGACCCACGACACGGTGCACTACGAGGCTATCTACGGCGTGGCTTTCGTGAACGGCAAGCATCGTGAGCGCCTGCTGTCGCTGTCACCTCTAGTGGACGGTAGTCAAGACGCGGAAGTTCACATTGCCATGTTCGAGCGTGTGCTGGCTCTGTACAACACGCATGTCTCCATGGTGGCTTTTCTGGTTGGTGACAATTGTGCGACCAACCAGCTAATCGCTACGTTGATGGAGCTCTCCCTAGTACGATGCGTGAGCCATCGCTACAACCTAGCGGTAAACCGGTACCTGGCTGCCTACGAGTCCGAGCTTGCAGCTGTCAACACTCTCATGGTTTAGCGTCGACATGCCAACAACGCAGCGGAACTCGCGAAGTACACTGATTTCAAACCTATCAAACGGAATGTGAAACGTTGGTCTTCGACCTTCGAGATGGTGCGTTGATACAAGAAAATCCTCGATTCCATTCGACAGGTTGATGCTGTTGAAGAGTTTATTCCCACGGGTTCGACTCACGAAAAGCTGCTCGACCTCCTGGAGGAGCTCAAGAAGCTGGATAGTGTCCGCAAGACACTGCAGGTTGAGAGCACCAGCATGGCGGACGTACGCGCGCTGTTTGACCAAGTGGCGGACGGGTATCCGGACATGGCAAGACACCTGCGCCCGAACGCGAGAATCGTGCACGACCCTGCATTCGAGGCGGCTCTGGTCAAGATCACGAACAACGTCAAGCTGATGGCGGCGGAAGCTCGTGCTGTGCGGCGATTCGTGGTGGATGGAAATGTAGCCATTCCAGGGACCAAACCCAACGTACAATGTGTCACACGACAGAATACTCCTTACTCCGATTCGAGGTCATGGTTGTGTGCCGCTACCCTGCACATTGCCGGTAGGATACAGTCATGCACATCAAATGGGATCAAACTGTCATTATCAAGTGCATCATCATCGCGTTATAGATAAGTGTGACCGTCAATGGTGATTTGACCTATGATGGTGCCATCAGCGGCAAGAGGAAGGACAAATCGACGAGCGACTACGCCAGTGAGATCCTCCGAGGAGAAAAGAAGGCGAGATCTTCCAGCGCTGCGTCGGTGACCTACAACGGTCTGGCGAAGGTGATACCGCCAACCTCGAACACTGTCAAAAGACTTTTTTTCGCAGTGTAAGTTTGTCCTGACACCTCAACGTGCGTGCATGCTGCCCGCCAACTTCGAGATGCTTGCGTTTTTGCGTGTGAATCGCGACCTGTGGAACGCGAATTCTCTTGTTACCGCCGAGTAAAAGGTAATTGCCTGCGGTCGAGTAACGTGTAGGTTGCACCGTCAGTATACTGATATTCGCCCAGTTAACCCCTCTAACCCCGTATTCTGTATCCTACAGAATAAGCGTTATTACAGGACAAAATATCTTGCAAACTTGGCTTCAAGTTCAAAAGTCGCATATAGATTTTTGTATGGCCAAACTTTTGCACATCTTCCATTCAGATTGGCGATGGGTAGATAGACGGGGATTATGCGGTGATAATAGAAAGACCAATATAAATCCCTTAAAGGTTTGAAAATTCGTACGAAAGCCAATATCTGCCGCGTGTCCGCCATCCGCTGTTCCCCTCATTTCGGAAACGATGAACGGCCCCGGAGAGAAGACGTTCAAGCAGCTGTGGCGTGAGCTATGCAAGGAAGGCTGGAAGGCACGCAAGCCTACCGGCGTGGCGAAGGATCACCGCTATGTGAAGCCAGGGATCAAGGGTCGTCTCGACGGAGAAAAACATGGAATCGACTTCTTTGAGGGTGGGTAACCATAAGCGTTGTATATAATTACGTGTATCCTGACGATAGATGTATCTCCCCAGGTGAGAAGGCTCTCATGGCGTTTGCACGCCGATCTCGCCGGCTTGATCTCCCCGCTACCGCTGTGCTCAACGCCCAAAAGTCGACCCGGTCCTCGGCTGGGAAGCAAGCGTCGTACGCCGCTATCAGCCAGCCAGCACCAACGCGAGCTGCCCGGACGCCTAAACCAGCCGCTGGAAGTACGAGCTCGGACACGGATGCAGCGTCGATTGCTGCTGCGACTCCACAAGCCACCCCTGCTGTTCCAACGGCGCATGTCTCGCTGGCCCCGGCATGTACACCAATGGCGACTCCATCGACTGTGGATGGCCCCAATACGGATGCTACAGAACAGGGTGATGGAGTGGGTGGTGCTATTCCGGATGCTACTGATCAAGCCGACGTGGGCGCTAATGCCAACCAACCGGAAGCAGCGCGTCATTCAGCTTCTCCTGTGAATACTGAGCAAGTTGATGGTGTTACTGAGGACTCTACAGACCAAGGTGATAGGGCGGAAGCTACTACTCTGGCTGTGACCGGTCACACGGTGTCAGCACAAAGCCTTACGCCGGGTGCTACAGAGCAAGGTGATGCGACCCACGACACTATTCCGGATCCTACAGAAGACAGATCGAGGCCGTTCGACGATGAAGAAGCCAAACGTGAGACCGACAATGCCCCCAACCAGCGCAAAGACTTCATCGATCTGGACGTGTTTGACAGCGACAACTTCATGGAAGGGCTGCGCAAGGAACGACTGTTTGGACCGATTGCTGAAGATGACGTGAACGTTGTAGCGACGGCTGATTTGAGCGACTGTGAGTCCGATGCGGATGATGAGGATGTTATGGCAGACAACGCCGTAGCCCCAGAAGGTGTAGAAGACGTGGAAATGAATGAAGGCGATCTCGACACTGGGACGTTTGATTTGACTGATGATGATCTTCGGACCATTGCGGAAAGTGGTTGGGTAACCTACGATGAGGAGCACAGCGGTAAGCCGGATGGTACAGAATATGTGGATGTACAGTTCTGTTAATTCTGTATTTTCCATTTTTATGATGATTTAGGAAATCTCCAAGTCGGCGCCGCAACGGACTATTACGACGGGCAATACGGCCCCACCCGTTCCGCTATCGCCTACGCGGATTCCCCGTTGGGCATGTTCTTCTACTTTCTGCCCAAGGAGCTCTGGGTTCGTATCGCCGAAGAGACAGAACGCTACCGACTACAGAGTATCCCGGCGATGGCAATCTCTCGCCGAGTGAAGTTGCTAGCCCGACAGGCCAAGGATCCGCGCGTGAGCGTGCCTAACCTGGAGGATATTGAAGCAGAATTGAACAAGTTCAAGCCCATTCAAGCGCACGAGATCGTGCACGTCGTAGCGCTGCTCTTCGCTAGGGCTGTGGCGCCAATTCGGGATGGCCTAGCTCACCACTGGTGTACTGATGAAGATGGGGCTATTCCGCGCGGAACCTTCTCACGCTTCATGAAACGCCGCCGCTTCGAAGACATTATGAAGTTCCTGCACTTCAACAACAATGAGGACGCCAGGGCCCACGCTGACAAGGCATGGAAAATTCGACCGGTACTGCAAGCAGTCGAGAAAACATTTCGTCGTGGATATCGGCTGGGGAAGGTCATCTCGTTCGACGAAGGAATGATGCCGAATCGCAGCAAGTTCAACCCCATGCGCATATTCATGCCGGACAAACCCAGCAAGTACGGCACGAAGTTCTACATGACGTGCTGTCCTGAAACCGCATACTGTTCGAGGTAAGTTTTCCTGTTCTGTATTCCACAATTCCGGATCCTACAGAATAAACTAATCTGTATCTATGGTATTCTGTATGACTACAGAGCTGAGATTTACTGCGGTGCAGACAAGACAAAGACGAAATGGAAGAAGGCGCCCACAGAAACATTGGGGCTGGGACCAAAGGCCGTCGTGAGAAACATCTCGAAAGCGCTGATCAACCAGCCAATGAAGCGCTTGATTGTGACGGATAGTTTCTACTCCACAGTGTCGCTGAGCTTGAAGCTGCTCCGCATGGGCTTGTATCACGTTGGTACCACGAGAATCGATCGCTTGGGCTGGTGCCCGATCCATTTCACGCAAAGCAAACGCCCGCAGCGTATGCCAAGAGGTACATACCGTATTGCACAAGCTCACGACTATCCTGAACTGGTTGCACTGAGCTGGATGGACTCTAAGCCGGTGAACATGCTCGCCACAGGGTGCAGCACCCACGTGACTAGCGTGTTGAGGACGGAGAAAGATGGAACGCGCAGCACGGTGCCTTGTCCGCAGCTGGTCGTGGACTACGGCCTTGGCGTGGGAGGTGTCGATGTCCACGATCAACTACGGCTTCAGCGTTACAGCATCCAGCGGTGCATATCCCTGCGCAAGTACTACAAGCAGTTATTTCTGTGCCTTGTCGACATGGCTGTCGTCAATGGATACATCGTGCATTGCTGGGTGCTCAAGAAAAGAGGAGGGAAGCCACCTACCCATGCGGAGTACTTGCGCCGCTTGCACACGCAGCTTTTGGCGCTGCGGACGATCAACTTCGAGACCCACCCCAACGCAGAGGACCTAGTGTCTGTACCAGTCCCACGTCAAGACCACACGTTAGTGAACACGGACAGCTTCTACTCCACCGCGAAGCAGCACAAACGCCGACAGTACCTGTGCAAAGTGTGCTCTGCATTTGCTGACTCAAAGACGAAGTCATTCGAGACCAGCTACTTCTGTCCGCAGTGCAGCGATGCATTTGGAGGCCGCGTTCCGCTTTGTCGTCATGTACGACGAGGGGAGAGCGGGAACACGCTGACCTGCGCTCAGATCTGGCACGACACGTGGGGTGATGGCAAGAGCATTCCAGCGAACCTGAGAAAGAAGATTAGATTCCGTAAGCGTAAGCGAGAACAGGAGGAAGAGGCGTAAGAGTGAAGTAACAAGGTTAGTCGTGAGCTTTACGTATCTTGTATCTGTGTTGCATGATGGACGTCAAGGAGAAATCGCCCAGTACCTCCTCACTAATCCGTTAGTTAGGAACTGGGCGATTTCTTCCTCCGCGCTCTCTCGCCGCGAGAGCTGCCACGTGCTCTTCCTACCAAGAATTGGTGGTCTACGCCTAAGGTGACAAATTTAGCAACATTGGAGGGTATTTATCGCAAACAGGTATTGTGCGTGCTCTACGATCGCCAGAGCCAATAGAAGATCGCTATTATTGCACATGTTGGATGCATTGAGGGTGTTATGTCCCACTTCGTAGCTGTTTTGTCCACCAATACGGACCGGTCTTGACCTCAGGATGCGAACGGGCTTCCAACAGCAAATCTTTGACAGGTTTTGAAGTATACTTTAATCAAGTGTAATGCTTATTCTGTAGGATACAGAATAAGAGCTGGGGTTAGAAGGGTTAATATTATTATTGCGCTTCCTATTGCCGTTATTGCTACGCTCAACCAGCACCGGCAGTGCAATATAATACGGTATTGTCCGACACCTAGTATCCACTGACGGGTTTGAGTCTTCGGATGCAAATGTCGACAACGGAAAGGAGCTGCCGCACAACAGCATGAAGTCTACACGCATCAGTGTTTCTTGGTCGGTCGAGCTTTGTGTGCTGGATGGGAAAATCTGTAATGCTCTCGAGCTCGTATCGTTCCCAGTGGCTGCACTATCCAGTCGGGCGAGAGCCTACGCAACTGGGATATTCGTCTTTGATCGGTTCTGAAGAAAATATCCAATGCAGGAAAATTGGAGTAGGAACACGCCGATTTTCTAATAGAGGTAGGCACAATCCCTTCAGACAACACCCACTGAGTCACGATGAGTAGCGATGACTCAGCGGGCTTGTCGAGTTAATGAATATGAACCTAATGGTCCAGCTTCACACCCGTTCCTCGGGTTGGTCGTTTCTCCTTGTGCACCGGGGTTTCTTTAGGCTACCAGCAAAGCCCAGCACCTCCAGTCACGAGCGACGACTGGAATACGCTTCACACGCAATAACCCCGCGGTTCCTCCAAAGGAAGGGTCCCGGTCTCTGGTAGGCCTTACGCAAGGTTGTCAGAGAACTCTTCGACGGTAAGATATCAATGGGGAGCACTTAAGCTGCGACCCAATACACGGCGACAATTCGCCCTTCGTATACACGGCGCTTCCTCTACTCCCTTGGCCTTGCCGGTTTTGGTAATCGCACACCACTACGCTAGTAGGCACGCTCACCGACAGGCGTCTCCCTCCCTACAAGATTACCTTGGACACGGGTCGTCCACCGTGCGCTCGAGGCCTTGTCGCTTGAGAGGAAAAGCTGTTTTGTGTTGTTGCCCAAAGGGCTTAGCTGTTTTATCTTGACTTTCCTATAGTCCAATACAAATACCAAGTCTAAACGTGTCCGTTTCGGATCTTCTAGCACCAACATTCACCACTGAAGAGTCGCCAAAGACTCATAGTTACGCGAACCTAACATAGGTGCGACTTAGGTGCGCCCTGCGACACCTCGACGTCACGATCCACCGACGACATGTGGTGTGGGGCACAACTTCAACTGCGGGATGTAGCCATCCGCGACGGTGCTTGCGACGAGGAGACCATCACTCATGGTGATCATTGAGGCAATTCTCGATACCACAGGCAACACCTTGTGTGTCTGTCCGTATACAGCGCCCAAGCATAAGGTTACGATTAGGAGAGTGTATTGTGTAGTTATAAATATGATTTTTCGCACCCGTAAGGAGGGCATTATAAGTTATAATGCCCTCCTTACGGGTGCGAAAATCAATTGGCAGCGTTGTCAGCGAGTAGAAATTTAATGCGCAAAAGCAATAAATAACAACCACGAAAGAGTTTGCAGTGTGCGGATGCCGCTCACTTGATACAGCAAGTGTGGATGGATTAATAGTTAGAAGCTTGCTAGTCGTTTGCACGGTATTAATGATGACAGCGTATCATATAGATAGTTTCAGGATCTGCTTGGACAGTATACTGTACACGCGGATAGAAGTACCTAAGTAACTTCCGTCCCAGTTCCAGTTACGTACTTCCTTTCACTTATGTGGGTATATTCTTACAGAAGACACGATGTTATTGTGCTTTGCAATGATTTTGCCGACCATTTTAAACGCTTATTATGGCAAATCCTGCTCCTAAATATGTGTGAAAAAAGATACACGATCTGCTAAAATTATGCATAAATCCACTCCATCATATATATCGACTTGGGAGAGCCTGTCCGCGGCCATGCATTGGCCCAGTACACCACCGTCCATGAACCCTAGCACATCAACCCTCTTATGCATAATTGCCGTCCATGAACCCTAGCACATCAACCCTCTTATGCATAACACCGTGTGTCTAGGTGCTCGTGGAAAAAGCCGACAGAAATGCAGCAGCACAGCCACAATTGCACTTTCAAAAGTGCAATTATGGCGCTTTTAGCGTAAATTATAGGCCTCCACCTATTTATGCACCTCGAATTATCGTAAATATAGCAGGTGCTCGCTATAAATACAGCAAATCTCGCCTCGTATTGTCAAAATAATTGCAAGGCACAATATTAGCGGGGTTAAATAATAATCAAGGGTTGAGTGGCTTCTTAACACCAAAGCTTATCTGAGCAAAGCTACGACTAACTTCGATACGAAGTAGGAGTTTGCATAGGAAGGAACCCTTTAAAATGCCCGAGTAACCAACTAGAGGCGAAGCTTTGGTCTGGGAGGACAGTGTAAACTTCCTTGTGTGCCTATTGATAAATATATAAGGCCATAATAATGTAACATGAAATTGATGGCAGGTTCCAAACCCTGATGTAGCGTCTTTCTGAACAAATTGCGAAGTTACCGTGCAAAAGAACTTAATGGTGCGCTCGCGCTCGGCCGGGGGCTTCGCCCCCGGCCGAGCGCGCTGAGTTCAAGCATTCCAGCTATACAAATTCATACAAGGATTCATTGGCTTTAGTCAACTTAGAGCGGCCAAAACAAAACCAAAGCCGAAACAGGTGCAGGAAAGAGAGCAATTCGCTAGTTGCTATTTCATAGTAAATGTTAGCTTACAATGAGAAAATACAGCTATCCAAATTTCATTCAAGAATTGATCACTAAAGTGTGTGGTACACACTACGGATACGGTCGACATTGCGGAAACAACCAGCCACGAGATGTACAAACTTTGTGATGTTTCGGTAGCCATAATCTGTGGACTATGGACTCAGGCGACATTTGCCAATTAAAGTTGGGGGGGGGCTCCCGGCCGCTGAAATAAAATTGGTTAGGCTGTTCAGCCAGCTAAAGCTGTCCTCCCAGTAAAATAGTTTTCCACTTTTACCGGGAGGGCTACGCAGTAGCCTGTAGGGCACCACCAGCTTTATTTTGTTCAAAAAATGTCGACTGAGTTACAGGCAACATTTGTTGTACTATCCCATGACACCTTGGCAACCTTCGACCAACTCACTGTCCGCCGTGGAGTTCGACGTGTGTCCACGCGATGAGGCTACAGATCCCAGCTTTCTACACGGAGGCAGACGCTTCGTGCAGCTGTGTTTTATGCTGTGGGTGGTGCTGGTTAAGACTTCCTAAAACCGAACTAAACTGTTCTAATTTTCCTAAAATATTTAACTTGACTTCAGTATGCCCAAAATTAGAGGTCTTTTAGAACGCTTCTTATGAACGTTTTCGCTGTTACACTGCGGGTCATAGCCAGCGGCTTGGGTAACGCGGAGTTTGTTCTACTTCAGGTCCGCAGCAAAGCTCTTGAGCTATGAAACAAGCAGCCACGTGAATGCAAAGACTCACTTTATATTTCCTACTTAGCTCAACTCTCTCTTTCCTTGAAGTAGTTGATCTCTAGACGTCCGAATCGAGACTAAGGCAAATACAAAGCATGCACTTGCGGACAGCGTGATAGTCACGCTGTAGCAATGATGCTGCTCTTCAGCAGAGACAAGTAGTGGGCGACAAGACCGTAACCTAGGGGTACGCCCGTTAGTACCCTCAGAGAGAAAACCGTAACCTGATAAATATATCGTCTTTTGCCCCCTAACTCTCAAGTGGTTATGAGCCCAAAGACTCGAAGGAGATTCTAGCTGCCGGCCAGCCTTCCCAGTCAGCAAGACGGAGGAGAAAAGATCAAGCAAGATGAGTTATGCCGTCCCTGTGCTCGGCGACAAGAACAGCGGCTTCAACGGTTGGTACAGCCGACTCAAGCTCAAGCTGGACACCAAGGGCTTGTGGGAGGACTTCTGCGAGAAGCAGGAGGAGCCAGACAAGTACAAGACGCATATGCAGCGGAGAAAGCAGGCGCGCTGGAAGATCGATAAGACGCTGTCGCCGGATCTCCAAGACAGTGGAGGAGGAAGCGACACCGTTCGGTGTGCTCGAGCGTCTGTGCAAGATGTTCGTAGGTGCCACCAAGTTGTCTCTCGTGCATCAGCTCCGTGCAGTCATGGAGATGAAGTATGAGAAGGGTACGAACCTGCTAGTGTTTATCGAGGAGCTGAAACAGGGTTTCACGAAGCTCGAGAACATGGGTCTGCCGTTGCAAGAATCTCTTAAGCCGTACATCTTAGAGAGAGAGAAGGCCCCAGGTACTTGACCTGGTGGCGTATATTTAGGCACTTATTTCGGAGCCTGCTGGAAGCAGGCACTTTGACGTCTAAGTGAGTTACCCTAAACTATTCCTAGTTGATCGTTTTCCCTTCCTGAGGTCGTGGTGAGGCGGCGGTTTGAGGGGATGCGGTTGCAGAGGCTAATCGGGAGTTCCATTAGGGGGGTGACTTAGGGGGTTCCAGGAGATGTAGTGATGGAGGTAGTCGGGTGACGGAAATAGACTTACGTGGCTTTTGTATCGGAATCGCTCCGGGCGAGACTTGAACCCTCAGTGGAACGCTTGAGCCGTACATCTTAGTGATGGTACTAAATGATACTTTTGAGAATATTTAGCGTCCGTTTTTGGTGCACTCTTTAGCAGAGAGCATAGAGCTGGCGTTTGACAAGCTTGTGGAGCTGCTGGAGAGCTCATATTTGGTGGTCGAGAGGCAAGATCAACTACAAGATCATGGCTCAGAAGCCAAATCTCATAGTGAGTCAGCTTTATTTTCGAAGGGCAAACAGCATGCTCCTGGTCGAGACAAGCGGGCCGTTGATGATGATGACGGGAAGTGTCGTCACTGTCACATGCATGGCCACTTCATCCGTGATTGCCGCATATATCGCGAAAAGCAATAGCACGGGTGGAGACATCCTCTTCCATGCAGAACTAGGAAGGACTTTCACAATGATGACCGTGGTCCTACTAGGAAGCGAGACTACCAGCGAGATGAAGACCGTAAGCGAGAAGGGGACCGAAAGAGGAACAGAGATGATAAAGAAAGTGACGGTCGACACTCGCGTGGAGATAAATCTAAGTTTCGCAAGCGTAGTGATGGTGATCGAGCCATGGTGTCGAAAGCTGACAATGACTCGAGGTCCAGCTCGGAGTCAGCCCTGATGTCTATTGACGCTAGATGCTACGGAGCGGAGCCGGATCCCAATGAATGGATTCTGGATTCAGCAGCCACACGTCATATGACCTATTCCAAGGAGAGATTGTGAACTATTGTCCGATCTCTGCTGCTGTGGAGGTTGGTGGTAAGCATGAGCTCCATGTCATGGGCACTGGAGATAAGAGAGTGACCTTGAAGACAGATCATGGCACGAGGCAAGTGTGGCTCCGGAACGTGTATTATGTTCCGTCGATCCAGTTCAACCTGTTTTCGGTTAGTATGCAAGTTGCGATGCGTGGAGCGGATTACCTTGCTGTTCACTTTGATCATCCCGCGTTTGCTACGGTGGTTGACGAGAATGGTGGTATTGCTCGCGCATACCTCGCTCCAGACAGCAAGCTATACACAATGCGCTGAGAGTCCATTCAAGCAGAGTGGCCTACAGCAATTTGTGCTGCTGCTATTGTGGATGAAAAGAGTGACATGTGGCTATGGCACAAGAGACTTGTCCACCCAGGAAGGAACAGCTTTGAAGTAGTGATGCGAGGCAGTATGAAGCAATTGGGAGTGAAGAAGTTCAAAGCTCTCGATCGCACGGAGTGTGAAGCGTGTATTGAGAGCAAGCTGACGCGCAAGTCCTTTAAGGACCGAGTCAGCCAGAACCCGAGGACTTGGAAAGTCGGAGAGAAGGCACATGAAGATAGTAGATGAAGCCAGCCGCTTCGTGAGCGTCTTTGTTATGCATGAGTGCAAGGAGATCTACCAGGTGTTCCGTGAGTATCGAGCCAATGTTGAGCGACAGAAAGAAGTGAAGATGAAGTGCTTCAACATGGATGGAGCTAAGGAGTATGAAAAGATGAAGAACATCTGTGAGAAGGAGCTCGGGATGGAATGCACGTTGACAGTAAAGAAGACTCCTGAGCACAACGGTATTGCAGAGAGAATGATAAGGACGATCGTTGAGCGAGTGAGATGTGTGATTTGCGAGGGCAATTTGCCAGAAGAGTTATGGGCTGAAGCAGCAGTAACCAGCGCATACTGTGTGAATTTGCTGCCAGCAAGGGCCAATGATTTAGACTCACCTTATCAAAGGTGGTTTGGCTACAGCCCACCGCTAAAGCATCTATGAGTATTTGGGTGTTTAGCGTATGGCTTCCTTGAGGCTGATAAGCGCAAGAAGTTAGAGCGGCGTGCGAGAAATATTGTGTTTGTGGGTTATCCGAGATATCGCAGAGGGTACAAGCTACTCGACTGTGAGACCCTGAAACCTGTCTACAGCCATACTGTTGTCTTTGACGAGAGCCATTTTCCGATGCTACCGACAATTGAGCAAGCGAAGAAGAATCGTGCTCTCGCTCGACAACGAAAGAAGGAGCTGCAGGAGCAGCGACGTGCAGAAGATTCTCTCGGTGAAAGCATTGATGACCACGAAATAATAGCCCACCTCTACAATTACGTGCTGCCTATGGAGAATAGTGATGAATCAACGGGTGCGAGAAATGTTCCTGGTGGTCAGTCCAGCGAAATCAGACCCATTGCAGAAGATGCAACACGGAGCAGCATGCATCAAGGTGTCGAAGCTCAAACCGACACCATGACAGATGCTAGCCAGCATATTCGGGATGGCGGCGAAGTAGGCCGAGACAGCTTTGAGACCCCACGCCTGATCAGCGTGGATAGCAGAAATTGGGTCGATCCAAGGCAAGACAAGCATCGACAGGGAGCCAGTGCGCTCTCAAACCCTAGTGCTGAGGGTTTAGCAAGAGGTGGGGCTATTGGAAGTACTGCAGAGCAGGGTATCGACAGCAGAGCACCGCCAGTAAAGCGTACAAGAATGACAAGTGCTAGCGGATCGCAGCATGCAGATCATGCCGTACATCAAGTTGATCGTGTAGAACAGCACAAAGTGCATGAAGAGCGTGCAATTGACCAAATTAACCTGGAGAAAACCAAAAGGCAGCCGCTCGTCCAGAGGCGAGTAGTATTGAAGGCACGGTCAACAACCGAAAGCGAGGATTAGTGGAAGTGAAGAACAGCGGCAATACGAGCTCAAGTGACTGCATTATGACTCGAATTGAGCCGCGTTCGACAACCATCAGAAGAGGACGTCGAAGCAAGCCTCCGAGGTGGATGGGCGACTTTGTCCTGATGGCTAAAGAGATTGAGTCGTGTGAGGAGGAGGTACAGAAAGACTTTGTGAAGAGTGCTATGCAGAGGTGGCACTCAGAAGCCATCGTGATGTCCGCAAAAGTGGTTGAAGAACCTGTTACATTGGCGGATGCCATGGAGACTGAGAAGTTCATGCAGTGGAAAAAGGCAGCAGGTACAGAGTACAATTCACTGCTGGAGAACCAGACTTGGGAGTTAGTCCCACGTACTCCATGCATGAAAGTGTTGCAGAGCCGATGGGTGCTGAGAGTGAAGTATCGAGCAGACGGCTCCATCGAGCGGTACAATGCTCGGCTAGTAATAAAGGGCTATTTGCAAGAGTACGGAGTCGATTATCTGGAAGTGTTTGCACCTGTGGTTCGCTTTGAATCTCTGCGGTTCCTGCTGGCTTACGCTGCTATGATGGATTATGAAGTTGAGCAGATGGATGTAACGACTGCTTTCCTGAATGGGCAGCTTGATGAAGTTCTCTTTATGGAGCAACCAGAAGGATTCGTCGTTCCCAGCAAGGAGAACTTTGTCTGTAGACTCAAGCGAACACTCTACGGGCTGAAGCAAGCCCGAGAGTGTGGTATCATCTGCTACGAGAGTGGCTGGAGCAACATGGCTTCACCATGTTGAAGTCAGAAGCATGTGTTGGAGTCAAGTTTATTGATGGAGCTCCATGCTTTATCTCTATCTACGTGAACGGCTTAATACTGTTTGCGCCCACCAAGACTATTGTGAATGACTTCAAAGATATGCTTCGGTCGCGCTTCAAGATGAAGGATCTTGGTCCTATCCACTACATTCTAGGCTGGGAGATCGAAAGAGACAGAGCAAAGAGAGAGATCAGAATCTCACAGCACAAGTACACGAGCCAAGTTCTAGAGAAATTTGGTATGAGTTCGTGTAATGGCGTTCGCATTCCTAGCAAGACAGAGCTGCTGTTATCGAAAGAGCTGTGTGCTAGTGACCCAGATGAAGCTGAACTCATGCGGGGCAAGCCGTATAGAGCTGTAGTAGTTTCACTAATGTATCTGATGCTTGGGACCAGACCCGATATTGCTTTCGCAGTGCGAGAGTGTAGCCAGTTCTTAGCAAATCCTGGCATCGCTCATTGGCGAGCAGTCAAGACTATCCTAAAGCAGACAGAAGACTACGGTCTAGTGCTGGGCGGAATGACACGAAGTGGTTTGAAATTTTGGAGAGTACCCGCACAGCCGGCCCCGGCACCGATCCAGGGAGAGCAGTAGCGGGAAAGAGAAAGTTCGGCTCAGGATGGCGTGCCTGTGGAACGCCCGAGCGGTGGATGAGATGTGGAGTGTGGATGACTGGTCGCGTTTGACCTCAACTGGCCGGAGGTGCACAGCACCCAGTCCGGCCCCGACTTAGTCTGACGGAGGGAGACTGGGAAGTGCCCCGGTGAACGTATCCCGGAGAGCTACCCTTCTTGGCGAGGCCAAGCATCCCCAAGGTACTCCGAACCCCACCAGCTCCGGCGTGAAGCTACTCAAGCACACCAAGCCTTTGATATCCCGAACGACGCTACCATCACGGTGAAGGTGAACATCCAGGACACTGCGACTACGAAGACCCCGAGTGTGACCCGACAATGAGTTGAGGACCTCAAGCAGCGAGACCAAGTGGCCACTGAAGCTCGTGGGGTCGACGGCAGCCTGGATAGACAACCGACATCCCGAATGGTGAACGACTATCCCGAATGGACAACGCCCGGAGTGCCCAAGTGCCGACCACCCTGAATGGATCATGACTGCCCTGAATGGAAAAGACCCAAGACACTGCGGATATCTGCCAATGGACCGACGCCCAGGAACGTGCCAAGCCAGCGAAGTCAGCGACCAAGGCGCCAGTTCCGAGCGTGACTTGGTTTCACTATGGAGAGTGACCCAGTCTGAGTCCGTGGCGTAATCAGTGCAGCAGATCCCCAGGTCAGGCACCCGAGTCCCTCCGACATCAAGTGATGCGTGTGCGCCGCGACGCGACGCTCGGGTATACTGAGATCAAGAGAACCCGAACAAGTGTGTGAAGATATGAGCAGAGGAGACCGCGTGAAGATCCAGCGGCCCTCAAGGTAACAAGACCATACGAAGAAGAAGAGAAGTATACAACGAAGAAGAGAGAGATACAAAAGAGAAGAGAGATAGCCAAAGAGAGAGAGAGAAGAGGATAAAGATCAACAGAGTTTGTTTTGCGTTCTAGTGCACAAGTGCCTGGTTCGTGATTCAGAGTTTGTTTTGCGTTCTAGTGCACAAGTGCCTGGTTCGTGATTCGCCTAAGGACAGCCGCCGCCCACGGGAGAGTGTACCGCCTAGGAGCCCACGAGAGGGTGTACCATTCGGAGCCCCGCTGCGAGCGTTGAGTAACGCCTGGTCCAAGGCCCCCGAAAACTTCTCACTATATCATCAAGCCAAGTCAGGTACCCAAAAGTATTGCCCATCGGGTTGGTACACCTGTTTCATTTCCCAGTTGTGACGTACACTCTCAGTGTGCGTTTGCATTTCATATTCCCTGCGTTTTAGGAGGTTGTGGCAATCGCCCCCTAGGACCCGATTGTAGATTGCGTGTGGTAGGAAGGTACCTGTATTGTTCTCCTGACATTCAGGAGTGGTGCGCGTGGGGCATCCCGAATTTACCTGTATTCGGGGTGCAACCTAAATTGACAGGCTGCATATTGTGTGTACAAACTCTGTATTAATATTGGTTATTTTGGAGAAGGTCTTTGCTCGTGATCTCACTCCCATTCAGGACTCCCGGAACGAGTAGCGCCCGGAAGTTCTCTGTATTCCTGTATTCTTGATCAATTGCGATTCTCATAGGGTTGAAACTCGGTCCGCCGAAGATAAACGACACCCATAGGGATTGCACAAGGTCACACGCCGACCGGAGCTTACATTTATTGTGGGTATCGGGTTTCCGTAAGCTAAACCCTCCCGGGTCTAAGCCTACCGGACGTACGCTATACACCCTGGACGATAAAGGCGTTCACCCGCCTCGCCTCAGCTGGTGCGCGTGCCCGGATTTGGTTGCCTAGGGTTTTGAACGAGAACGGTGTATTGATTAAGAATCTTTAAGGGGTGCTGAGAGCTACTAACCTACTAATTCGTGGAGTTATGGCTGGAAGTGAAAGCATACGCGAAAGGGGACGCGGCAGACGCGCGGATGGCGTGCGACGCTCGCGTCGGACTCAAGGGATGCCGCCGGAGGAGCAACTCGCTCGAGGAGTCGAGCGGAACGCTCGCCGGGCAAACGCCGCGAGACGCAAGGCAGCTCGCGAGGAGAAGGAGTCGACGGAGACCCAAGATCAGCCGGACTCGGAGCCGGCAGCCCAAGATGCGCACCGCGTGTCCCTGGATGCTGCCGCTCTGGACGACGAAGAGAAGGCCCCCGAATGGCTCGGAAGTGAACTCCACTCCGGACTCGGAGGTGGAGGTTGTGGGCGTGTCCATCCCGGACGCACCCGCCCAGGCGTCAGTGGGAGGCGCCGTCAAGGTTGAGTCGTCGGCCGTGGATGAACCTTCGGGGACATCCCGGCCGGCCCAAGATGTGATCGTGCTGGACGATGACTCGGATGAGTCGCCATCGCAGGCACGGACGATCAAGGAAGAGGGACCGCTGCCGGCCGTCCAGGAAGAGCCAGCGTCGAGTCTGCCGAACGAGACTCCATTGCCGTCCTCGCCCGTTCCGGATGCCGCCCCAGATGCGCCGCCCAAGGTGGCCACCCCGGAGGAACCCCGAATGGTCATCGACTTGACTCACTCGGATGAAGATTCCGGAGAGCAGGCTTCCGCCGCTCGGATGGAGGAGTTCGTGGCCGACCAGGTCCGCCGTTGGGAGAGAGTGACGCTCGAGTTCGTGATGTCCCCGACAGTTGAGTACACATGGCCCAGCCCGACACCCAACTTTCAGACGTGGTGGAGCGCAGCCATGACGACATCTCGGTATGTTGCGGCTCGATCGGCGATGCTGCACCCAAGCGACAACTGGATCTCAGATTGGAGCTTGGTTCGACTGTCTCCGTGTGCCGTCGCGGAGGCCACGGCTGCCCAAGTCCCCATGGGTGCGTTGTCTCTGCGCGAGTGTGCAGACACTGTTCTTCGAGGCGGGATTCAGGTTTCGCAACCTGATCCCCCAGTGGTTCCAGGCGCGGGCTTCCCGGGTGGAGCCGATCATGGTGCGGATGCTCATGCAGGAGCTCCAGCAGCTACTCGCTGCCGAGCTTTCGGAGTGGCGACAAATCACGGCCGGTGTCCCGACTCGAGTCATGCCGGCGCTGGATGTTCACGCACTGGAGGACGCCGCCCTGGATGTGGTCAAGGAAGAGCACCTGGATGACGATGAGGTGATGCCGACCAGAGAAGCGGACGTGCTCGGTCGAGAGTGCATTTTCCGGATGAGGGTGGCTGGAGTCCGGCCGACCCGAAGCCCGGCGAGTTCAGCTGTCGGCCGTCCTGAATCCAAGCGTCCGCAGTATGGCCCGCCTCGCCCGTCGTCGATCCCGTCGATGAGTTCCCACTTGTCGTACCGATCGTCCATCCCGGCTAGCCAAGACGCGGACGCCCTGAGCGCTCGGATGTCTGTCACCCAGAGTGTAGTTTCCCGAAGGAGTTCGGGGCGGGAGTCAAGCTTGTTCGGAATCACGGCCGCAGACTCGGAAGAGTCGAACCCCAGTGCTACGTCAGGATCGCGTTCGACCGAGCCGTACTCGTCATCGGGATCCTCAATGTGGTCGCTTGGAGGGCCGCCGGCGCACACATGCCATATGCCGCGCCATCGGGGATGGTCATGACTGCCCGAAGTGGTCCAGCCCCATTCAGGGAGGCTGGGGCGTGCAAGTCACGGAGACAGTGCTCCCTACTCCACCAGTACCGGTGAACCAAGACGATGTCGATAGGTCGGAGTCGGGTTACGCCAGCATTCGGAGTGGTCGTAGGTCGAGAGTGTCTCGGAGACACACGCGCTCCCGAAGATCAAGTCCGAGCAGTTCCTCCAGCGAGTCCAGCTCGGAAGACGAGAGGCGCAGCAGCCACCGAGAGTCCAAGCCGTCTCGCCGTCCCAAGCGGTCGTCCAAGTCCAAGCGGTCGCCCAGCCAGTCCGCGAGGTCCGAGTGGTCGGCGCACTCCTCTGCGTCGAGAACCTCCGAAGTCGCGCTGGCCATGATGCGGGTCACGCAGGACGCTGTAGCCCAAATGGGCACGAGTGTTCAGGACGCCATGGCGCGGATGGACGCGAGCGTGCAGGAGATCAAGCAACAGTTCCGGGACAGAGACGACGTCCTGGACCGGAAGGCCGAAGTCGCCGATGAGGAGGAACACCTCCGATCCGAAGTGGAGGTCGCCCGGCAGGCCCAGGAGACTGTGATGCTGCAGGCTCAGGAGGCCATTGTCGCGCGTCGAATAGGTCGGGACGGTCGCCGCCGTGGGTAGCGAGGCACAAACGGTTGGGGGAGGATCAGACAGACAAGTAGGAACAGGCTAAGCACGGTTTAATATGCAAAGCGTTCTGACTTGTTGGACCCAAAGCAAATACGCGACTGTCCTGACTAACCTGGCACGGAGCTCTCGCTCCGCGCTCTCTCGCTAAACCTGGCTGGCACGTCCGCCGACTTCAACCGCACGGCCGCCTCCTTGGCTACACTTCACCCCTTCGCCCTTGGCTCGCCGCACACGCTCGCTCAGAGCCACACCGGCCCCCATGACCTCCGTCCTGCTCCTCCCGTCGATGCGCGTTCGGCGCATGCGCCACAGCTTCCATGGCGGCTGGACATGCCGCGGAGCCACCAGTTCGCCTGCTCGTGCCGAATGAGATCTGACACAGCGGCGCCCAGTTGCGCTGACTGCTCTTCCCGCACCCGTTCGCCCAGTAGTTCTCTCCCATGAAGGTCGCATATGGGACGGGTCACCAAGGCCAACGGTCTCAACCGTTCCTGTCACGGTCAACCACCGTTCCACCGTTCCTACTCGTGACACCATGATGCGGAAGTTGCTGGAAGAACAGCAGATACTTTTCGACCGGAAGATCGCTCAGCTGGGGCGCGATAAGGTGGCTGACCCCGACCAAGGGAATGCTCGGAGAACGCGCTCGCGCGACACTCGGACAACATCATCCCAGGTTCAAGGCGCTCAGGCGACCTCCATGCCTGATCCGACTGATCAGGTCAAGCAAGAGGCGGGGCGCCTGATTATGCACCAAGAATCCAGTGCGTCATCACTGGACACTCTGGGAATAGACGGGCCAAACCAGATGGCGACCTTCCAGCTGCCCAGCTTCAAGCGACACTGACACCGATGACAGGCGTTAAGTATGAGAAGGGGGAGGCGCCGCTCAGAGTTGTCCCATCGAAAGCAACCCAAGCGACGGTGGAGAAACCGGGATCCAAGCCGGCTGCCCCCTCTCGTCCGGAGACCAAGAAAACGGCCACCCGGAGGGACTCACTCAAGAAGCGGCCGAGCAAACGCAGAGATTCCTCGGGTGACAGCTCGAGCTCGAGCTCGGAGGAAGAGGACTCCAGCGATGAGGACTCAGACAGCTCGTCCGGCGAAATGCCCACCAACGTGGCGACAGCAACAACGACGACTCAAGGCGGGACGACGACACTGTCATTCAGGCCGTACGTGAGTTCCAGCAGCCTGGAGGATTTCAACGAGGATGCCCCGCTAGCCGTCCGGCGCTTATGGTGGGAGAAGTTCCAGAACCTTGCGACACAAGGCGGATGGTCTGACCGGACACGAGTCTGCGAGCTCAAGCTGAAGATGTGACCGGAGGTCCGGAATTGGAGAGGCCAGCTCTCGCGTCATGACCGCCAGGACTGGACCAGGTTGTCCAAGGCCTTCCGCCGGAAGTACTGCAAGTCCAAGGTGTCTGAAACTGAGCGCTACTACACGATGACGCAGCGCAAGGGAGAGAAGGCACTGGCTTTCCTGTACCGCCTCAACATCGCAGCGGAGCACGCGAAGGTGGACTTCCGGAAGTCGAGCAAGAAGCGCGAGATGCTCATCCGCCAGTTCATCCGGAATCTCCACGACGAAGCCACTAAGGCGGCCGTTGAGAGCCACCGTTTCAAGAAGGTGGCCGACCTGGAGTATATCCTGAAGCGGCGAGAGGAGCTGCACCACGGCGATGACCCCGCTCGGACGACCCAGACTCGCGACTTCCGCGCGGACAATGTTCCCCGGATCGATTCCGACCCAAGCGCCGAGACCGAGCGTTCGTGGTGACGGCGGATTCCGACTCAGAGTCAGACAGCCCGGATGAGAAGGAAGAAGCGGCGGATCGCCGCAGTTCGGTGGTCGAAACCCTGCAGCTCCGGAAGCTCGCGACGGCGGTTCCCCGAGTACGAACACCGGGGCCCTGGTGACTAAGGAGGACGTGGTTCACGAAGTATACCGTGCGATGGATCGAGCGGGATGGCCTCCCAGCCGTCCGCCGCAACCCTCCGGAGGACAAACTCCGCAGTCGCCCAAGTCGTCGTTTCCCCGGGCGTACCCGCCCCGGGACAATCCGGATCGAGGAGAATTCTGCGAGGAGTGTCGGCGCTGGGGTCATCGTCCGGAGAACTGCTGGAGTACCAAGATCTGTGATCATTGTAACCGCCGTGGACACATTGCTCGGATGTGTGAGACAAAGCCCTGCCCGAAATGTGATGAGCTACACGAAGGACGGTGCGAAGACTGGAGAGCGTTTCAAGAGATCAAGAAGCTGGTGCGCGAAGGAGGCCTGACCGACCTGCCAAACAATGTGAGGGAGGTCATCCTGAATGGTGAGGCCAGTTCTGAGGGGAAGCAGTTAAACCACTAAGCCCGCCGAATGGGGATTCGGTACGCGCCGGGCATAGAAAACCCTCAGAATTGTGTGTCTTAGCTTACGTCGGCCCCGAATTGAGGACCAAGAACCGAGATAACCAACAATGCATGTCATGCCTGATTGAAGATGGATTTGTGTCGTCTACCCAAGACCTGGCGGATCATTCGAGACCGCCGCTACCTCTGGAGCCTGAAGGGCCGGCGGAATTCAAGCTGTGTCCGGGTGAGAGATATGGATGGTGGGCCGAACATGACTCCGATGATGAAGGGCGTAAAGTGGCGTTGGTTCACGGTGCTGGGGAGAACTTCAGGACGCAGATACCGCTGGACACCGGAGCGACGGTGAGCATGATAAGTTTGAACCTTGCGCGTAGGCTCAAGCTCAAGTTAAGCTCAGACCGACAGATCAAGGTGTCTGGATTGGGTGGCGTCCCGACTTACATCTCCTCCAGTGCCCAGGTGAAGATCACTCTGGGACCTCGAATTGTGTACGTTGTGGATTTTTGGGTCACGAACATTGGAGAAGACGTGGACGTGTTGCTCGGAATGGACTTCATGTATTGTGCCGGAGTCAGGCTCAGCATCCGGGAAGGACTCATTGTGCTCCCTGACGAAGAGACGATTCTCATGTATGGCGACACGATCCGGAAAAGCTACGGTATGGATATCCCGGTTGTCCCCCCTCACGACTTATCTCCGACCAGGAAGAAGCGCCATGGTGCGTGGCCACTATGGCAGGAGTAATCCACAAAGGGATGTGGTTTGGGTCGGGCGAGGAGATCGCTGGGTCACGGAGGCAATCTACGGAGCGAGATCCTGGGTTACGGCCATTCGCGTGGTCAACATCTCGGATCGCGACCTGTGGATCGACACCCGCACGCCAGTTGCTCGGGTTGTCGAGTATGGACACTTCCCGAGTAGGGGACGTTTCGTCCGCCCTGGAGTACGCAGGTATCGGGAGTGGGAGCGGTTGATCTACGAGAACACAGTTTCCCGCCAAGCTCGAGATGAAGAGGAGTGCAGGGTGGAGCGACTTTGGGCCGCTCAGCCCCCCGCTGTTCCGAAGCGGGAGTACCCGTGGCCTACGAAACTGATGACCCGGTCTGACAAGGGAGATGGTGTAGTCCGCATGGTACAGCTTCAGGAGCGACCAGGTGGTTCGCGAACGGAACGCATGTCCCCCATCAGACTGAAGAAAGTCACGTTTCAGGAAGGAGCAGAGGAAATTCCCCGGGGCGAGGAGCTGAGCGCGCCAGACGGTCAGGAATCGAATGAAGACCCTGGTCCCGGACGCAACACCCTGGCTGGACATTCGATGAACAGCCCAGAATTAATGCCGGACTCCAAGCCTGAAGACGAAACGAAGGAAGCATGCGAGGTGGACTTGCCCGTGTCTGCGATGGACAGCACCCCGCTCAAGCGGCTGGAGTTCGAATATGCCCGCTGCATGAGAGTGAGTGCTGAGTAGTGGATCTGGAACCCGCCGTCTACATCCACGAAGGAAGTGAGTTGATGGCGCAGTTAAGGGATCAGCTGGCTCTGCTCCCCGAATTGCCGGACCTCAGCCCGGAGTGCGACATTGGCAAGGCCGACGTAGGCGAGCCCGGGTGAGCACCCCAGCCCAGGAAGACAAGCTGAAGAGTATCCTGAGGTACCACAGGAAAATCTTTTTGGGTGACGGGAACGCCGCTCCAGCGCCCGCCCGAGGAGTGGTGTGTGATCTGGACGTCGGGGATGCGAAGCCGGTGGCCCAACGGCCCCGATCTGTAGCCCCCCTTCTTATGGTGAAGGTCTACGAGCTCCTGAAGAAGCTTCTGGAGACGGGGCTGATCGAACATTCCGAATCGCCTTGGGCGTCCCCGATCGTGGTTGTTCTGAAGAAGAATGGCGTCGATATTCGGATGTGCATCGATTACCGAGTCGTGAATGGTTTTATTCAGCTGTCCAGCTACCCGTTGCCGCTGATTGACGATTTGTTGGTTGGATTCGAGAGCGCGATGTGGTTCATGAGTTTGGACATGGCGAGTGGCTTTTGGGCGATCCGAATGATGGAACGAGCAAAGCTCATTTCGGCGTTCGTGTGCCCGTTCGGACATTTCCAGTGGGTACGTATGCCATTCGGGTTGAAGAATGCGCCACTCGTCTACCAGCACGTGATCAACAATTGTTTGTGGGGATTCGTCCGGTTGCCACCCGAAGAAGAGGCTATGGTGGACCAAGACGTTGTGACAGCGTCCGGAGCCACTACCAGAAGTTGTTGGACGCCGCAGTGAACGACGGTCTGGAGCAGTCGTACCTCGAGGAGCCCGGGGTCTGGACTTTTCCGGCCAAGTGTTGTTCTTGGATCTGGATGGCGCCTTCGCACACAAATGCTGAGGGCAGGCCGTACACCCTGCGGGAGCAACTCACGCTGGTGGACCAGCAGGAACCTGCTCGGGTGCAGTGGAATTCCTGTTCCTCGGATGAAGAGCGCATTGCTCACGCACCTGCGCACTTGGGCCTCCGACTCCTGCCCGAGCCCGATCGTCGTCGCTACCTGGTGTCCACGGATTTCCCGTAACGCGCTCAGGATCTCCTCGGCATCTCGGGCTCGAAAACCCACTCCACTCTCCTGCATATCGTAGCGTAGCATCCACTTAATCCGAAATTCAGTGTCACTTCCACCTTCCTCGTTCTCATCACTTCGGCAACTCGCCTTTCGTCACACCCACCGCCCCATTTGGGCTCATCTCATCGCCAGCACTCTGAAAGTGTGCTGCCTCCGTCCAATACTCTCCAAAATTCCAATCGTAATCAAAACACGTTCAGTCATCTCACAGTTTGCGGGTGCGGTCGGTCGAGTTTGTCTCCATTCGGGATGGCTATTGCCTGGGATGGTCGTCTCCGGCCTGCATAGTCTGAAAACGGGCCTTGGCCTTCGCACCCTGGTTGAACTCGTACAGCAGCGCCCCGAAGCTGAGTTGGGACAGCGGGATCCATTCGGGGTCGTCGTACCCCTTCCACTTGATCAGGTATTCTCGGGCACGCTTGGATGTGCGCGTCCTCTTGACCCACCTCAAATCCAGGATCTTTTCCACCTCATATTCATCGTTGGCCTGATCGGGCTCCCAGCTGTCCTCGGGTAGCAACGCGGCATCGAAGTCGTCCTCGTCGTCGATATCCAGCTCAGCCACGGGCCGTTTGGGGAAAACCGCTCTCGGTTTGAGACGGCTAACGTGAACCCACGGGTTAACTCGGTAGCCAGTATCCTCGATCTTGAGGCGTACCCGAAAGTCATCTCGAATTTCCTCAATGCGGAACGGGCCATGCCACAGGTGAGCCAGCTTCTGGCTCAGCCCAGGCTGGACTTTCGGGATGTAAAGCCACACGGCATCCCCCTTTTCGAAACCGGACTTGAGACGCTCCGATAACTCGTTCCACTTCCGGGTCTGCTCTTCGGAGCGGGCACGTTTTGCCTTCTTCTGGAGGTCCTCGGCGCACGCTCGAGCGTAACTGTAGTCCCTCTGAAACTTCCGTCTCCACTCATAAGCCGTCCGTTCAGGAAGGCTGGAGGGTCGGGGTCCCAACATTGCAGCTACCGTGCCCTGGGCATCCCAACCGTGCACCAGGTAAAACGGGGTATCGAGTCGGGTCGCGTCGAACGAGGTATTCAGGGCGAACATGAGCCTCTCAGCGTGATCGTCCCAATCTGACTGGTCTGCCTCGGCGATGTATGCCTTGACACTCCGAATCACCGTTTGGACTGACCGCTCTTGTTGGCCATTGGCCTGGGGCCGGTACGCCAGAGTGGCACGCTGCTTGCTGCCTAGGAGCTCCCTGAACCTGGTGAACACTTCGCTCATGAATCTCGGGTCCTGGTCATGCCGAATCATGGAGGATGCCCCAAAATTTCTGAAAACACGTTCCTCGTAGGCCTCGGCGACATCCTGGGCGGTGGTCGACGACATCGGTTGACACATCACATATCCGGAGACGGCATCCTGGAACAGCAGTAAAAACGTGTTCCCTCGGGCCGACTTGGGCATGTGAGTCACGAAGTCCATGGAAACCACCTCGAACGGACGCCTGGGTTCGATGTTGCCGGGCGACGGCCCTGGATTGGGGGGTCTCCCTTTACCACTGGCGCAGTCGGTGCACTCTTTCACGAAACGCTCCACATCGGCGTACATGCCCGGCCAAAAAAACTCCGAACGTAAGCGCTCGTGCGTCCGCGTGATGCCTTGGTGTCCACCTTGGTAATCTTCGTGTGCATAATGGAGCATGTCCTCTCGTAGTGCATCCGGGACGACTAGCCGTGGTTCATCCTGGACATCGCGCGGGCGGTCCCGAGTGGAGCGAGCGAGTCGATAGAGTACGCCCCTGGCATCCAGGGCGAATAAGTCTGCCACCTTGGCGATCTTCCGTAGTCTGTGCGGGGAGAACCTATCCGTTTCTCCATTCAGGAAGTCCCGAAGTTCTACGAGATAGTCGTCTTACTCCTGGTGCGCTTTAATCCGACGCCAGCGCTCAGCCTGGTACTCCAAAGGTCCCATGGGCGGGCGCTCAGGTTGTGCGCCCCCTGTCTGAGCTCTTGTCAGTACGGCCATCACCCGGGCTGCCTCCGTGAGTGGAGCAGACTCTGGTCCGGGGCTTGGTCCTACTTCGACTGGTGCTTCAGGAGTTGGACCAGACGTGTGTCCCGAATCAGCGGGCTGTTCAGCGGAGTCAGCAATATCCGTCTTCATCAATTGTTCCTGGATCTTGGACACCATCTCCAGGTGCCGTCGTTCTTCATCATCCTGAATCGAGCAGTCTTCACCCAGGGCCCATCGTCGTGGAAGTCAGGTAGTCCGCAGCTTGGTTGTATTCGTGTTTAGCGTGTACCAGTCGGACCGTCCTGAATTTCTCCTTGAGTACTTGACATTCGGCAAGTCGTCGTTGCAGATTAGGCTGGTTACAGTTGATGAGTCCCTGCACTTGCTGGATGACGATTCTGGAGTCACCCACGACTACGAGATCCGAGATGTCCCGTTCGCGGGCCAGTACCATGCCTTTCAACAGTCCATAATATTCCGCGTCGTTGGCCGTCACCCCATCCAGGATGTACCCACGGGCCTCGATAACTGTCCATTCGGGGAGCTGCCATAGTATACACCCGCAACTCCCTCGCTTGGTGGACGTCTTGGCTGCACCGTCGAAGCTCAACGCGACACCTGAATAGTCCGGCTCCAGCATCTCCATGCTCACCACAGGTGGTGCCTTCACTCGCCCCTTGGTCGGGATCAGCGATTCGGCCACCTCATCTAGGTGCTCTCTGGGCGTGATGCCCGCACCCAGGATAGCAGCCAATCCGTCTTCATCCCTTTGCACCTTCCGGATGTCCAGGTCGTAGTGTGACAAGGCGACGCCCCAAGGCACTGTTCGACCGTCGGCGGTCTTCGACTTGATTACCCACTTCAGGACGGAGTACCTGGTGTACACGACCAACTGGCATCCTTCCATCAGAGTCTTGAACACTTGGAGCACCCGAATGACCGCTAGCACTTCCTTTTCAGCGATGTGATACCGGAGTTCCGCATCATTCAGGACACGCCCCGTGAAGCGTACAGGTTGGATCACGCCATCGTGCTCTTGTCCAAGGACCGCGCAAGCTGCCCATTGGTTCGCATGCGGGATGATTACGAACGGTTTTAATCGGTCCGGGTGTCGGAGCATCGGGGTGGAAACGATCTTCCTTTTCAGAATGGCGAACGCTTCCTTCGCCCGAGTCAAGTCTCGACCGGCCCGAACTTGGTCATCCGTTAATTCATACAGCACCGCAGCGATCACCGGAAAGTCTTCGATGAACTTATGATAATAGTTCAGGCTTCCCAGAAAAGACTGGACTCCTTTCAGGGTCTTCGGGACCGGTAAGTCCTGGATACCCATCGCAATCTTCGGGGTCGCTCGAATTCCTTCGGCTCCAATTTCATGCGATAGATACGGGATGGTCCGCTTCCCGAATTTGCTCTTGGGCAAACTGATCGAGATGTTCCAATATCGCAGCCGGTATAACAGCGCATCCAAATCGTCACATAACTGATCCCAGGTAGCGGCTCCGTGCGCGATATCATCGATGTAGGAGCTTCGCCCCAGAACCGGGCCCATTTGGGGTGGCGCAGGTATGTTACGTTTGAACACCATCATCTGGTCGGTCAGGGCGGACAGACGCCCCTCTTCCTGGGCGGCTCCCGAGTCATCGTCTTGATCGGCTTCCGGCTGTGAGGGGTCCAACTTCAGGTAGTCGAGCCTCGGCCTTCCGGGAGTCCGCGAGTTCCTCTGAATAGGTGTCGAGCTGATTGTAAATCGAGAACCAGTGGCCAACCAACCAGAAGGTGGAGCGATGCTCGCTCATGAAGGACACGATCTCCTCCAGACGCGCCAAGGCTTTCGTGCCCGCTCTCGGAGGGTGGTGGCAAACCAGAAACTTGGACCGGTTGTCGAACATCTTGTCCCAGGGCTTAGTGTCCCACAGCTCCTGAACGGCCCCGAGAGCCAACGTACCCGAACGGCGTCGCGCTCCCCGGTTTGGACAAATTCGGGGTATAGTCCGGGAACCCACTGGTCTGCTCGACCGCCCTGGCGGTACCGGGCTGGAACTTCACCAATATCCCGTAATGGCGCCAAGAAGTGACACCGCGACCAGGAACCTCGATGATCTGGAGCTCTTCCGGGGACAATTCGGCATACTCCTTCCGAGCGAGAGTAGACTGCGTGCGCCGCTGGGCTGCGCGCGGACGCTTGGCCGGAGGAGGAGCAACCTCGGAATCGGAGTGTTGGACCCCAGCCGCACTTGAAGTGGTGGACGACGTGCTGTTGCGACGTTTTGCCTCACGAGGAGGCGTGGTACGCAGATCGAGCTTGGCCTTGAACGGCTTGGTCGCCCTGAATGTCTCGTCCTGCGTCTCGTCGTCGATGTCATCGTCCACCTCGGAGTACATTGATGCATCACCTCCGCTTCATCATCCAGGCGGACGCTTTTCAGTGCGGGCCATTTGCCCGGGATGTCCGTGAGTTGCTCCAATCTGGCCTCGGCTTTCTTGTAATACCAGCTCGGGACATAGCGGGCCCAAGGTGTCTGGTTCAACTTGCGCCAAAACATCATCTGGATGAGGAGCTCGAGGAGGTCCCGAACGTGGAGCCGAGGGTGCACGACATTGTCCCCAGAGACCAAGTCAAACGCATCCAGATAGTCCAGGCCAGACCGCATGACCAGCTGCACATCCGGGCGAAGCTTGTCCCAGATCACGGCGTGCGCCGCGAGGGAAGCCCGAGCGTCTTCCACCAAGCGGGCGTAAGGCGTCAGCGGATCCAGAGCATCCGACTCATTCGGGGTGTACACCTCGGGACGGAGCTGGAAGCGCCGCTCCGCTGCGCCCTTCGGAGTCCTGGATGACGAGGTGGGGCGAGACCTGGATGGCGTTGGAGTTGACGGAGCGGACGAGTCCTGGGTGAAGTCGAGAGGCGCGTCCTTGGACCCTTCTTTGGCGCCCGGGGCGTCCTCGCTCTTCTCCTCCCGGTCGTCATCACCGTCGTCTGGAACACGTACGCCCCAGGTTGCGCACCGAAGTCGTCGACTGCGTTCACCAAGATCTGCGTGGCCCAACCATCCGGAGGAAGCTTGTTGTCCTTGGCGAGCTCCAGGAGCGCCTTCAGGCGTGGCCAGTTGTCGTCGACCCGGGTGTTGTGTCGGTTCAGGAAATTCATCGTCTTCCCGACGTTCATGGACCCGGCCTTCAGCCGAGCAGTCAGTGTCTGGACAGCAGAGCGGAGATCATCATTTTCCCGGGAGAGCTTGTCGACTTGCAGCTGCAGCGCTTGCTCCTCACGCTCGTGCCCCTGCGCGGCCCGCCTGAAGTCCCGGTCGTGATCCTGGATCTCCTGCTCGCGTTTCGTGGTGGTGACGTTCAGAGTCTCCTCCCAGCAGCGATTCAGGATGGCGATGTCGCGCTTGGCCTGTTGCAGCTCAGTGTCCTTCGACAGGAAATCCAGACTGACCGTCAGCCCATTCGCACGGAGCTGACGCCGGGCTTCCCGAAGTTGACCCAGCGCTGCCTTCAGCAGCGACGAAGTTCCGAATACTTTCCGCGCGAGACCATCCAGGTTGTAGCACTGCAGGAGCGAGGCGAGTTCGCGCTTGGCGGTGACGCTATTCAGGATCCCGTGAAGCTCCGAGATGGAGGGGCTCGCGTCAGCATGCTGCATGCGCAGCACTGAGCGGTGTAAGTCCATGCCCGGGTCCAGAAGGTCAGCCAGCTCTTGAACCTCCGCATCCGTGAGACTCTCCACGGGCCAGAGCGCCTCGATCCCTCCAAAGCCGTCGCGCAGGAAGTACTCCTCGTAGCTGTCGAAGATCCGCGCCGGAACACCCACGAAGGAGAACTCAGGGGGCGAACTAACCGCGAAGCGTGCCGGAGGAGCCTGACCCGCCAATTTAGGGTGGGATGCCTGCGCTGCCCGCGAGCGTGAGTCCTGGAGATCCAGCATGCCCTGAAATTCATTCTTAGCGGCCGAGGATGAGAGAGGCTCCATCTTCGTCCGGAAATTCATGTGCAGGGGCACCCGAGGTGCGTGCCCGAAGACTCCCTTGCCGCTGACGGGGAGACGCTCGGTGCTGGCGCTACGAGACGCGCGCGAGGTGCCCGTGAGAGCCGCCGTCTTGTTAGTCAGTGAAGCCGCCAGGCTAGGCTCGCCGTCGTCGCCGCTGCCGCTCCTGGTGCTGCTGCCGGCCTTGCCGCTGGCCGCGCCCACCCCGGCGCTGTCCTTGCCTCCGCCCGCCGCCGCGTTGCCGTCGTCTCGTGGTGGTGTGTCGGCGACCGGTACCCTGATCACCAGCACCGTCGTCTCGCTTGCCGCGCCGTCAGGCGCGCCGGCGCCTTCTTGATGGCCATCAGACGAATCCTGGCGCGCGTCCTGCGATGTCGCGGGGCCAGAAGTTGCGCCGCGGTCGCCCTGCTCACCACCCGAGCCCGGTGCGCCTTCGCCAGTGGGCGGAGCGTCCGGGAGTTGCTCGGTGGGGGCGCAGGGCGCCGCCATCAGACGCCTGGCCCGCGTTGCCGTCCGTGTCGCTCATCAGGTGTTGGAGTGAGAAGATTTTGCGTTTTGAACGCGGTTGCCTTTCACGAAGAAGAGATTTGGATCCGACAGTTGGAGTGGAGATCGTACTTAGCACGCTCGCCAATCCAGGAAGACGCCCGGTGACCGTTCGATTCGGGATGACCGACCGCCCGGGCTGGCTGTGCGCTCGTGGAAGTCTGCCCATGGCCTGACACTTCGATGGTATTTTCCTCAGTGTCAGCCCGTAGCCAGAGGGGCGGTTGACACGAAGTGGTTTGAACTTTTGGAGAGTACCCGCACAGCCGGCCCCGGCACCGATCCAGGGAGAGCAGTAGCGGGAAAGAGAAAGTTCGGCTCAGGATGGCGTGCCTGTGGAACGCCCGAGCGGTGGATGAGATGTGGAGTGTGGATGACTGGTCGCGTTTGACCTCAACTGGCCGGAGGTGCACAGCACCCAGTCCGGCCCCGACTTAGTCTGACGGAGGGAGACTGGGAAGTGCCCCGGTGAACGTATCCCGGAGAGCTACCCTTCTTGGCGAGGCCAAGCATCCCCAAGGTACTCGAACCCCACCAGCTCCGGCGTGAAGCTACTCAAGCACACCAAGCCTTTGATATCCCGAACGACGCTACCATCACGGTGAAGGTGAACATCCAGGACACTGCGACTACGAAGACCCCGAGTGTGACCCGACAATGAGTTGAGGACCTCAAGCAGCGAGACCAAGTGGCCACTGAAGCTCGTGGAGTCGACGGCAGCCTGGATAGACAACCGACATCCCGAATGGTGAACGACTATCCCGAATGGACAACGCCCGGAGTGCCCAAGTGCCGACCACCCTGAATGGATCATGACTGCCCTGAATGGAAAAGACCCAAGACACTGCGGATATCTGCCAATGGACCGACGCCCAGGAACGTGCCAAGCCAGCGAAGTCAGCGACCAAGGCGCCAGTTCCGAGCGTGACTTGGTTTCACTATGGAGAGTGACCCAGTCTGAGTCCGTGGCGTAATCAGTTAGAGTTGTAAAGAAGTAAAATACTTAGGTAGGGTTAAAAACCCTTTAAAAACTAAAAACGTTAAATACGGTTAAATACTTCCCGACGGATCGTATATTTTTGAAATTATGAGTTTCTTGGCAGGCAACTGCTGCCGGACCGAATCGTTTTGCGGAGACTGGAACATCTCCCAGCGACTCGTTTTGAACGATCAGTTTGTTGACGGCCATCGCCTTCCCCATTAAACTCCGAATTTGTCCGGCTTCCTTGGAGAATGGTTGAATCTCCTCGCCCACTTCAAGCCTTTGACTCAGTTGCGTAGCCATGTCATGGAACTTTTGTATGGCTGTGTCAATGAGGTCACAGGCAGAATTCTCACGTCGCTTAACCCGTTTGATTTTGGACGGAGGGGCCAGAGCTCCGCAAGCAGATCACTTGAAGTAAGACCAGGTTCTCCAAGGTCATGCTGTTGCGCAAGCTACGCACGCAACAGCTTTATCATTCTCCCTCTAGGCGGCGATGGCAGGTGCAGGGCCGCCCTGCACCCGCATCCTTCAAGTGCTCGTGTGGCACCAGCATTCCGTGCGTGCCTCCATCGTGGAGAGCGTAGGGTGTCTGCAGGAGGGCTCTGCGTACTTGCTGGACCCATCAAAGGATACCTCTGCCTTTGCTGGCGGAAGTCTTGCGGAGACAGTCACGGATGCTGTCAAACTTGCCGAGCGCTTCGGACTGCCTCAAGATATGACTCCAATCAGCTTTCGCTCGGCTTTATTGGATTTCATCGACATGAAGGACGGGTGGTCTGCTGATGAGAAGCAGAAGGCTAGTCGCGATTCGCCCCTCCATGGTGGCTGTTGGACCGTTCCTTCCCTCAACTGCGTTTCTTCGCTGACAAGGTGTTGAGCATCCCGACTTCATCTGCGGCGAGTGAGCGTTTGTAGAGTATTCACGGATTCACGCAAAGTACGGCTTCGCGTGCCCACCGTCGAAAAGCTGGCCTTTGTCTACAACAACAACGGCGACACGAAACCAACGAGCTTGCCACTCTACCAGACGCCAGAGAGATCAAACACCAGTGACATCGACAGCGATAGCGACTTCGATGACCATGAAGACGACGAAGAGGAATGGTTATTCGACTTGCAGGACAGGGAGTTCGAGTACCTACTCGATGCAATCGTTAGCGTGGACATCGCAGGCGAAGCCGCATAAGTTCACACTCGATAACTCTCGTATTAGTACACCAGCAGTGAACGAGTTCAGTTAATTTCTCAATATCACTACATGTAAGCGATGGATGTACTGTAAGTCTGCATCATCATGTGCTCGGTCAGTCTAAATGCAAAAGTAGCGGAGCGTATACTTGGCGAACTGCTCGCGCTCCATGTTTTTCTGCTGCTCGTGGCTGTGCTTAATGAGCGCGTCGCTGCGCTCAAGTGGGCACGCAGCGTCGAGAGGATCGTGAAGTTGAAGTTGGTCTCCGTGAGTGTCTTGGGCTTCTTCTCCTCCTGGTCCTCCGTCTCGAAGATCTCGTGGGTGAACTGGACGCCCTACACAACCTCGATCCGCTTGTTCTCCTGGGGCAGCGCTTTTCAGCACTGAGCGCTCGTGGACCGGGCACCGCAGTAGCCCTCGCTGCACAAGGCGAAGTCCAGAATGGTGCGACCACCGCTCTTGTTGTACAGCCCGTACGCTACGGCAACGAGCAGCACAACACGTGCAGGCCTTGAATGGCGCAGGTGCCGTTGGCAGTCTGAAGTTGCGAGTAGGTGGAATTGACAGACGTCTTGATTGCAGCGCTCTTAACCTCCTCGTGGAGGATCATATACGGCTTCGTGTCGCTGGCCGCGCTGTACTGCTTCATGGTGGCCGCCAAGTCCATCGGCGTGGCTTCACGTTGGCGCTAGGCTGGGATACGAAGGGCAGACCGGGTTCATTTCCACCGCGCTGCTGCACAGCTCCGTCAAGGTGGCGTCTATCGTCGTGGTCTTCGTGGGCTCCGGCAGCATGACCATCGACCAGGGCGCGTACGTGATCATGGACGCCAACCCCGGCACATGCATCATGTGTATCATCGTGGAGTTCGGTCGCGTCGGAGACAGCGCCCACTTCCAGAACGCCATGGTTGCTGCAACCGCACACGACATGTATAACCTCTGGTCGGTGCTCGCGCTTGTTCCTCTTCAGGTGCTGCTCCACCCACTCGAGGAGCTGCCTATCGCCATGTCGAATGCCAAGATCAACAGCGGCTCGTTCAGTAGCCCTATTGACGCCGTGGTGAATCTGCTGACGCTGCTGGTTGTGGACAAGGACGCCATCTACGACGTCGCTGCCGGTGATCCTGGTCTGCTCGCTGCCGACGCTGGTGAACATGCTGGTGAAGAGCTTCATTCGCCCCACAAAGAGCCTTATTTCCAAGTTGCTGGCTGCATCAAATCAATATCAACATCATCATCGACTCCTTGATCATCTTCTGCGTGTACTCGTACCCCAACTTGCACGCAGCTGTACCAGTCCTCGTGGCCGTGGCCCACACCCGACTCGGGTGACCCGAGATGGCCATGCCGGCGAAGAAGTCCAGGAGCCCGCGGCCCTGCTCGCCGTACAAGTTGCTGCCCTTGCCGTAGGTGAACACGAGGTCGGGCTCTCCGCGCACGCTGTCCGGGCTGAAAGTTTCTTGGGTGTGATCGCGCTGAAGCAAGCCTACCCGCTGGTGATCGGACTCAACTTGGGCATGACAGCACGACGTTGCTGGCCGCCTTAGTGACGGGCAAGTCACCCACCGGGGTTCGCCGTCAGCTTCAATAGCAGCTCTTGATGCTAGTCAGCACCCGCAGGCCCGTGAGCACGCGGAGCTGGGAAGGCACCGAGACCGAGCAGACCCAGTAGCGTTGGCTTCTTTCTTTAGCTCATTGTCGTAAATATCCATAATACTGGCTTAAATGATTGCTTCAATTGATCAAATTTGCTCGAATATTTAACGGTATTTAACAGCTACCTCTTTGCACTTAACTGTGAAAAATACTACAGACGATCCCCTCGGTAGTAATCCCTAGGATAGGAATACCCGCTCATCAGGAATATAAAGGTGGGTCCCAACGATTTCTGAATGACCGTCACATACAAAGCCAAGTAAATATTCCCCCTCACCCCTCAATCGTCATATGGAATAAATAATCACGGATTATAAATGTGTTGGGGTGCTTAACTATGGGAAAAGTCCATTCTGTACATGACGTCTGCAGTAGTCTAACCAGGATACCAGCTCCTATTGTCCATTTTTCGTGCCGGATTTCATATTTAATGCTTGCATTAGCATTCGGAGCTGGCTTTCAGACCTGCTAGTACCGTTCCTTTGAATAGAATGGAGCTTGCCAACATTAGTGAAATGGGGCTCAATACTATCGTGGCAACTTATTTTGCACACCAGTATCATTACCTACATCATGCCCCACATGCCTTACTGTATTATATTAAATATACTTTTATCCTTTTCAGTGTTACCGAGGTATATATCGTTATCTGCACGAATTCCATTCATGCCCCCTCATCGATTTGAGCAGCCTTTTTAGGTCTATGTAACCAAAAGACTGCACCAATACGTACCATATATGGGGTACAGTCCAGTGTACCACCCCATGGTACACCCTACGACAGGAATACCCTCATCTAGGAATAAAAAGTGGGTTCCCGACGACATGACTAGCGAGGGGATTGTCTGTACTTTCGTATTTAACCCACTTCTTTACAACTCTATAATCAGTGCAGCAGATCCCCAGGTCAGGCACCCGAGTCCCTCCGACATCAAGTGATGCGTGTGCGCCGCGACGCGACGCTCGGGTATACTGAGATCAAGAGAACCCGAACAAGTGTGTGAAGATATGAGCAGAGGAGACCGCGTGAAGATCCAGCGGCCCTCAAGGTAACAAGACCATACGAAGAAGAAGAGAAGTATACAACGAAGAAGAGAGAGAGATACAAAAGAGAAGAGAGATAGCCAAAGAGAGAGAGAGAAGAGGATAAAGATCAACAGAGTTTGTTTTGCGTTCTAGTGCACAAGTGCCTGGTTCGTGATTCAGAGTTTGTTTTGCGTTCTAGTGCACAAGTGCCTGGTTCGTGATTCGCCTAAGGACAGCCGCCGCCCACGGGAGAGTGTACCGCCTAGGAGCCCACGAGAGGGTGTACCATTCGGAGCCCCGCTGCGAGCGTTGAGTAACGCCTGGTCCAAGGCCCCCGAAAACTTCTCACTATATCATCAAGCCAAGTCAGGTACCCAAAAGTATTGCCCATCGGGTTGGTACACCTGTTTCATTTCCCAGTTGTGACGTACACTCTCAGTGTGCGTTTGCATTTCATATTCCCTGCGTTTTAGGAGGTTGTGGCAATCGCCCCCTAGGACCCGATTGTAGATTGCGTGTGGTAGGAAGGTACCTGTATTGTTCTCCTGACATTCAGGAGTGGTGCGCGTGGGCATCCCGAATTTACCTGTATTCGGGGTGCAACCTAAATTGACAGGCTGCATATTGTGTGTACAAACTCTGTATTAATATTGGTTATTTTGGAGAAGGTCTTTGCTCGTGATCTCACTCCCATTCAGGACTCCCGGAACGAGTAGCGCCCGGAAGTTCTCTGTATTCCTGTATTCTTGATCAATTGCGATTCTCATAGGGTTGAAACTCGGTCCGCCGAAGATAAACGACACCCATAGGGATTGCACAAGGTCACACGCCGACCGGAGCTTACATTTATTGTGGGTTTCGGGTTTCCGTAAGCTAAACCCTCCCGGGTCTAAGCCTACCGGACGTACGCTATACACCCTGGACGATAAAGGCGTTCACCCGCCTCGCCTCAGGAACCAAGCATGTTGGTGGCCCCATGCAGTTAAAGATGATTGCGTTTAGTGACGCAGATTTTGCAAGTCACCCCGATCGACGCTCGATCGCTGGATATGTGGGGATGCTTGGAGAGAGTGTAGTATCGTGGTGCAGCCAAGCAGAAAAGACTGTGGCTTTGCACACCACTGAAGCAGAGTATATAGCTCTGAGTATGCTAGTGCAAGAGATCATTCATCTTAGACAGATGAGCGAAGAATTGCTGAAGAAGCAGCCTGAGACTGCTTATGTCTTTGTAGACAACGCCAGTGCGTTGAAGTTAGCCACGAATCCTGAGTTTCACTCGAGGACCAAGCACATAGATATCAGACATCACTTTATTCGTGAGAAGCAAGACAGTCACGAGATTGAAGTGCAGAAGGTTTCTAGCTCAGACAACGTGGCAGACGTATTCACGAAGCCACTACCGCGAGTTGCATCTGAGAAGCACAGAGACGCTTTGCGCGTCATGCCAGTACAGTGCAATGTACCTGCCTCCAAGAAGCATCAGGTGGGGCACTTGCGGAGAGCGTGATAGTCACGCTGTAGCAATGATGCTGCTCTTCAGCAGAGACAAGTAGTGGGCGACAAGACCGTAACCTAGGGGTATGCCCGTTAGTACCCTCAGAGGAAAACCGTAACCTGATAAATATATCGTCTTTTGCCCCCTAACTCGCAAGTCATGCAAAGAGATGTTGGCCACACTTGCGGCAAATGCCGGGTTCTTCGATGTTCTTGAGCCTTGTCTCTCGACGATGACCTTCACTCTGGGTTGAAGCTCAACCCAACTGCTGCATCCAGAGGTAAAACTCAACGCGGCCCCCTCTGAAAATTGTGTAGGCCCCCGTCCTTGAACCCGTATTTCTCGTGATAGCACTGAAGACGGAGCTCTTGAACCTCGGAATTGGTAGCCAACACAACACCATCAACGTAGAGCGGATCATAGCGAATATTCCGCCCTTGTAAGAGACATAGAGGCACGGTTCAGTCTTGGTCCTTGCGATTTCATCCAGCTATCCACTTCTTCATACCATTCTACTCCTGACTCATGTAGGCCGTAGAGAGCTTGGTTTACTTGATACACCTTGCCAGGTGGGCACGGAACCCCCGGGATCTTCTGTACGTACTGTGAGATCATGTGTCTGGCACTGAGATACGCTGTGTCAATGTCTCCTTGGTACAAAACTAACCCGAGTCTTGCAGCGACAGTCACAACTACGCGAAACATCATCATTCGCGCTACGGGTGAGAAGGTAGTGTCGTAATCGACTCCAGTCTCATGTCCCCCAGCCCAATCCAGTAGTCTCATTCAGCGCCAGTGAACCTTCTGATGGCATCTGTATAGTAGATATTGGCAGCCGTAACCAATGTCGCCGAGAGGAAAGGAATTGAGAGAGAGATCGCGGTGCTGATGAGCGCCGCGCAAACGCATTTGCTGGCCCAAAATCTTGCCTTGCCTGTCACGTGATAAAGACAATAGTGAGCTGGAGTTACTCCAAGTGACAAAAAATGTCCCGAGAAAGTATATTAGTGCGTATTATACGTACGCTGGTATTGTCGATACAGTACTCTTCGCTTGGTGAGCGCAGGGAAGTCAAAGAGTAGGTCAATGTGACCGTCTCCACGCTTCGAAAAGGTGAAGGTGCTGAGGAGTGCGTCAGGGTGCATTCCCTTGCTCTTCATGGCCTTGATCCGCGCTTGGATGGCTCTCTCCTTTTCCGTCTCTGAACTGGAGAAACTCGGCGTCGTCGGCCTTCAGCCAGTCGCCGTGCTGATCCTTTGCGAGGAAGAGAAACATGTCGCCATTTGCAAACACGACGTCCATCACGCTCGTGCACCCTGAGATGTCCACATTGACGAGTTGTCCTTCAACCGAGTCGGCGCATACCAGTTTCTGACTCGTGTTCTGCCCCCAATGTGCCTTGTTATCAGACACTTCCCCAGTCATGTTGAGCTGTAACTTGGTGATCTCCAGAATGGTCGCAGAAAATCTCAACTGGAACAAGTGAAGTCAAACCAATGCCAAGATTTAGAAAACAGGTTGTCCATTAAATTAATGTCGTGATGGACGGTTAGTGAGTGACAAGTGCTTCATAATGTAAACATCGCGTAAGCCAAAGTATCCGAAATGTTTATCAGGCCCCTCCCCCGTCATCCGGACAGCGTCCGTCAGCATAACAGTCAGACCAACCGCAGCACTTACTAATTCTCACAATACTTCCTCATTGGTACAATTCGCACGCATCCACAAGTCTAAAAATCTTTCAGCGATCGCCTCAATCCAGCAGGTCGATATACCTTACGAGGATCTGCTTGATCTTGTCGATGACGTCTGTCGGCATCACCGAGTCTTCCTCCGCCCCCGCGTCCAGCAGCGACTCCAAGACCTCCAGTAACTCCCGTTTGCGGTACATCTGCGACTGCAGGTAGAGCGGCGAAGCCAGCGCGCACTCCAGCAGCTGCAGGTAGTGCAGCCTCGTCTCGTCCTCCTGGGGCAGGTCCGTGCTCTCTCGAATCACGAGGTCGAGGAGCACCTTGAAGTCGTTCACGAACACCACCGCCGACGCCGCCTCGTCCGCCAGGATGTCACCGAACAACTGCGTACACCTCATAGTTAGCATCACTCTGCCTCCACTCTAACTCATTCTACAGTGCCCTCCCTACCTGTAGAGCGTTCCAGAGATGTACCAGCCTCTCGGTCGGACACGGACAGCCGCACGAGTTGATGACGTGCAGCAGCGCGCCGCTCAGATGCTCCCGTCCGTCCTTCATGTCGTGCAGCACCTCCCCGACCAGCACCGAGCGGCTGCACGCGCGCTCGTGCGCGTGGAAGAGGCCGAGACAGACGGTGGCGGCCGCGAAGACCTTGGTGGAGCAGCTCGCCAGCAGCCGCAGCAGCTTGGTCAGCATGCCCGCATACATGCTGCCGAGCCGGAAGACGCCCGCGCACACGGCGCTGCGCGTGGCCAGCAGCACGCGCTCCATGAAGCCCAGCCAAGCGAACAGCTGCGCCGCCTGCGCGGCGTCCGCGGCGCTGAGCTCCTCCAGCGCCTGGCACGTGGAGCTCACGACCGCGCGCAACTTGTGCGTCTCGCTGGCGGTGATCCTGACGCAGGCGTCGTCATCCAGCGCGTTGCAGCACACGCCCAGCAGCTCCGCCGCGCGGATGCGCAGCCACAGAGGCGCGAAGACGACGTCGAGGACGAGACCCCAGAGCTCGCGCGCGGTCTCGCTGGTTGGCGCGTAGGAGAAGGAGGGACTGCAGTCACTGTTGTTGTTGTTGTCGGAGTGCATGCGCAGCTGCCGCTCGACGCGTGCGAGCAGCTCCAGGTTCTCGCTCTGGTCCATGGGCGAGTCCACGAGGCCGCGCAGGCCCATTGCGGAGACCGTTATTAAATCCCGCTGTTAACAATTATTTGGGCAGATAATATCGACTGAAAATATTGCGGCGACATTCAAGCAACATGTTAGTAACGTTACATTACCGGCCATTTGCAACCCGGGTAGTATTTCTGGCGATCCGCAGCCTGTGATTGGCCAGATGCATGGTATCGACAAGGATTTAGGCTGGTACCGTGGCCAAACAGCTGGGTGTCGTTTGCAACTTTCGTAGCGCACCGAGTAGCAAATACTGTTCAGTTTTGCAACCCTACGCCATACAAAAATCAAATGAGGTTGCAAAATGACGTAGTACCATGAGTTGCAAAAAACAAATTGAAGGGCGGGACATTCACGCTGTAGTATACCAGCCTTGCATGCATCATGGCTAACTTTACGGCATCAGCAGCTTCTACACGCGTGCCCTTGTGTACGAACCGGGTGCAATAATCTGGGTTTCTCTGCGCGCTAATAGTAATACTACCGCCGGGATCGTAGCAGGCTCCATTCGCAGCAATGGGGCCCCCTGCACCCAGGCCACCAAAACCGCCTGCAGGGTAAAGGACAAAGTGGTGCGTGAGCTCTGTGGCTTGTGGTGCTGACACAAAGCGGCAGCCGCGCGGTAACATCAACGCCGGATCGCCGGGCGACTCGAACACTGGGACGCCTAACACTTTGGTCGCTGCGACGACTTATAAAGGCAACACTGCAGCTAGGAGCGTCTGTACGGCGCTCATCGGGTTGACTTGAGGTTTTTGTGGCCATCAGCTCTCCGCTTGCAGATATATTTCACGGCAAGAAAAATGAGAAGACACGTGAAAATAAAATGAAACAGAAGATTTACAAAGAACTTGTAATGTACCAGGTTTCTTATCAAATGGTCTGATCCACGACACCGCATGCACTCACGGTGTATTGTATCACTTACGGACAGAGCATACACGTAGTAGCAACTTGCTGCTAAGCTCTCGTTGTTGCTGTGCTTTCCTATTTCTAAGTCAGCTCATTTTAACCAATCAACGATCGGTAGCAAAGCAAGTTTCACGCCCGGCTGGTATTTATACATTACCGGCCATTTGCAACCCGGGTAGTATTTCTGGCGATCCGCAGGTTAGTGTGCATCATTAGCATCCACCGGCGAGTGGAGCCACGCAGCTGTGACGCGCTCAAGAGCGCGCTCCCGGAATGTCAAGTGTGGGTGAGCCACGATCGAAAGTTACTGCCGGACTACGAACGACAACTACGAGCGCTAAGCGAATCGAGAACGAAGAAATCCGCGGACCGTCATGCAAGGAGCGCATTGATTAGACTGTTTCGATGTTTTCAGCGCACCCCAAGAGAGGCGACGTATGCTTCGTACAGCCACCGAGGCCACCATCGGCTCCGGCGCTGCCAACATCCACAGACGCATGGGTGGCGGGGTTGAGACGAAGTGCTGGAACGCGCGGTAACTCAGCTGTGAGTGAGCATGTCGAATCGCCGAATGGTACTGAACGAGTGTCCTCTGACGGGCGACGGTAAGGAATTGCGATGGTCTGGGATTCACTTTGGGATGTGGAGCGTAGGTACGAGGTCGTTGAATTCTTGAGAATGGCTATGACACTTTGGACGGTAGAGAGGGCGCAGGCATCATGCTGCGCGTTTGGAGACATTGGTTAGATCAAAATCTTTTCTTACAACAAAATCCGCAGGACCGGTTGATCGAAGCTGTTCGATGAGTCTGCACTCTAGGTAGCGATACTTCGAGATCTCCCTCTCGCTGAGTCTGTGCTGTTGCTACTTCGCTGAGCTTCCTTCGTCTTTATCTTCAGGAACTCTTGGCAAAATCGTATCTTGGTATTTCAATGGATGTGTAAGTACGACCCGGCGAGTCAGAGCTGCCATTGTTCGTGCAGCCGCATGATCCGCGCCAGAGGGTCAGTTTTCATCCAACATTTACATGTACGTAGAAAAGCAAGTGTGAGCAGTTTTCGAGGAAAATCGCTGCCGTTCAAATGCGCGGCCGTCGGCTGACGTAGAAGGCGCAGATCGATCCGATCTGTGGCTCCACAAGGTTCGCACGATTAGGATCATCGTTACGAGGCAGCCAAAACACGAAAGCGCAAACAAAGCCACTGGTAGCGTGATCGCCACGTCAAAGAGCTCCTGGTTGCCCTGGAACGCGAGGCTGTCACCCTTTTCGGCTGGTAACGGATCGAGTAATCTGGCATTCTGGAATAGCTGGAAGAGTGCAGCGGGGTACGTGAGTTGAAGTGGGTGCTCTTGGTAAACCTAGTTGTACCAGGTGGTACTTATCGATTGTCGCCGAGCAGTTCTCGTCCACTTGGTAGATAGAAGTAATTGAAGACGGGGGAATTGTATTCGCGAAGGATTTCGTATTTCACGCGCTGGCCGTACGGGCTGAGCCGAGGTATTCACGAGACTGAAGGCTGGTATTTAAGCTGGAATCTGCGAGGCGTCCAACACGAGAAACTGCTTGGGCGTATTTTCTGGTGTGTTGAGCTCGCAGCTGATTCCTTCACAGCCGTATGTGTAATTATATTGAGTACCAAACTTTGCCGAGAGGTCTTCAATCATCACTCCGAGCCGGCCCATGGTCATAGCGTGAGAGTCGCGGGGGTTCCGTAAAACAGTCTTGCGGATCTTGCCACTCTTGTCATCAGGAAGTACAATTCCTCCAGCGAGTCTCCTTCGATACGTCGCCCAAAGCCGAATACCAAGTGGGATAGTCTGGTCGCAGCTAAAGTCTTCGGGGAATATCCACGGTTCTGGATGCTGCACGTTCGGGCGACAGGAATCGCGTGAACAACGTCTCCTGATCCTGACCAGGCTGTATCCTGCTCAACCAGTTCCCCTTTACTTCGTCAAGGATGCGTACAATTGGCCGCGGTCCTGAGGCACAGTCACGGTCACAGACGTCAGGTTGATAAGTTAGTACTGGAAATGTTACACAGAGCATACTTGATCTTTATCTCGGAAGAGTTGATCTTCATGACAGTCGCAATATGCTCAGTGGGGTTGGTCCCGCTTGAAGCGTTGCGAGCATCGTGTGCCGAAAAAAACTCGACCGAGTCGTCCCGAAGCCCTTCCATCGCTGACACAAAGGCAGTGTCTCCAGCCTTGGTTGCTTCAGCGGACATTGCTTCGGCGTAAACGTAAACGTTTCGGATAAATAGCTTCTCGAGCTGGTACGCTTCGTCTGTAGTGAACGCTGTCTTGTTGAAAATCGGGCCACGTGGAACGTGTGTCTCGAGTAAGTCGCTAAGCTGACCAAGGCTTGGGTTAGCAGACGGCAATTCTTGTAGTCCCTCATACCCAAGAACCGTGTACGAATGGGCTAAAACCAGTAGGAAGCATAAACTTCTGCCAGTCGTTAAGGTAGAATCTGTTAACGACGCCGATAGGCTCCTGCTTGACGAAGCATTGTAGCAGCTGAACTCGACAGCGTGTATTCCTGCGAGTAGTTTTTAAGCTCGCTCTGGCTTTTCAAATTATAATCATCAATTGAGCACTTCGAAAAATCAGCCTCTGCCATCGTCGGAAGAATTCGAGAGGGCTGACGCTGAATGCTAAGGCCGCTCAGCGCTGGAAATTGAGGTCACAACCAAAAGCGACACGCCGGTATCCGTTACCAAACTGAAAGCTGGCCAAAGTCGCGAAGACGGCAGTGAGGCCGCTCAACGCCGCGAGTTGTACCAACGAATCCGTTGTGGTAATGAGAAACACCCAGAAGTTGATGAAAAAGCGATCTCCACGTCAGTCGTCTTTTGCATGTTGTACGTTTGGAGGGTAAGCCCGTAAAAAGAACGAGTAGCCACACATTCCTACAACCGAAAGGTGGCGACGATAGTTTCAAACATGGTGAGTCGGGGAGCGATGAACAATTGGGTGGTATCGGCCTAGCTTGAGTGGTGTTCTTATCTTGGGCACGATCTCCGTGGTATTTACTGCCTGAGTAATTCGCGCATTGTCCGTGCCATTAGCATCCAAATCGAATCACCTTACCTGTCGACCGAAAGCGGGGGATATTAACTAGTGCTTGAAGCGGTGAAAAGACCAGTGCTGCCAAGACTTCGGCTGCAACTGCAGCGTGCAGCAATGGAGGAAACGGACGCCTTGTGGACTATATTCCTAATGTCGCCTGATGTAAGACGGCTCGGTCCGCGCCAAAGCGGCAACCGACTGGGAAACTAGTGATTCCCTCGTAAAAATAGACTCCGTCGAAAGGAAGTGTCTGAAAGAAAAGAAAACAAAACCTGGAGATTACGGAACACCAAAAGAATTGTGTGCATCGGTACCGACTCCAATAAAGGGGAATGTCTGAATATATGCAAATGGCTAAGATAATTCAAACTCGAATCGCACAATTATGTCTTCTAGCGGCATCTCGCCATGAAAAACTCGAAAGGTATCGTCAGTTTTGTAGGAAATCCGACTTCCACGCATATATACCGTTGTCGAATGAAAAAAAAATTCTTTAACACCTTCGGCTAACATTGTTGGCGGCAACTTTGCATTTTTCAATGTCGACTTTATACAAGTGGTTGATCTCACACAGAAGTGGTTGATCTCACACAGATTTCCACGACCCGATGCGTTAAGTCATTTTTACTCGCTCCATTTACGTCGCGTAGACGGAGTCGAAAGGTTTCGGTTGACGCTCTGACCAATCGGCGCGTATCCTTTTGGAGCAGGCCACCAAACCCACAGCAACGCTCGTAACAGCTCCAGCAGTCTCGTTTTCACCGCGTCAAGCACAAGTGCCCTCAAAGCGTTGTCAGTAGATCACGCCACCCGATTTGGGTTTGTTGCTCCATGGCACAGCAGCAGCAGCAGGAAAAGGTCGTTCCGATCCAAGAAACCTCGGAACAATGTGATACCGTGTCGACTCTATCCATTGAAGGTGTGGAGCTGGCGTTCACGCGTACAAGTATCTGGACATCCATCGCCTCACGAGAGGGCCTCTCCTTTCGATTGCTCGACAACAGCTATGGCGAGGTGGTTTGTCGTGTCGCTGTGATCTCAACGGACACTAGCTTTATCAGTGTCAGCAGACTTGCGCAGATCCGTCGGCTTGGCCTCTCGCCTTGGAATTTGATCGCGAACGAGCTCGTGTGGGGATTGCACCCAAGCAATCAGATGTCACAACCTCTGCGCGAATTGCCCAGGCGATTAACGCCACGGAGTTCGAGTCAACGAAAATGGAGAACAAGATGAGAATGGAACACTCAACCGCTCAAGCGAAGCCAGCGCTGCCTCAAGGTTTTATCGGGCCTTCAATTTCAAAAGTACCTTAGAGACGACTTCGCTCCGTGGACCGATCAGTTCGTGAAAAAATATGATACGCTGGAGTACGCGCCGTCCAGCTCGGCCAACACAATACTACGACAGTCGATGTATCCCGACGTTAGTACACAGATCAGCTGCCACAACACTGATGTCAAAATGGAGCCGATTGGAGTTGTGTACAGATTCTACCGTAATGACTGGCAGAAGCTGATGATTCCTGACGGGTTGCGTCCACTTGAAGCGTACACAGTTCCTGGATTTGAGGGGCTGGAGTTTCCGACTGGTTACTCCGCAGACAGCCAGTTCGATGACGAGACGAATGCTGCGCTGGCTGCGTGGCTTATGCCTGGTCCGATGGCCAACAAGACGTCGTTCACGGCAGATGAAGCCTACCAGCTCGAGGAGCTATTTATCCGAGAACTTTACGTTTACGCTGAAGCTGTGTCGACAGAAGTAGCGAAAGCAGGAGACAGTGCTTTCGTCTCAGCACTGGAGAGTCTCCGGGACGACTCGGTCGAGTTTTTTTCGGCCAACGACGTTCGCAGCGCTCCAAGCGGGACCAACCCCACTGAGCGTATTCAACAGTTCATGACCGACTACTTTGATTCTGTGACCCAGTGGGCGACTGTCATGAAGATCAACTCTTCCGAGATAAGGATTGAGTACGCACTGTTCAACATTTCCAGCACTATCAACTTTACGTCCGTGACTGTGACTGTGCCTCAAGACCGCGGTCAGCTGTATCGCATCCTTGACGAGGTAGATGGAGAGCTGGTTGACCGGGATACTGAGTGGCCAGGGGGATCAGCAGACGTTGTGTATGAAATCCCGGTTACTCGCGAGTGTGGAACCAATACCTGCGGCATCCAGAACCGTGGATACGCCCCGGATCCTCATGTGAGCAAGTTTGGAGAATGCGTAGAGGGGGTACGAATGCTCTGCAGCCGTGACCAGACTGTCCCACTTCATGTTTGGTTTTGGGCGACGGATCGAAGGAGACTCCTTCGAGATGTTGGACGTGCCGGACGGTGGGAGTGGCAACTTGCGCAAGGCTGTTCTACGGGACCCCCGCGACTCTCACGTTATGACTATGGGCCGCCTCACAGTCGGCTTTGAAGACATCTCGGCAAAGTTGGCGCTCGATGTGACAACATAAACGGGTGCGATGGCATCAGCTGCGAGCTCAACACACCAGAAAATACCCCCAAGCAGTTTCTACATGTAGTATTGCACTTGTCCCTGGTTCCAGGTGAAAGACCCGGCTTCAGTCTCGTGAATAACTCGGCTCAGCCTAACCGGCTTCTGTCACGGTATACGCATGGCCAGCGCGTGGAATACGAACTTCTTCGCGCGTACAATTTTCCAATTTCCCATTACAGTGTGGACTCTTCGTACAACTACCTCTACCAGGAACACCCACTCCAAGTACACAGCGGCTCTCCTCCACCTATTCCAGAATGCCAGACTAGCCGATCAGTTGCCAGCCGACAAAGGCGACAGCCTCGCGTTCCTGGGCAATCAAGAGCTACTTGATGTAGCGATCCTATTTGTTTGCCCTTGCGTGTTTCGGCTGCTTTTTAACGATGATCCTGGTCGTAAGCATCTTCCAAACAAGAGATAGAGCTGATCTACGCCTGCTGCGTCAGCCCAAGGAGGTGCTGCAAGCCCAAATGAACGACAGCGATTTCCCGCGACGTTTGCTCTCATTGGGCGTCCAAGTGCATGCCGGCTATCCGGAGCTCCCATTGGATTCGCTTGAGGTGAAGTTTGTCGAGCTCGTACAACCCAAGGATTCACGCCTGAGAGTCATCTTTCGCGCAGCGTAGAGCTGTTCGACACAGGTTGCGCATTGGCTTCTTAACGATATACCCACTGCAACTATCTAACAATCTAATGAACAGCATCTAACCCCTTTTTCAGTATTCATCACCACATTTTGGTTAGGAACGTTTGGATATAGAGGCGAATACAGAGTAGATATTTTTCCAGTTGCTTCACTGAGCTCAACTTGATATTATTGTTATCTCTACTTCCTTCGCATTTGCTCATTCTGCCCTACACACAACATTTATTAGAGTTACTGTGCTTGAACGCTTCATCTACATGGCATGATTGTTGCAACCAACAATTGCAACCACCAGTCTCTACAATTACTTCGTTGATTTGGTCGCCGGTGTCGCTGTTGGTGTCACCTTTGCTGTGGGCGTAGGTTTCGGTGGCACGCTCGAGTTCGGAGGGGGCAGTGCCGTGGTGTTCGTTGCTTTCGGAGGGGCAACGCCGTCGTGTTTGTAGGCTTGGGGGAGGAAGCGCAGTGCCGTTCGTGGGCTTGGGGGAGGAGGAGGTGCCGTGGAGTTGGCGGGCTTCGGTGGGGGCGCTGCCTTTGATGCTGTTGGCTTCGGAGCTACCGTCGGCGAGGGGTTCGGAGTAGTCGCTAGCCGTCGACTGTCGACCAGCTCGGTCTGCTCAGGGCCTTGCCATATCTTCTCGTCTGAGTTGCCGTTGCTGTCGGGCAGCGTCTCACTGCTGTCGTTGTCGTCCTCAGACTCGAGATCCCAAACGGCGGACTCACTGTCGTCACTTTCGTCAGAACCGCGGAGGAATGTCGTCACGCCTTCATTCGGTGCCGGGACGGAGTACGACCGTTCGACCACTTGGGCCGATGCCGTCGATGTTGTCGAGGTCGCGACGAGGACTGCCACGCAGACTGCGCTGGCGAGGATGTGGTGCAGGAGCTTCATTCTGCTCGGGTGCTCTTGGAGGCTCAAAGGGTTGTTAGATTCTTGGTGCTTTGGGAAGTGACAAGAGGGAGGAGCACGCTGCGAGTGCTTGCTGCGCAGATCTCTGTTTCATAAGGGCCTTTGTCCTCAGAAAAATAGCGGCAATTCATTGGCCTTATACCTGGACATCACTGCTGTACAATATCGGTAAGGCTCGAAGGCTGCACCTTTGCTCTCGTCTTCGATATCCAGCTGGGCGCTGGTGCTGGAACCCCGAACACTTATACCCCGAGGTACCCATGTAGTTTTTTTTCTTAATTCGAAGTAAGATACTGCATTTTGTAGATCTCAAGGTGCATCTACAGCAGCAATGTAGCAAGGGCCGCTAATGAGCCCTTTGTGTTTTTTTTTATTTTCGTCAAGTTGGTGTGACACTTTTCTGAGGCTCTCGATCAAGGTGAGGTCAAGTTCTGCATGACTTTGTATAGTATTAGGAATCAATATCACTTCAGGGAAGGCTAGATTCAAAACTCACAGAAGTACTGTACCCACATATTACACATCAACTGATCGCACTACACTCGAGACCGGACAAAAAATAACACTACACCAAAACACTACCCGGCAACTTAAGGAGAAGTGGTGGACGTGACCGCATCCGGAGTTGTTGTGGTCGTCGTATCAGTGGTCGCAACACCGGACGGAGGGGCAGAGGTTGCCACATCCGCCGAATAAGCCGCCGGTGTCGGTGTTGGGGTCGGGGTGACAGTCGGCGTTGGTGTCGGCGTCGGCGTGGGGGCCGGCTTCTTTGTCTTCGGTGTTCTGGGGCCTTCGCAGACTTCGTCGCTCCGGGGTCTTGGTGGGTACTGGGGGCTTTGTCGTCGTGGCAGGCTTGGGTGTAGTGGCAGGCTTAGGCGGCGACGCCTTGGAGGTCTTTGATGGTGCTGTTGTCGACCCCTTCAGCCGGCGGTACGGGTTTGGCGTGTCGTCCTCGGAATCCAACTCGGGTTCTAGCAGCTCGCTGCTGTCGTCGTCGTCGTCGTCCGCCTCGAGATCGAACGCGGCCTCACTGCTGTCATCGTCGTCTTCTTGTTCCGGTCCAGACGCGGTCTCGCTGCTATCGTCGTCATCCTCGTCAGGGCCGCGAAGCTGCCTCGACACACCTCCGTCGGTAGTCGGTGAGGCGAAGGTTCCTTCTGCAACGAGTGCGGCCGCCGTGGGTGTTGTCGACGTCGCAACGAGCACAGACACGCACACAGCAGTTGCGAGGAGGTGGTGCAGGAGCTTCATTCTGCTCGGGGAGCGCTTGGGGGCACGCAGGCCGTTGGGCTTGCTCGGGTTGCTTGCTTGGTTCTTGGCTTTTTCGATTGTGATATTTCTAGGGGAGGGCCGCTACACGACCGAAGAGGGCTATTCTACCTCTTCACATGCTCCAGTCAGCCTTACGCAGCACGTCCTCCGCTCCTGACGAGGGGGGCGATAAGGCAATGAAGCCCATTCAAAGCAGCAGGAGTCACGGCAACTTCAACATCGAGGTGGTCCACATCAACCCGTACTTTATCGAGTCATTCTGGTGGTCTCATTTCGTACTTAACCGAACGTCCCGAGATTTTGCGGCCCTGAATCGCTCGCTCTTCAGTCTCAAGAGAGGAAGGAACACCATGGCGGTTCGTGCTACTGGTCGCCAGGCCGCGCTCGTGGGCGGACGCCTCGTGGCGCGCTCAGCCACCCCCTCGACGCTGGCCAAGGCCTCGCAGACGCAGACGCGCTCGTTCTACACCGTCTTCGAGAAGTACATGGAGGCCAACAAGCGCTACGGCTGGAAGGGCACGCTCTGGAAGCTCTACAACCCGGGCGACGTCAAGTTCGGCCGCTTCGTGGGCGAGGACGAGAACGGCTTCAAGTACTACGAGGACCCGACGGAGGTCTACGGCCAGCACCGCTGGACCGAGTTCAAGGTGGACTCGTGGGACGAGGTGGAGGGCACGCTCATCCCGCCGCAATGGCACCTCTGGATGCACCACCTGACGGACTCGGTGCCCGGCGAGGGCGGCCAGGACCCGGCCAACTGGGAAAAGAAGGAGACGGTGGCCCACTCGGACGCGCCCTACGTCAACCACCTCGGCGAGCACGTGCCGTACTACCCCAACAAGACGCTCTACCGCTCGCGCGGCTACAACGTCGGCAGTCTGGCCACGAGCGTGGACGAACCGGACCAGTACTACCTGCAGCCGGGCCACCTGCGCCGCACGCGCAAGCGCAACCCGCACTACTTCGCCGACGTCGACTACAACAACCCGGAGAACTCGGACGAGAGCCGCGCCGACTCGCTGCGTCCTGCCGACATCAACTAAAGTGGAGAGCAAGGCAAGAGAATTGGGAAGAAAAGTATTCTACCTGCTATTCTACCCAAGTGTTGATGCAATGAAGTAAGCGACGGAGAATGAAACAAATGATGAAAAACAAGAGGAGAGGGAGTCGCTCTCTTGAGCCTGTGGATGCTGGTCGTAGTTCGTAGCTTTACAGACGTCACTAACGCAAGCTGTCGCTTCATTTATTACGCTTCGGCAGTCTCCTTGCTGTCCTTCCACCCCCGACTGCCGTTCATTCCTCCAAAATCATTAACTAAGTAGTCCCGAGCAGAAGCTAACGGCCACCCCCACCACCACTGCAGCCCCAGCGTCCTGCTAAATACATACACCCTTCGTCGACTAGATGGCGATCTCACTGCAGCCGTCCTTGGCCTCCAGGTTGAGCGCGATGAGCGAGCCCGGGCGCGCGTTGTTGCTGTCCGACGAGCGGTCGGACGACAGGTCGTCGCCGTAGTCGCTGTCCTCGGCGCTCGAGAGCTGCTGCAGCAGGGGCATGGACGACACGTACGCCGAGCTGCGCGCGGACGTGGCCACGCTGTCTCGCGTTGAAGTGGACGAGACCGACGACTCGGACAGGAACGACGCCGTCGACATCTCGCGCGGGTCCTCGGAGCTGCGGTACGACGCGGCCATCTTCTCGCCGGCCAGGTTCGGGATCGTGTCGTACACGGATCCTGTCCGCTTGCCGCGGCCCACGGGCGAGTCCGGGCCCATGCTCACCTCAGACGCGCGCGCGTCGCTCGCCTGCATCTTGGACGAACCGGGCGCCGCGCGCGTCGGCAGAGGCGCCAGGAAGCTCTGGTTGTCTGCTGCTGTGTCGGGCCCCATGCTAATATTCATGTTGGAGCTCTGTCTGAAGTCCGCGTGCATCACCTGCGGTGGCGCCTGATCGTGCGCGCTCATGTCGACCTTGGGCTGCGCGTTCGTAGCCGTGGCCAGCTCCGCGTACTCGTCCGGAGCCGAGAGTTTGCGGCCTCCAGGCGCGCGCTTGGGTGTGGCGCCTCCGCGTCCGCTTGCTGTGCTGCCGTTGCCGATCAGTCCCGTGAGGTGGAGTGTGCTGCTGCTCTTGTTGTTGGCCCCGCCCTCCTCCGACTCGCGGTACTGGTACGAGTAGCTGGCCATCTTGCGGCTGCTGAACGTGGGGCTCACGCCGCCCTGCGTGTTGAACACGCTGCTGTCCGTGGAGCTGGCGACGCTGGAGTTGTACTGATTGCTGGCGGCGCTCGAGCGCGACGACGCGTAGCTCATGTCGAGCCCCTTGCTGAAGCCCAGCTCGTTGGGCGCCAGCTCGATGGACATCTCGGGCATGCCGAGCTCGTGCTCCTGCTTGAAGCCGCGGTCCGCGGGCACCGTGAGGCACGTGGCGCCCGCCGGCGGGGACCACGTCGACTCGTCCAACTTCTGCGCGCGCTTCTTCCTCCTCGAGCGCAGGAACAGCAACGTGGCCACGACGAGCGCGAGCACGCCGACGGCGATGCCGATGGAGAGCGCGGCGCCGTTGCCGCCGTCTCCTTCGTCGGTACTGGCGCTGGCCGCGCCGCCTGTGTTCGTCTCGGAGTTGGAGCCGCCCGAGGTCTGCGACTCGGTAGTCGGCGTCTCTGTGGCCTGCGTCTCGGTAGAAGGCGCCTCCGTGAAGGGGTCGAGGCCTGTGCGTCGCTAGAGGAAGAGGAGGACGCGCTGTGAGACGCCGAGGCCGGCGCGGATGCAGACGCTGACGAGGTGGCGGAGGACGGCGCGGACGTCGCCGAGTCCGTCGAGTCATTAGTTGTCGTCGACGTCGACGTCGACGTTGAGGGGAGCTGGTGGTGGACGTTGATGATGTGGACGTGGAGGGGAGCTCGTGGTGGTGGTCGACGTGACGGAGTTGAGCAGGCTGTTGACCAGGTCGTCCGTGGACACGTCGGCGACGGTCCTCATGGCTGCCTCCTTCCTTGCTTACCTGCAAAGGGGGCCTCCGTGTGCTCTACGATCGCTACCGGTACGCTACGGCTACGGTGGATTGGCCTTCCTGCCCTGATCGCCAATGACGCCAAATGGCTTTAGGAAGTCAGCGCTCTACCGGAGCTCCTTGCCGATCGAGGGGGGAAACTCGCGTCGCCACAAGCGGGGGTATAGTGGGATCAAGTGCTTTCGGCCGTTATCAAGTCGGTCCGTTCTGGACCGACTTTCTTTCGGACATAGCCGAGTGGACGACCGGTATACTAACGTCAACTGTTGACAAGAATGGCGGCGCTGGTGCGTGCTTGTAGCTGCCAGGTGCAGCCACCAAGCAGGGCTGCAATCCTATCTACAGAGCTCTCCGCTCGTACTCAAACAGCTCGCAAACTCATTGCCTTTGCCTGCAGTCGGCACTGCATGACCCTCGGGGCCGATCGGACGGACACCTTGCGACTGCGCGACGCGGTGCGGCTGGCAAAACGACAGCGCCAAGCGAGTGGGAAGGAAACAGCGCCTCGAACACACATGGCGCTAGCGCCGCGTCTGGCCACAAATCAGCGCCGGGGCGAGGCGGGATCAGCTCTGTGGTGCCGTGACCCCGAGCGGGCTGACGAGGGCTCCAAAGCCCAGACACAGTCACGCGTCCGTCTGGAGTCATGACTCGGTTGACAATTGCGGCGCGGCGTGACGAACTCCGGGCTCTTGGCGCCGAATATCCGTCGCTCAGCGTCCGGTACCGAAGGCTTTGTATATACATGTACACATGTACAGTACATGTAGTAGATCGGCGGTCGTCTCAGTGCCTGTAGAATGCTGGGCGATCGTGGTGAGCTTCGGTAGAATCTGCGTCTGCAGTACCTACCGTAGTGCAAAGGCTGTCCGCCCACTTCAACGTCGACCAGCGCTATTACTTGAGCAGGTGGGTTCTCCATGGCCCCATGTGCAGGTGGTGTAACTTACCTCCTCATGTGGACGGACGAGCTCCATGGTCGTCGACCTGTTCACAACGTTTGCTATTAATAAGCAACTGGCGATTATTTTAACGTTTGATAAATTGGAGACGATGGCCACCGTCCTCTGTGTAGATAGGTAGGTAGGTAGATAGATAGCATAGGTAAGGATACGAGCGCTCAGATCGCCCGGAAGTCCTTGAACTTGTTCTCGATGTCCTCCTTGAGCTCCGGGTCCACGGCGTTGCGCACGCCGATGAGCGCCTTCGCCACGGCCTCGGAGGCGCCGATCATGGGGCGCAGCACCGCCACGGGCACCGCGCGGATGACTGAGCGCACGTAGCCCTGCGAGCCCGTCTTCTTGTACTCGACGAGCGGCACGGCCACGATCGTCTTGGCGGCCACGTGCAGCTCGCGCGCCAACGAGTCGTACGCCTGGCCGAAGCCCTCCGCGGCGCTCGCCGGTTGCTGCGCCAAGTACTGACGCCCGCCGATGCCTCCACCCGCGTCTTGAGCATTCCGGATGCCGCCGCCTCCCATGCGTCGGGAGTTGCGCGCGATGCGACTGCCAGCCTGGCGGTACTTGAGCTGCTTGCGACGCAGCGCGGACGACGAGGACACCACGTCGTCTGCGTGCTCCAGCAGCGCCTGCGTGCCCTGGGCCACCTTGGAGGCCGTGTTCAGCGTCTCGATCGTCACCGACTTCAGGAAGCTGGACGCGCCCTTCTTGATACCACGCACAAGTCTCCTGTCCCGACCGTAGTGCTCCATCGGGAGCAGGATCAAGTCGGCCGCGCCAGCGCCAATGTTCACGAACGGGCGCAGGGGCGGCATGGATACACTCGCCACGCACTTGTGGATCTGATGCCGCGAAATGTCCTGCACCCACGACACGAGAACGTTCTCCCCCAAGGCAGCCCAGCCGTCCAGCCCGCTCATCTGCACGCGACGAAGCACCAGCTCCATTCCCTCGAGCACGAACAGGTTGATCACCTCCAGGTAGTCTCCGGCACGCAGCGCCGCGTAGTCCACATGATTAGGTCGGTAGTCGATCTTGATCTTGCACGGCTTGATGTCAATGCTTTGGAAGAACCACGCGTTCAGACTCGCTGTTGTCACCGCAGGAGCGCTCTCCCCAAGCGGCTTCATCTCCATCCCGCCCTCATGCATCGTTATTTCCACTTCATCGTCCGTGTCATCCGGGATCGGGCCAATCTGCCGTCGCGCTGGGCGCTTCTTCGGCGCCGGTGCCTCCTCGACTGGGACGAACTGTCGCAAGAACTTGACAACCTCCTGGTCCAAGTTAATGCGTAGTGGTAGTAGTCGTGCCTTGAGGCGATGCTCCTCACACAAATTGGGTCCGGGCCGCACCGTTATCAACTGCAGTCGCACCATGGAGCTTCCGCTTTCGCGCGGATGAGATGCCTCCGACTTCCAGTAGCACACGATCTTGCGAATCTGCGACGTCGAAATGTAGTCTAGTAGCTCCACATCGCCCAATGCCAGCACCGTGTGGGACGCCAGCGATTGCGTCTCGGCCTCGTTGAATATGTCCAAACGCAGCTGAATCCGGGTGACCACCAACTCAAGCATTTCCTCCGTCTTCCGTCCACTTTTCTTCAACGAACGCTTCCGAGAAGCAGGCAGGCTGTCACTTGACGCGGCCCGCGTTGTCCTTGTTGCTGGGTCACGCTTCATGAAGGACGTGGTGGGTGCACTCTTTGCGCTGATAAACAGAGATGAGCTGCTATCATCCCCAAGCAGGTCACCTCCATCCGACGGAACGTAGTTGTCCAGCAAGGCATCCAGTAGCTTCTCCTTCTTGGCAGTAGCACTGTCCGGTTGCTGCTTCCCTTGCGCACTCTCGTCCTTCGGAGGGTGGAGCCTTACAGCTTCACTTGCATCACGCGTCCAGTCGCACCCACCGAAGAACCGCATGCAAATGTTCAAGTTACGCAGGAGCACGTGCTGCACAACGATCGGTGCTGTTGCCTCCACTTTGCGTACTGCGTTTTCCCTCGCGATAGACCGAATGGCGTCTTTGCATTCCTTCTCACCGAACGAAAGCGATGTCGCCGAGCCACCAATCGGAATCTCAACATGGTGAGGGTATATCCGCGACGGCGGGCCAGTCATTGGAGGACCACCGTCATCGGACCTCTGGTCATCGTAGAACCACCGTGCTGTTGGCTGGTCGGGCGGAGAGACTGTAGGCACCCCAAACGATGACGAGGGAGCACCGGGGTGACTGCTAGTCGAGGAAAATGACGCTTGTCGGGTCGGGATCGCACGTGGGGACGACGACACGGAAGGATTCCGTCGCATATGCTGGTACACTTGCTGCCTCTGGTCTTCGTCGCTGATATCGCTGTCGTCGTCATCGTCGTCGTCTACCTCGTCCACGTCCTGGCCACTGTTGGATTCCAAGTCCAGCAACCGGTTGAAGCGCGACTGAAGATCGTTGTCAAGAGTAAAGTCCAGCTCGACCTCCTTGCCCTCGTCCTCGCCAGCGTCAATAATAGACATGGACATCGCATTTGGAAACACATCGTTGCCATTCGCATCACCTGCTACTTCCACGCCTGCCTCGCTCGAAGCCAGGTGTGTAACGCTCCTGTCCTCCAAAAGGTCCATTCGGTGCGAAAAAGATGATGCCGTCTCCTCGGTTTGGAGGTCACTCAGCTCCACTTCATCCGGTCGATTTTGCATGCCCCACCAGTTCTTCGATGCAGCCGGGAACGCCCCCATAGGGAAATGATTCGCGTCGAAGTCATCTTCTTCGTCGTCTTCGTCCTCAGCATCGCTGTTGTTGTAGTTTGCATCCATAGCTGGTGCGACCGTGGTTGGAGCAGACGATGGAACTGGTGCCTTCTCTTCAACAGGCTCAAATAAGGGGAAATCTTCACCAGACGCTTCACTTTCGGACGCGCCTGCTCCTTCGCCTGCGTCGCTCATGGTTCCATCCGGTGCAAGCCACCGTGCTGCTTGTTCGTTGTAAAGCACTGCTGCTTTGTCAGGAGAAGATGTCATTCGCAGGGACCCCGTCGGAGACTCTGCTGCACCTGATGAAAACCAGGGGTCTTGTGATGCCGCAGCAGCACGAGTTTGGCCGTGGTCTGTCGCGGGCTCCATCAGGAAAGCTCCAGCAGATTCATCTGCCTCCCCATCAAAGGACCGCGTATCCGAGTAATAGTCTTCAATTACCAGCTCATTAATACGCACAGGCTTGGCAGATTTTCGCCGTTCTTCTTGCTGATACCGCCGTCGCAATTCCGACGCTGAGAGTTGGTCGTCATGCTCGAGTCCATATACCATGCGGTCCTTCTCCTTTTGAATCGAATCCAAGCGCGTGCGCAGCAACCGGGCTTCCGTATCGGTGGCAACAGTTTTCCCAGGGAAAATCTTCTTCCCACTGCCGAAAGCGTCCTCATCGATCTGCTCAAGGATGTTAATGAAACCTCGACCGGACCCACCTCCATTGTCGCTGTCGCCTATGGAAAGCCGCTCGCTTCGGACACTGCTCGTGCTAGAAAAATCTCCTGTTCCTTGCGCACTTGACTGTTCAGACGATGCTATACCAATCGATCGCATGGCACTGGCAGGAGCCGGGCTCAGATTCGTGACGACAGAAACACTGGATGGATCATTCACGCCATCCAACCCAACGTACGCTGTGGTGTCGCGCGGCTCCTGTTCGATTGCAAGCTGGTCCGTCCACACCGACAGCAACTCGATCAAGGTGTTGAAGGAATCAAAGCACGCATAAATGTTGGCTGTGCCCAGATTCAATTCCACTGACAGCTCTGGTGATGCTGAGGAAGCCGACGCCTTTTCTTCCAGCTGATCACACGATGAAGATGCCACCTCAAGTGCTGACGGCGGCACCAGCACACGCAGGAAAACATCCACAAAATCCATCGTGACGATTTGCAGGAAACCGAACTTCTCCAAGAACGTCAGCAGTGACGGATATTCCGCGTTGAGACTGCCACCGCCCCCTCGTCCAGCTGCATACGTATCCGCAAATTGAAGCACCTTCTTTTTCGACTTCTTGGAGTTGCCACGAAGGAAGAGCTCATTGCCTAGCAGAACCTCATCGATCTCTTCGTACCCAGCGCGCGACTGCGTCAAAAAGAGCTCCAAGTCGCCCATCGAAATTTTGTATCCCTGCATGACGGCACCCGTCACCACATTCGAGGACACATTGACCTTGCCAAGCACGAGAATCACGCGTGATGTCAGCGTCGACGGCGCATAATCCACGAGAACATCGTAGAAGTTGACAAACAGCTTCGTGAACACAGTCTTCGGGGCTGTAGCCAGCGGCACGGCATCGTAGTCGCCTCCACCCTTGATTCTGTTGAAAAGCTGTGTACTCTCCTCATCGGACATGCTTGCCGAGTCGAGCGGGATAATCGGGACGGGATATTCCATCAGCACCATATCCAGCATTTGGAATAGCCATTTCGACCGAACGTCATACCGCAGACTGAGGTGCGAAAGGTGGAGTTCCACTTTCATCTCGCGCATCTCGTTCGTCTGATCAGCGATGTCAACGCCCATGAAAAAGATCGGAGCGCTCGACACGCCGAAAGGTGTTCGGTAGATGATGGGCACAACCGCGTTAGTACGACCATCTTCTTCCAGCAACGTCATGTTTTGGGCTAGCACGTGAACACGTGACACCAACTGCCCCATCCACTGAGAAACCTGGAAGACCTTCAGAGTCTGAAACGCGAAATGGTACGTGAACAGAACTTTTTCCGACTCGGGGTGTTCTGGTGTCTTCTCTTCGATCCCGTACACATCAGTTGCAGTCGTAGTCATTGGAGCCGACGGCACTGGAGCCAACGAAACATAGTCGCAAATACGGACGGTGCCTTCACCCAATGTGAGGTTCAAGCTCATGTAGCTGGGCATCAATCGTTTTCGAAGCGCAGCTGCAGCTAGCATTTGGTTGTAGCTGTCGACGTCGATGGGGTTAATCATCAAAAGTGCGTCAAAGAGCACCATCAATCGATCCAACGACGACTTAAATAAAACTGCGTTGGCACGGGGGAGTCCAATTTCAACCGAATACAGCGAGGCCGCTGCTGCCGCGCTCTCGTAGGACTCGGTGCGCCCCAGCGCATCCAGATTCCAGCCATTCAACCCCACCCTGCCACCGTCATTGTCTTCACCACTCACATCGTCAGGTGAGCTACCAACCGAGGCACCATCGGGGCTTTGGCTGGCATCTTGAGATAGATTCTGCTTGCTCGCAATAGCATCTTTCATTTCGTCCCGTGAAGGCGCTTGAAGACGCAAACGGAGTGTGCACACCTCCCCAGAGCGCTCGTCGCTGGATGCAGTAATGAGAACGGCCTTCTCCAAGCGCGAATTTCGCTGGTTGCCATTTTCTGGAGTCAGCAGCGACACTTTTGCATTGTCGAATGAAGCATCAAATTCTGCAAGCCACGGCAACGAGACCCCCTTCCTGTACTGAGGAGGCATTGGCGCGCCTGCTTCGGAAGCTTCGTCGCCATCGCCGTCGGGGCGCGGGGAGTATGACACCACTTTCACGCCCTCTAGAGTCAGCAAGAGTCTATCTTCACACAAACCGCGCTTCGACGATGGACCGAAGCGAATTAGATCGCTATTGACCATCGGGAACCGTAATGTCACCTGTACGCACTCCGTTGTCATGTCAAACGTTTTCCCAAATTCCTTCGCATCAGTCGCTGCGGCCGATTTCGATCCCGACTTCGCTTTTGCAGCTGGGTCCTCTTCCAGCAGCGCTAATAGACGATGCGCCCTATCCAGCACGTACATATCCCATTCGACGAGAACGGGTTGGACGTTCACTCGTACCCCAAGCGAAGAAATTGCTGCGGGAGTGCCGTCCTCCGGTTTCGGTTCGAAATCGATTCGTAACTGAGCCGACAGATTTGCTGATAAACTCACTCTTCGGCCTGAGACGGGGGAGGTGTCGACGAATTTCAAGACACACGTAGACAGCATCGCTGCTTCGTCTTCCTCCGCGTCGAGCGACATTCGGGGTAACGTTTTCTCCGTAATCGTAAATTTCCCGATTGTGAACGCAAGCTGCGAGTACTGCGAATACACCAAGCTTGAAAAAATGATGTCCTTGAACGAGAGCTCCAACCGCTCCAGGCCATCAACCGACGGCAGTGGTTTCGTTGGTCTGACAGGGGCGCGGAGAAAACGGCTGTCTGTCATGGATGCTTCGTCCTCCTGTTCACTCAATAGTGAGTCCTCGTCCCCTTCCTCGTGCTCTTCATCATCAGGAAGGTCATCGTACAGAAGAACACACTCGCACTCCAGCAGATGCACTTTCACCCGGGACTGCACACGACGTGCCGCTCGGTTCTGAGCTGCCGTCGTTGACCAGGACAACTGGCTCCGCTTGTCCTCTAACTCGTTCTCGTCGAAATCATACCGCGCCGACGCATACATCGATTGACCCATCATACTTGAGCTCTCGAGTGCTGCACCTGGCGCGATGGAGCTGGCGAGTCCCGTTTCACACTCGAAAAATCCGTCATCCTCGTCTTCCAGATCCGATAATCCAATGCTTTCGACACTCTCCGCGGCGGATAATTTCCGACTCTTGATAACTGGACTGCCCGCAACCATGGTATCCGCTTCAATAGAGTTCTTCCGTCGCTGTGCCTGTTGCAGTTCGTCCTGCGTCTGCCGATACTGCAGTAGCAGCTGCTCAATGCGTTGGAACTCCCTGAACGATAAATTTAATGCCCCACCGTCTTCGTCAGCCTCGCCATCATCACTGCCATTCATCCACGCAGGCCGATCGTCGCAAATCGACTTGAACATCGCTGCCGACGTATAGCGATCCTCGAAATGATGGGCGTTCAGCTCGGCCGGGTCTGCTGAGAACGCGTCAACAAGCGTCCCCAGCTCCGGGAAATACTAGGGCTGCAGCACGATCCGAATCGAGTGGAAGAACACATCCGCATCCATGGCCGGCGCCTCTAACGCCTCGTAATGGGATAATTTCACCTGAATGTAGCACTGCTTGCTCGGATCACTCGCCAGGAACGGGTGCAGCACCATATCGCTGTATTCCGTGCGCCGCCGCTCCGTCCATCGGTCTTCTTCGCCCTCCTCCTCGCTGCTCAAGTGCAAGTCCATGCTGATGCCCTTGAACTTGATGCCCTTCTGCGAGATTCCGAACAGCGTGCTCGCCGCGATGGACTGCATGCCTCCACCCATCGTCTGCGAGCCGTACATACCCGCCAGGTGGTCCAGACTGCTCCGTCCGTAGACACTCTGCACCTCGGACGCCGACTCGTCCGTGAACTGCGCCCACTGCAGCTTGCACAGCAGCGCCACATCTCGTCCGTTGTGCTGCTCGCCCGTCTCGAGCCTCAGACAGATATTCGACAGCGTAATCTTGATCTTGGACGTGACCTGCTCGATCCAGCTGGCCACAAAGTCGAGTCCTTCCTGCGAGATCTCGTCCACGGGCTCGGGGGGCACGGGCTTCTTCTTCTGCTGCTGCTCCTTGGTCTTGCCCTCTCCCTGATCACCCTCTTCTGTTGTGTTCTCTCCAGTTTCAGCAGCTTCTGCCCCTGTGTAGCTGCTGTGCCTGGACTGCGCCTCGTCCTGGTCCAGCGGCACGAGCACGATCTCGATGTCGTCGATCTCCACGAGGCAGCTCTCGCTCATGATGTTGGCGTACGAGATGGCCACGCGCACGGAGCCCAGGTAGCCCTTCTTGACCCTGAAGGGCAGCCCCTGGGCCTCGCACAGCTCCGCGTTCAGCACGTCGGCGTCCAGCAGCAGGTCGCAGAGCTCCAGGCGCCCCGAGCGCAGGTGCACGTCCAGCTGGTCCAGGTCCAGCTCGTCCGCCGCCAGGAAGCGCCCGATCATGCGCTTGAGCACGAACTTGTAGAGCCGCTTGAGCGCCGGGTCCGTCAGCTGCTTGAAGAACTGCATCCTTCTCCTCCTTCCTTCTTACTTCTCTTCTTTTGCTTCCTTCTTCTTGGTCTTGCTTTAACGCGGGAATAAAATATCAAATGCTGGGGCGGGGTCGCTGGTTTTAGGTTACACGAAGCTGGCTTCAAGGTCCGGATTAGGCCACGAAATAGCGCTAAAAGGGTCGGAAATAGACGCAGGTTGAACGTGAGACCAAAGCGGGGAACGCAAGGGCGCTACAATGCAGCGCGCTCACCTGTTGGCAGCGGACGCCGCTCGCTCGCTGGCTGCTCGGGCGCTGGCTGGGTGTGTGGGGAGCGAGGAGGATGGATAGAGCTAGCTGCGACTTGCCGTCTGCCCTGCCGCCTGCGCCCCGCGGCCCGTTTCAGGTCTGATTGTTCTCTTTGAAGAAGAGTGCGGAGGCGGAGATTTTGGCCAATGGGAGGGGCTATAAGTTGTTTTGGCCAATCGGGGAGGGAATTGGTCTGTACCCATCGCTGGGAACACTGAACCTTAGTCGCGTGAGTGTAGGGCTCTCCAAATGTTGAAGTTGCCTTGCCCTATGGCATGGACATGGCGTTCTCGGAGGTTGAGCTGAGCTTGAGCTTGAGCTGTGCTAGTGTTAGGGGAGAAGCCTTCCTCGGCATTGAGCTTGGTGCTGCATTATCAGATCGACTTCAACTTGGAGTGAAGGTCTCTGCTAGCAACGTGCTGCAGCCAACGTTTTAGCACGCGTTTGTGCATGCCTGTACCAAGCTTTAGCACGAGCCAAGCTACACACGTATGCGTTCGACGTCAGATTTGATGAAAACGACGGTCATGATATTTCTTACGTCAACTGCGGTGCAACTTGTTCAACTCCACTAGAAGGAGCGGCCTTGGGAGAGGAGAGACACCGTCTTGAATGTTATGCAAAGTTCCCCCCCCCCCTCCTCCTCCTTACGAGCTGGCCTTGGTCTTGAGCCCGGAGCTGGCCAGGAACGTGTCCAGCGTGGCGTGCATCTCGTCGTGGAACGGCAGCGTCTTCATGCGCTTCATCCAGGCCGCGAACTTTGGGTACGGGGAGAAGTCGAAGATGCCCATGAGCTCGATCTGCACGAACTCGCAGTAGGCCGCAAAGTCGGCGATCGTGGGGTGGTCCGACTCGGCCACGAAGTCCTTGGCCAGGAACTTCTCCATGAGCTTCGCCAGCTTGGCGAGCAGCGCCGGCGTGTCCTTGACCATCACGGCCTCCTCGGGCGTGGCGACGTTCTGCTTGGTGTGCATGAGCGGCACCAGCACCTTGGACGTGACGTGGCGCGCGTTCGTGTGGTGCCAGTGCAGGTACTGGTTCACCTTGGCGTGCGCCTGCACGTCGGCCGGGTACAGGTCGGTCCAGTTGAACTTCTCGGCGAGGTAGACCAGGATGGCGTTGCCCTCGAAGAGCGAGAAGTCCCCGTCCTGCAGCACGGGGATGAGCCCGTTCGGGTTGAGCGCCAGGAACTCGGGCGACGAGAACGTGGGGCTGCCGAAGTCCGTGGACGCGAGCTCGTGCTCCAGGTGCTTGAGCCGCATGACCCACTCGGCCGCGCGGCTCGGCTGGCTGATCAGGTTCGCGTACAGCTTGATGGCCATCGTCTTGTTCTGTCGGTTGAGTGAGACCTTGGCGCGCCGATCGGGGAATGGATGATCTTTCTCCTGACCAGGATCGTCCCACGGTCCCCTTTTTCAAGCTCACGTTGAAGCCCAGATGGCTACATTTTCCGTCTAAGTACGAATATCCAGGTGCCATCCACCGCCATGATGATCCGGGCTCGACGACGACCCCACCTTGAGCTCCTCCTGCGCCTCCGCTCTAGTCGCAGTCGCCTGGTCATGACGCAGTCCGCGGTGCCCACGCAGCAGCACTCGAACGCGTTCTGGTCGGAGCCGGCGAAGGTGCCGCGTCTGGCGGTGCTGCTGCTGAACGCGGCGCACGACTCGTGGCGCGTCACTGCCGGCGGCGTGGGTCTGCACAGCTCGGAGCTCTTCTGGAACCTCTGGAGCCACGCGCAGCTCACGGTGTGCGCGGACGGCGGCGCCAACCGCCTGTACGACCGCGGCGTGGAGATCGAGGCGCAGCACCTCGTGGCGCCGCACTACATCAAGGGCGACCTGGACTCGCTGCGCGCCGACGTGCGCGGGTACTTCAGCGCCAAAGGGACGCAAGTGCTGCAGGACCCGGACCAGAACTCCAACGACCTGGACAAGTGTCTGCAGCTCATCCACCAGCTGCAGGAGGCCGACGACTCGAGCGACCGGTTCTCCGTTATGATCTTCGGCGCCATGGGCGGCCGCTTCGACCAGGAGATGCAGAACATCAACGCGCTCTTCAGGTGGCAGGACAAGTTCGAGCAGATGGTGCTGCTCTCGAGCGAGACGACGGCCAGGCTGCTGGCGCCCAACGTGAGGCACGTCATCTCGCCCAACTTCCACTTCGAGACGCGGACGTGCGGGCTGATCCCCGTGGCGGGGACGTGCAAGGAGACGACGACGACGGGACTCAAGTGGAATCTGAGCCCCGGCATGGAGACAGGCTTTGGCGGGCTCATCAGCAGCTCGAACCACGTGGACGACGCCAGTGAGCAGGTGGAGGTCGTTGCATCGCACCCGCTCATTTGGACCACGGAGCTCAAGCAGTAAACTCCTTGCTGCTACCTGTACTCTCTCGGGTGGCGCAGCTCAGTCCGGCAACGTGAGGACAATGACACCAAGGATGGAAGCGCAATGCTCCAATAAATGCTACCTATAGTACAGTATTGCTCACCATATAATGATTTCACGTGGATCCGAGGCACGTCGTGAAACCAGCCGTGTGCGCATTCCGACTTCATTCCCATCTTGCGCGAAGCACCGGGGTGGGTGGTTGCAACTGGCAAGTGAAACTTGGGCTTTGGTCCAATTGCCTCGTTGACAAAGCAAGGCGTTGCTGCATTCCGCGCCACTGTTTGAGCAGCCAAGATGTGATGTGAGCGTACGTGCGCATGGTTGGGCGTTTTGCGTCGGTATCCACCGACGACGCCTCGCGTCACCTTCAGCTACCCAATCGGCAAGTCACGATAGCACAGCCAGCTCACTCTCCATTTTGCAGCTTCCAGCAACAGCCCATTAAAGACAGACGTCCATGGTTCACGCACTGCAAGCTCTGCACGAACCAGCAGCGTCTTGCCTGGAAGATGCCCCAGGGAGGGCATTTTCACAGATGGAGGTCCGCTTCAGCGACGTGTCCATTTCAGTTGATATCGTTGTCAAGGACGAGATGAACACCAAGACAGAGCTCCCCACACTCCCCAATGAAGTCGCCAAAGCAATCCGAGGCTTTGCCGCCACGAAGCACACGCTCAACAAGAGTATCCTCAAGAGCGCCAGTGGTGTCTTCAAGCCGGGGACCATCACATTGGTGCTTGGTCAGCCTGGGTCGGGCAAGTCGACCCTCTTGAAGCTGCTCAGCGGTCGGTTCCCGGTCGAGAAGAACGTGACTGTGGAGGGCGAGGAGACGTACAATGGCACGCCAGCCAACGAGCTACAAAGGCGACTACCGCAGTTCGTGTCGTACGTAGCACAGCGTGATAGGCACTACCCTTCACTCACCGTCAAGGAGACGCTCGAGTTTGCGCACACTTGCGCCGGGGAAAGTTCCTTGGACCAAGACGCGCACTATTCTGCCAGTGAGCTTGACGCATTACATGTAAAGGGCATGTCCAAGCACCACCCCGCCAACGTCATCCGGCAGCTTGGTCTCGACAACTGCGAGAACACCATTGTGGGCGACGCCATGACGCGCGGAGTCTCCGGCGGTGAGCGTAAGCGCGTTACAACAGGCGAGATGGCGTTCGGCAACAAGCTCGTCCTCATGATGGACGAGGTCAGCACCGGGCTCGACAGCGCCGCCACTTTCGACATCATCTCGACACAACGCAGGATCGCCAAGGATTTCTCCAAGACGGTGGTCATTTCCCTGCTACAGCCTTCGCCTGAGGTGTTCGCGCTGTTTGGTGATGTATTGACTCTGAACGAGGGTCACATAGTTTACCACGGCCCACGCCAGGAAGTATTGGGGTACTTTAAGAGCTTGGGCTTCAAGTGTCCTCCATCCCGAGATGTTGCCGATTTCCTGCTGGATCTCGGCACTGACAAGCAGGCGCAGTACGAAGCAAACCCGATTCCATCTAGCAATGTCCCGCGCTCGGGCAGCGAGTACGCGGAAGCCTTCACCCGCTCAGCTATCTAAGAGCGAATGATCGAGGAACTCCACAGCCCCGTTCACCCAAGCGCGCAAACACATGGACCACGTCCCCGAATTCCACCAAACCTTCGGGAGCAGCACCCTAGCCGTCGTACAGCGGCAGATCAAGCTCACCCGACGCGATACTGCGTTCCTGGTTGGCCGCTCCATCATGGTGATCTTGATGGCTCTGCTGTACTCGAGTTTGTTCTACCAGCTCGAGGCTACCAACGCCCAACTGGTCATGGGCGTCCTCTTCAACACGGTATTATTCACGTCGGTAGGTCAGCTCACTCAGATCCCCGGTGTTCATGGCGGCTCGAGAGGTTTTCTACAAGCAGCGTCGAGCCAATTTCTTCCGGACCACGTCGTTGGTGCTGTCCAGCTCAGTGAGTCAGCTCCCGTTGGCTGTCGCTGAAACTCTCGTGTTCGGCTCGAGATGTGCGGCTGTGCCTCGACCCCAGAGGTTTTTGTGCTGTTTGAGCTGGTGATCTTCCTGGCAAACTTGACCTTCGGTGCGTGGTTCTTCTTCCTCTCGTGCGCTTCGCCCGACTTGAACGTGGCGTCCCGGTCTACCTCCTTTTACTCTACTGGCTCAACCCGTTGGCGTGAAGCGTTCGCGCGCTCGCGGTCAATCAATACACCGCTGCCAGCTTCGATACCTGCGTCTTCGACGGCGTTGACTACTGCACGAGTTACGGCATGACGATGGGCGAGTACTCGCTGACTACGTTCGAGATCTCAACGGAGAAGTTCTGGTTGAGGTACGGAATCGCGTTCATGATAGCAGCGTACTTCTTCATGGCGCTTTCGTACATGGCACTGGAGTACCACCGCCCCGGGAACGTAATGGTTGCAATAGATAAATCAACTGAGCCCGCCGACGACTATGGCCTTATCCAGACCCCACGCAGCGCACTAGACAAAGCTGATATCCTGCTGTCCGTTGGCCCCGACAGGGAACAGCTCTTCATTCCTGTCACAGTGGCGTTCAAGGATCTCTGGTACTCGGTTCCTGACCCGACCAACCCTAAATACACCATCGACTTGCTCAAAAACATCAGCGGATACGCGTTGCCTGGCACGATTACAGCGCTCATGGGCTCGTCGGGAGCAGGGAAGACAACGCTCATGGACGTTATAGCTGGACGCAAGACGGGAGGCAAAATTCGAGGTCAGATCCTGCTAAACGGCCATCCGGCAACAGCCTTGGCCATTCAGCGAGCCACAGGCTACTGCGAGCAAATGGATATCCACTCCGAGTCGGCGACAATTCGCGAGGCCCTGACGTTTAGTGCGTTCTTGCGCCAGGGTGTCAATGTGCCAAGCAGCTACAAACACGACTCAGTGAACGAATGCTTGGACCTGTTGAGCCTGCACCCGATCGCCGACCAGATCATCCGCGGTAGCTCCGTCGAACAAATGAAGCGACTCACGATTGGCGTCGAGATAGCAGCGCAGCCCAGCGTTTTGTTCCTGGACGAGCCCACAAGCGGACTGGATGCAAGCTCCGCTAAGCTCATCATGGACGGCGTACGCAAAGTCGCGGACACTGGGCGCACCGTTGTGTGCACGATCCACCAGCCCTCGTCCGAGGTCTTCAGCGTCTTTGACAGTTTGCTACTGCTGAAGCGCGGGGGCGAGAGGGTCTTCGCGGGCGACCTGGGCAACAATGCGAGCGAAATGATCGCGTACTTCGAGTCAATTGACGGCGTGGCCAAGCTCAAGGACAATTACAACCCAGCCACGTGGATGCTGGAGGCCATCGGGGCTGGCGTCGGCAACAGCAACGGTGACACGGCCGACTTTGTGAGAATCTTCCAGACTAGTCGGCACTTCGAGCTGCTGCAGTCCAATCTCGCCGTTGGATAACGGCGACAAACGCGCTGCGACGGAGCTGACTCAGGCGAAGTTCCTGTTGCGGCGATTCTTCAGCATGTACTGGCGCACGGCGTCGTACAACCTGACGCGATTCTGCCTCATGATGATGCTAGGATTGATCTTCGGGGTTACGTACGTCAGCGCGGAGTACAGCTCGTACGCGGGGATCAATTCGGGCATGGGGATGCTGTTCTGCACGACGGGCTTCATTGGGTTCGTGGGCTTCATCAGTGTAGTCCCCATATCGTCCCCTGATCGATTGGCGTTCTACCGTGAGCGCTCATCGCAAGCTTACAATGCGCTCTGGTACTTCGTGGGCTCCACCGTCGTCGAGATCCCGTACGTCTTCTTCGGCACACTGCTGTTCATGGTGCCGTTCTACCCGATGGTCGGGTTCAGGGGCGTCGCGAGCTTCTTCGCGTACTGGTTCCACCTGTCGCTGCATGTGCTCTGGCAGGCCTACTTCGGCCAGCTCATATCGTACTCGATGTCGTCCGTGAAGGTGGCGCAGGTGAGCGGAATCCTGCTGCAGATGATCTTCCTGACCTTCAATGGTTTCAATCCGCCCGGAGGCTCGATCTCGCAGGGCTACGCGTGGCTGTACCGCATCACACCGCACCGGTACGCGCTTGGGATCGCGGCGTCCATCGTGTTCGGGGACTGTCCGAGCGACGGCGAAGGCTCCAGCATTGGCTGCCAGACGATGACGCGGCTGCCGCCTTCGCTGCCCAACAACATGACGGAGGTCGTCTTCAACGTGAAGCACAGCGAGATCTGGGAGAACCTCGGCTTCACTCTGGGCTTCATCGTGCTGTACCGACTACTGGGGCTACTCGCTCAAAAGAGGTAGCTACATGTTGTCGCTGGACGAACGCAATGCAATGATAGACTGTGGACGAATGAGCTAGTCAGACGTTCAACTTTGATAAAGTATTGCATACAAATCCCAAGTCGATCTATTTTTGACTACTCATCCGATTGTGTGTTCATTCTTGTTCTTCTGACACTTTGGCAGCATGGCGTTCTTAGAGCACGAGTGCAGCGTGTCGCTCGCGGCGGCGCTGGCCTTCCTGGACGAGTCCCTGGACGCCGTGGACGTGCCCCAGCTGACGCCGCGGACGCTCGGCTCATCCTCTGCGGCCGTCTTGCCGTCCCCACGCGACTCGATCCCGGACCCGGAGCTGCTCTTGGAGGCGCTGGACGAGGACGACGATACCATTGTGCCTCTATCCCGAATTGCCCCTTCCGACGCAGCACAACCGCAACCACAGTTAGAGAGCAGCACATTACCCGCCCAGGAGACCACCTCGGTCGTCGTACCGGCAGCCTCCAGCTCCAGCACCAGCGCCAAGAAGCAGCCCAAGACCTCCCGCACCACGAAGAAGAAGAAACTCAACTATGACCCGAACAAGGCGCGCAACGAGCGGCGCTTCGAGCTCGCGTGTCTGAGAAAGGAGGTGAAGGATCTAGAGCTGACGCTCGAACAGCTGCAGAGCATGCAGGGCAGCGCGGAGGGCGCTAAACGTGTAAAACGACCGCGGCAGCTCGTGCCGCGCACCTCCGGGGGCAGCGGCATGTCGGCCGTGTGGGAGCAGATCTGCGCCCACCAATTGGAGCGACGACTGAGGGTCGAGAGGGAGAATATCCACCTCAAAATGATGTACAAGAGTCAGGTTCAAGTGGCCAAGAGCATCGAGAAGCTACTGCAGAAGAGGCTGGCGCTGCAGGACTCGACGTACTCGGAGGTGAGCAAGCACACGAGTCGCATCGAGGTGCCGCAGGGCTACAACACGGAGGAGAACCAGAAGATCTTCGAGGAACTCTCGACTGGAGTGGAGGCGTCGTACCGAGAGGTGGAGTCGGTGTTTGGTAAGCATGACCTCGGTCGGACGCAACTCCCGACGAAGGAGCCGCTGCTGCGTGACAGCGTCAACGGCAAGTACATGGAGCTGTTCGACAACAAGATCATGCCCTTCGATATGAGGTCGACAGGTGAGGCGTGGTGGAGGCGGTGGCATAACTACAAGGGCCACTGCGCGCACGAGAACGGGCCAAATAATACCATCGTCGAGAAGTTTGGACTGGAGATGAAAGACGTCAAGACGCGCACGACAGCCACGTTCTACGTGCAGCAGATTCTGAAGCGGCACGTGGAGGAAGGGCGCATTGTCATCGTGTGGCACGCGCACATCAAGCCGCTCGAGTTCGAGAAGAAGGCGGCGAATGGCGTCCACTATCTGGAGAAGGGTTACGTGCTGATTAAGCCCCATATCACGGAGACTCCCATGGAGAAGGATGAGGCGGCCACGCGGGTCATGACCTGCTACGTGATCACACCGCACTTGTCGAACCGGAAGCTGCGGACAGACGCCAGGACCACGGCGCTGACCGATTTCGTGCTCAGCGCGACGTCTGCGAACATTTCCATGAGCAACGAGATGATCGAGAACCTGCTGGTCGACCGAGCAATGAAGCGAGCGAAGGTGAGTGAACAACTATGACCTCGCTTATGCGCCGGTATACATGTACATAGCTCTGGATATGAGCACCAAGAAGTCAAAACGTTTGTGTGATGGCCAAATATGCCTCCTCCTTACGTCATTGAATTCTGGATCTCAAGTGCCCCCTCTAGCTCTGAAGCATCTTGCAAAGTCGGCGAAGCACGCGCTCTGCATCTCGATCGCGGGTCTCCTTGGCAATTGCGTCACTAGACCAATAAATTCCGCCCGCTGTCCGCTTGAAAAGCAACCAGGTGGAGAAGTCGGTTGCAATCCCGAATATGTGACCGCTAGATGCCGGGTTGTTCGTGAAGGCGATGTCGAGCATAAGGAGAGCCTGAGCCGTTCCCTGACGAAGGAGGTTTCCGTCTCTCTTGACCTCGACGACCATTAGAGTGGAGTGACCTCGAGCTACCAAGTAATCGGCTCTGCCTCGGACGGCTACTTTCTTCGACTTCAGGTGCGCCTCCGCTTTCAGGGTCAGGTCTGCTTCGTGACGCGACAGCATGGCGGTGCACAGCAGCACTTTGACGGACTTGCTGACACGTGCCTCGGTCGACTTCGACGAGAAAATATCCCCCAGCCCCGCGTCAAGCGCGTCAAGTGCATCAAGCATTCGTCGGACGTGTACGCGACCAACTTCTGCCAAGGGGAACTGCGACGAATCCTCGATGAGCAGCGGCTGGTACACCGACTTGACCGCGTTCCACGACACCTTGCTGCACATAGATTTCGTCAATAGAGCCTCGTTCAGGTTGGTGAGGTGTTCCTGCCATGCCGCCTCCCGCCCCGGGACCTTTTGCGCGGAGCAGAATGGATTGGTCTGGAACGGAAACGCTGGGAAGCGGGTAGTGCGACTCGAGCCTCGGAATCTGGTGACCTTCGTCGCGAGCGCTCTTCCGCCCCGAAGCAATGACATGCGTCCGCAGTATTACCAGAGTCAGGTTGCTGTCGATAGAGCGCGAAGTGCAGTGTGTTTGCTCCAAATGAGCAGCATTGAGCGCTGATGATGCTGATGTGCTCGGATCATCAAGAACAGTTAAGCTTGCTTCTTGGTTTCCGCTACATCACAGACGCCATTCGGTGGCGATGCGACGAGTTTCTGTCAGCTCCACCGAGAGCGTTTATGTTCCCAGCGTTTTGCTTTCCATCCTCAGTTAGACCCTCGCGCCGCTACAGAGCAAGCGATCGATGGCCATCCGTGAGGAACTTCGCCCAAGCCCAGGCTGGCCGACAAGTTGACGTTGAAGCATTGACCTTTCATGTGCGCAATTGGCTGAAAGCTGTGCGAATGATTGGCCAATGAAAGCAATCTGACTGCTTCGCTTAAGTGCGGAACGGTGACTTGCATTCAGTATGCAATCGCCTCGCGTTCTCATTGGCTGGCGCCGTAGGCGCTAATGACTGGAGCGGGCGAACCGACTCGTTTGGTTGGGCACTACAAGCGTCATTTCCACTTTGGCGCCGATTCCGACAAGAACCTTCAGGCAGACAGATACAAGAGCCTTGAGCGCTCGTGTGCTTGTGTATTGATCGACCGGGAATGCAATGATGATCCAACCTTTCATTTTCAGACTAGAGTTTCTGAATCCGGGGGGTAGTAGCCCTGGTTGTTGAGAATTTTACTCCGAGCATTCCCATTCAGAGAAGTTAGCTGCTGCATGTTCCACAGAGGAGGAGAAGGAGTGATGATTCCCAATTTCTGTTAACCATCTTTCGGGGCTGATATATCCAAGTAATTGATGCATAAAAGGAATACTGACCTTTCCTCCTTCCAACATCAATATTGTGCCATCCATCGGTACAACTCGGTAGTAAATTGCCATTGAGATTCAAGGTCTTGCTTCCTCTTGGGCTGTGACCTGGTACAAGTGGTGGTAGACTAATGCAGGCGCCTTGAGTAGCATGTCTTGATGACCTCTACACTTGTGTCTACTGCAGGCGTCGTTAATGTACACGCGCGTCTTCCTCTGGACTTCTCTCAGACGCTCAGCACGGGAGGTCCACGGCCTTCTGCACGTTGACGCGGTCGAGGCGGCAGCAGCCGAGCACCCGCTCGGGCAGCTCCTCCTCGATTTCGCCCTGGATCACGAAGGCCACGTCGATCACGAGCTTGGACGTCTTGTCGATGAGCGAGTGGATGCCGCGCCGGGCGATGTACGAGAAGGCGTGCACGTCCACGACGATCTCGGCGCTGCCGTCGCGGAAGTGGTAGATGCGGTGCTGCGGCCGCGTCAGCACGGGCGTCGCGTTGTGGCTCACCAGCAGCTTCTTGGCCACGCCCGTGATACCGCACTCGTCCTGGTTCGTCACCTGCGCGATGACCTTGAAGCGATCCGTGAGCGACGTGTCGTCGCCGGCCTCTAGGAACCGCTTGAACAGCTTGAGCGTCGTCGTCGTGGGGTTCTTCAACTCCTGCATACAATGGACCTGTTAGTCTCCCACGGTCAACTGAGGACTCAGCTTGACGTCGAACCAACCTCGGAGATTTCGTCTGGGATCTTCCAGTAGAGAGCCAAGCTGTAGCCTGGACCATCATAGGAGCCGTCGCCCCACATGCTCGGCCCGTATGACGGGAGCTGCAGCAGCAAGAGATAGACAACATCATTCACATGAGAACCATTAGCTTGCTCACCCCGTGATGGCAAGTGCAGACGGTGTTCTCTACCTGAGCGTTGATGATGAAGAGCCGACTGTTCTCGTGCTCGGGCGGAAACTCGACGCGCTGGGAGATCAGATCCAGCTTGCTGTCGGTTCGAACCAGGTCAGCTCCGAGGAACTCGAAGAGCGCAGCGCTGGAGGGCTGCAGACACACAGACAATCACGATAAGTTAGCAATCGTACGAGCAGCGCTCTTGCACAAAAAGCTTCGAGGCCGCACCTCTTTCTTCCGGGACCTCTTGTACTCGGCGCTTCGAACCGAAAACGTTTCAGCTCGCGTGGTCGTCCACGAATGCTCCACGTTGCTCGATCGGCCGCTAGCTTGCATCTCGCACTGCGTCATGGTGCTGCCCATGGGGAACTTCGCGTACCGTCGACTGCCAGCAGCGCTGGGTCGTCGCCGCGGTGCATCGCTCGATCCTTCCGCACGATTGTTGTCGTCGCAGTCTCCTCGATGACCGGGACCCGTCGGGCTCGAAATCTTGTGCACGCAGCATCTCTCTGGATCGCTGCACTGCGCGATGTCGGTACCCAGCAGAGCATTGTCGATGCCTCCGTTCACGCCCGAGTAGGATCCGAAACTTGCTTGACGCGGACGGTGTATCGGTGGCCTGGGGTTGTATACGCTAAACACAAACACGCACGTCACGGCGATGCAGACGGCCACCTTCCACAGCACGTGCTCGCTGGCGAGACATCGAATCGCCACGATGTTGAGCATGAAGCCGACAATGAGGCACTGCTTGGTCCCATCCACGTGCACGTGGAGATGCCAGCACGAATCGGTCGGCGTTCCGCTGTCCGGCCCCGACGAGAACTGCGTCACGATGCGAGGCGGAATCTTGCGCTTCGGGTGAGGCGGCGAGGCTGCAGCGTTCGACCCTGGTTGGTCTCTCCATCTCCTGCGTCGCCATGATGATGAGCTGGAGAAACCCGTCCGAGCGTTGGCGGTGGCGACTCGTGTCCACTATCCGCTGCTTCTTCATTAGCTTCGCGCTCCTTGGCTGCTTGCTCCTCCATTTGCTGCTGAAGCAGACGCTGCCGGTAGAGCTGCTGATGGGAGAGTACCGGCGCGCCGCTGTTCGCCTTCCCATTCCGCGAGTCCTTCCTGTTGATCGCCTCCGCTATCGCAGACGTCCACAGATCAAAGTCCGTCTCCGTGTCCGCGCACAACTGCAGTAGACGGCAAAGAAAGAAGCATGTCACAGTGATTCTCGTCAGACTCGCACACCCACAACTACAATGCAGAGGATTCCATCTTGACCCCACCTTGTACTGAACGCCGCGCTTCGAGTCGATGTCGTGCAGCGACAGCGTTGAGACCTGAAAGAAGTAGCGCGTCGGCGCGTTCCTCGCCAGTGTCTTCTCAAACAGCAGTGACACGTTGTCCATGTTGAGGTCCAGCGCGCCGCGATACCACGGATGAGACTCGTTCAGATAGAGCAGAGTTTGTTGCGGGTCGTGATCTTGGTCCTGCTGTTTGCCAAGGTTGACCGGCTCCTCGATAGCTGTCGCGCTGCGGATTGCCGACTGCGCCTCCTTCGCTTCAACGGCTGACGCGCCAGCGCTCTCACTGGTTCTGGTATCGTTCTCACCTGAGGTGCTGCCCGGAGGTGACGGTACTGGAGCCTGCGAGCCAAACGACGGCCTCTGCGTCTCGGTAGCTTGTCCACCGGAAGCCGCAGCCGATGTGCCTTTCCCCGCCGGGACAGGAGAGTCCGCCATGTGGACGATATTGCCGTGAGACGCTGATGAAGTCGGCATGTGGTTGGCCGGGTTGTGCCGGTAGTACGAGAGCACGCCGCGCTGGCGGTCAAGCACGAACCACCTTCGGTGCCACGACCGCTTCTTGCCCCACTTGCTGTCGCTGATCTTGTGCAGGTAGCCGCACACATACTTCTTCGTACTCTGAGACTCCGACGAGAACGAATAGCCCGCAGACAAGAGTTCGACTGCTGCTGGGTCGTCGTTGGGGTGGTCGCCAATGTGATGCTGGTTGTAGCCCTGCGACTTGCCGACGTGAAGAATGCTGCGGCCAACGTTTCCGACCCTTGAAATGCCGCCGCCCACTGCTTTGCCCATGTATCTCCCCATCTTCTGGACGCCGCGTGCGCGAGATGCCCCTGACCGCCCTTGGCCTCGCCGAGCAGAAGCTGCCGCATCGTCAGGCGGGTAAAACGGGTCGCGAGCAGATACGGGCAACGGCGCTCCATCGGCGCGTTGGCTGCTGACGCTGATATCACTCGAGCGCTCGCCGGACTCGTCCGGAACCACGGCGCCCGCCTCCTTTAAGATGCTTGAAAGTTCGTCCTGGCCGTTCAATGACGCGGAGCTATTGCGAAACGAGCTTTGAGACATCTCCATCTCCGTGATTTGGTCCGAGTCGTACAGCCCGTCCGAGTCCTCGTCGCCGCTGTCTTCGCCGCCAATGAAGTCAAAGGAGCGGAATGGATTCCTGTTGGGGTCGTTCCTGCAAGACGGACTGTTGTTCAAAGGATCTCTGCAAGCAGATCATCTCAAACGTTAGTAAAAAAATCATTTAGGGCTTCAGCAAACGTAAAACACAACGTACGAACTGGACAAGAATTCGTCACTCATGCGAACCGACCCAACGGGACTTCCAGGTAGCGGAGACGGAGGAAGATGAATAGCAAGAAACTATGGCAACGAAGCGATGACACACATTGCACGAGAAGATCAGCCCCAGGCACAGCTGCTTAGAATCAAATAAAATAGCTCACACCTCCATGACGTCCGGATATTGGCGCACCCACGTGACAAATTGAGAGTTTGACAGTAGCCCCGCCATCGGGATCATGCACTCCTCAAACGCGGCATAGAGCTGCTTGGGCAGCGGCATGTACTCTTCCAGGTAGTTTAACAGGTAGAGATAGTCCTTCTCCGCAATGAAGCCCTCGCCATTGTTGCTGCCAAAAATTATCATCACCAACGTTAGCCCACCCACCCACCCACCCACCCACCATATCTACCCTGTCACACCTCTTGCAACCGACAGCAACCAACGTACTTTTCCCCGGAGAAAATGATGTTGTACATGTTGAAGATGTAGCTGATCCGGTCCTCCGTATTGCCTCTGTGAGTGGCGTGCACAACCCAACAACAACAAGCAAACAAATAAATCAGCATCTTACTGCAGACACCAACCGCAATTTCCCCCCTCAACGCGCCACTGCAGCAACAGAGTAGCCACGTACTCGTAAAAGAGCGCGAGGATGCACACGAAGGCCTCCTTGGAGATCGAGTCGCCGGGCACCTCCTCGAAGCACCGCATCGTCACATCTAGCACCAACCACGGAATTGATACCCCCATTAACCACCAATGATCCGCCTTCCCCAGCTCCTCTGATAGCTCTCATTTCTCACCGCCAAAGAGTCCTCTCAGCAGCTTGGACGACAGCAGTCCCTCCTTCTTGGCGACGTAGCGCTGCTCCTCGTCCTCCACGGCATCGCCCTGCACGTACACAACAACACAAATCAATACTCAATCCCATAAAACCTCGGATCAACCCATTGCAGCGCTATATCGGACCTTGAACGTGAGCCACGCGACTGTGAACTCGGAGGCGTCGACTGCGCCGGCAGATATCCAGGTATAAGTGAGCACGTAGAGTTAGTTGAGGCAATCTTCTCGCACGAGAGGGAACCCCCTCCACTCGCAGAGCTGCAGACGCAGAGAGAACGCTCGCGGGGGCACGTACACGGCCGGTAGAGCCTGCGCTGCGCGGAGGCCGACGCGCCCATGACGCCGACTGTTACAAACTGGGCTGAAGTGGGCTCAAATGCGTTGCGCGGTTGTGTTCCGTACACAAAATGGTCTGGGAATCCCGTACAAGTTTACACTATACTTCAGCAGAGTTTATTCTATAAAGTACGAAAACGTTAAGTAAACATATCATGTCTTGACGTCTCTGCGACGGAGCAGCGGCACTATTTACAGCGCGACGCGGGGCAGCGAGCGGGTGTGGCCACGTACTTGAGGCTGGACGCTGGCGGACACCAGTACGCTGCGTTCGATTGCGCGGCGCAGCTTCAGGCGGCAGCGTGCAAGCAGCAGCTTCACCAGCGGACAGCTCATCGCGTCAACTTTGTCAAAGAGCTGCTCGTTGAAGCGGCTGCGGGCGTCCAGCAGATGCCGAGGCACGGAGAACTCGTGCAGCGCGATTTCCAGCTGCTGCTGCTGCTGGGGTCTGCGTCAGACGACACCAACGATCGTCAGCAAAGAGAGAGATCGAGATGGAGCGAGCTGTTGCTGGAGACGCAGCTGAGCGTTACTTAAGTACGTACATGCACACGATCGCCGCAGTCTGCAGCACCACGAGCGGACACAAGGCGAGACAGTTCTCCTGCTCGCCCCACCCGTCGTCGGTGTCGGTAGCGTGCGAGTCCTTGTCCGCCAGGGCGTCGTACACGCATGGGTAGCACAGCAGGATGCCTGCCAATGCGGTCGCGTTGAGACCCGGGGGCCGCTTCCGCTCAAGTACCAGCACCCGACCAGTGGTTGAGTGGAGCAGCTCTCTGCAGGCTGTGACTGTCCATTCAGCGAACGCCTGCAGCCTTGAAGCTTCGGCCTCGGAGCTGAGTCTGTTGATGAGCTTTGGCTGCGCGAGACTGGCGCTCACGTCGACGAACAGATGACCCTGCAGCTCAGTCGCCAGCTCGACCATCTTCTCGGCCACGAAGGCGTCGACATTGACGAAGAAGACGTTCCCGTCCAGTAGCACGGCGCGCACTCGGTTCGATGCAGTCCATTGATACTGGGGCTCTTCTAATAACCCCCTTAGTAGGATCTCCGCCAGCTCCTTGGGCAGCGCGCAGCAGTCCACCAGACACGACGCGCGCAGGCCGGACGCCACGAGCAGCAGGTCTCGGAGCAGCACGCGCACTTGAGCCACCGCCAGACGCAGCTTCGTCTTCTTCCTGCCAGCACCACCAGCCCTCACCAGCCGAGCGTGCAGGCGCTGTGCCAGAGCGCTGAGCTGCTCGTCCGTCGGCCACGAGGCAATGTCTTCAGCAGCGCCAGTAGCGGAGTGATAGAGCCACCACGAGGTCCTGGACAAGCTGCACCGGTCCGCCGCGGACGCGAACGCGCGGATCTCGCGCTGGAAGCCCAGCAGCACGCACAGCGCGCGCGAGTCCCCGGGCCAGCAGCTCATCGAGCGGAGACCACCGACACGTCTTATGACACGGATAGTACCGTAGACATCACCGACGCGTGCGTGGCCGGCCCGGCTCTGTCTGAGGGATGCACGTTGCAGTGCCACAATCATCAAGGTCTCAGCGCCAGGTCCTGCGTTTCACTCGGCAATTCTCCTCGCAGCGAGCAGAGCAGAGAGAGAGAGAGAGAGAGAGAGAGAGAGAGAGAGAGAGAGAGAGAGAGCGACACACAGAGTGAAGATGGCGCCTCCGCCCGTGAGGACAGCTTCGAACGGCAATGTGCGCGTGCAGCTGCGCGGCTTTGAGCGCGTGTACACCGCGGTGGACAACTCGTCTACCAAGGTGGCCCACGTGATGGTGGTCAAGGGCCCAGTGTCAACGCTGGTGCAGCACCTGCCCACGGCGCTCATGCACACGTTCAATCTGCACCCGCGGATGCGCGCGCTGCAGGTGAAGGACGCGTTCCACGAGGCGGAGATCCAGCCGCCGATCTCAATGGACGACGTCGCTGCCCGCCGCCTGCTGCGCGTTCGGGCGACCAACGCAGCCGAAGAACAGGCCGCGGACTGGAAGCGCCACGTGCAGGAAGAGTGCGAGCGCGTCGTAGACCGGTACGTGGAATTCGCGTCCTTCCTCGAGGTGTGGGTCGACGAGGACAACGGCCTCGCCAGACTCTTCCTCTTCTCGGACCACTACATGTGCGACGGCACCTCGGGCATGACGATCTTCAACGACACGTTGAAGCACGCGGCGCTGCTGGCCAGCCAAGCAGAGATCGAGTCGAAGCAGTACCCCGTCCGCGCGTCGCCCTATAATCTGTGGCTGGACAGCTACACGCTCTCGACGCCTCTCACCAAGATGACGGTCAAGCTGCTCGCGCCTGTGATCAAAAGCGTGCTCACGTCGCACACCAAGCCGCTGCTGCCTGCGCGCTCGGACCAGGCGGATCTGGTTTACCCCTTCAAGAACAACCCGAGCTACGCGCTGTTCGAGTCGGGTTCCCCCGAGACCGTGAAAAAGGTGCTGGCACGCTGCAAGCAGGAGGGGGTCACGTACTCCGGGGCGCTCACTGCTGCGGTGATCTTGGCTTACTACCACGCCTCCCAGCCGCACCATCCATTTGCGCTCACCGACAGCTTCAAGGTCACTCTCACTATGAGCACGAACCTGCGTACACGGCTGCCGACTCCCGTGCCCGAGGACGTTGTCGGCAGCTTCGCGTCTCTCGTGCCTTTGGACAGCGTGAAGAGCCCCGGCACCGTCCTCGCCGCCGCGAAGTTCTGGGACGTAGCGCGCTCCTGCAAGCAGGACATCAAGAACGGGCTCAAGTCTCCCGTGGCGGCGTTGACGGACATCTTCATGGACCAGAACTTCAACTCGGCGTCCGTGCCCACAGCGTTCTCCAAGCACGCGGTGAAGAGCTCGTGCACGGGAGACGTCAACATCTCCAACATCGGCCGCTATCCGTACCCGATGACGCACTCGCTGGGTGAAGCCGGCGAACTCTCCGTCGAGTCGCTGTTCCTTTACGAATACGTTCCCTTCTTCTCCATGGGCACGCTCCTGTACGTCTCCACGGTCAAGAGCTTCAACTACGCCATGCTGCACAAGCACGAGGACAGCGATGCCGAGAGATTGTTCACGGCGTATGTCGCCTTCGCAGAGCATATCGGGGAAGTAGACGCCGAGGCCACGATGGCCGATGTGCTGGCCCAGGTTGAGCCACTCCTGCAGTAACTACAGCACCAGAACGACTTTAATTTTTAACGAACAGATTGTTTGATAAATGACTCAAAACCAGTGGGAGTCCAACGACAAAGCTACGTGTAGTCGTGTCCGGTGTAGCGCAGCCCAACGCGGTTTAGAACCTCCAGCAGTGTTTCGTCCTTGCCGATGCGGTCGACGCCTTCGCAGAGCTCGACGATGGCGACGAAAAGTGCCTCCCCCACTACGTTCTCGCACTTGTGCGCCATCGAGTAATTGAACGAGTCGACGGCAGTGATGAAGAGCGTAGCAGAGGACGCGAGGTGCGGAAGCGGGTGATACACGTGCAGACTTTCGACGGTGAGGACGCCGCAGTCGACGTCGTTGGCGTCTTGAGGAAGTCGGTGCTCCTTTGGATACGGATACCGCCCCACATTCGAGATGTTGACGTCTGAGGTGAGCGAGTGCGGCAGTGAGACGCCTTTGAGGAACGACGGCTTCATCCTCGAGTGGATCTTCTTGTCCATGAGCACTGCCGGTAACGCCATGGCCAACGTGTGCTTGGGCTTGTCAGAGATCTGCTGCTTGGCACGGCGTGCGAGGTCCCAGAACGTTGTGGTTTGCATGTCCACTCCTTCGTCAGCCAGCCAGTCGAGGCCTGTGACTGCTGTGTACATCCCCACTTGCTCCTCTTCGGCGGGGCTTGGTACGCGTTGGCGCATGTTGAATCCCATGTCTGCCGCCAGCTTGAAGCACTCTTGGGATGGATTGCTCTTGCGCTCCTTCATGACGTGGTAGAAGGCCAGCAGAACGACGCCAACCAGAGCTCCACCGACCGTGACCTTCTCCTCCCTGCATCTCGCCACGACCTTCTTCATACGCTCCGGATCACCCTCAGCAAACAAGGCTGTGCTGCTGCTCGTCACGGGGGGAGCTTGGAAGTGGTGCTGACCCGCTCGCGCAGACAGCAGCGGCTTGAAATCCCCCACACGATCCCGAAAGGTCTGGCGGCCAGAGACGCTCACCACGCTCTTCACGATCGGCTTGGCCCACGCGACCCTCGACAGCCACATCTTGTAGAGCGGAGCGCGCAGTGGGAGCTCGTGCACTTGATGCGGCGTCTGCTCGGGCTCAGGCTCGTTCTGGGACGCCCCCGTGTGCTCGTTGGCAAGCATTGCGACCTGCTCGAGGATGCAGTTCAGCACTACCATTCCAGAGTACCCGTCCGACATGTAGCTGTCCGAGAAGAGCATCAAGCGCGCGGCGCCCTCCCTCTCGTCCACCCACACGGTCAGGAAGAACGGTAGCTGCTTGAACCGGTCGAAGCCGATACTGCACTCGTCGTCCGCGTAGTGCTGCCACCCGCTCATCATGTCGTCGACGTCACTGGCTACGGAGGAGACCATACGGACGCGGACGAGAGCGAACGAGGTGACGTCGTGCCGAGTCAGCGGCGGGTGGATCTCGGCCATGAAGTTGGCGTCCTTCAGCTGCCGCGCGCGCATCCGAGGGTGCATGTTGAAGGTGGTCATGACCGCCGTCGCCAAGTAGCGTAGCAAGACCGACGTGGGGCCTCGAACTAGCATCGAGTGGACGATCTTCGTTGATACCCCGTCGACCATGGTGAGCGTGCGCTCGTAGCCACGAAGGGGGACGCGTTCGCGAGCATCGATGTCAAGCAGTTTCATGCTGCCTTGCTGCGATGCCCGGGGCAGCTTGGAGCCCTGCGATCGTATCGAAGAATGGGAGAACGGATGTGGCGACACGCACCAACACGAACTCGGTGGAGCAGCCTCCATACCAAGCAGGAAGACAATATCTGAATCGTTGGGTGTGCTTGGCGCATACGATAGAAGAAATGCCGCTGCAGTCGTCTCGATCTGAATCGAACGCCAGAAGTACCGACATAGTTCGAAGGACAGGTGCTGCGCAGGAACATCACGTGCACATTTGTCGATAAAATGCTCGCCTCCAGGCATCACCCCGCGTGAGTACATTACACCGAGTTGAGTGTCTACGACGACGCACGGGAAACACTTCCCGTGTTCACACAAAAAACAACTGAGAAGTTTATTGGTACAAACGATAAATAGGATGTCATGGCGATTTGCGTTCCCAGCCATTGCGGTCAATATCTAATCAATACTTCTCTGGTCCACCCTACTATCGCCATTTCATGAAAACTGCAATAACTTCACTATTTGTACTTCGTTTTTGGTAAAAATGCCACCAAAAGAGAGCTTATCTTAACGGCTACAAAACGTCCATTTCTAAGCCGATCGTCGCTCGCGTAGAAGAAGATAACTTGACTTTTCGTGACAAGATTTTGGACCCAGTGAGGTTTTTTGTCGTAATTCTCTGAATATTGAGCGATATTAGTTGAGACTTTCCAGATGAACTTCTGCAATAACCTAGAGCACTTGAGCGATGTTTGAGAGCCCCTAAGCTCTTGTATAGCGAGCAATGCGTTTCCTACAAATCGAGGTTTAACCACCTGTTATGTTGAAATCGTCGCGATAATCAAAATTACTGACTTCTGATTGGCTACGACTGCATTATGTGGACTACATTAAACCTCAATGGCGATAGTTAGGTGGACCAGAGAAGTACACTTTTCAATTCCCACGTGATGCTTGGTAGTCAGGGTTTGGTAGTAGTCAGCAGAATAGTAGCGATAGTAGTGATATTATCACTACTACTACTACTATATCACTACTATAGTACTGGGGTCTGAGTCTTAACGTAGTAATATAGCTATAGTAGCGAGAAAAATGTCAGTATTAGTGCTAATAGTAGTGATAATAGCACTACTACTATCCCGAACTTCAATCCACGTCAGATCTTCAAAGGGAACGACAATAAATGCTTCTCGACCCTCCCCTCCCCGCGCTTTGTGCTCTTTAGCTCATTTCTCGATATTCGGGCGGGGGAACTAACAGTTAAAGCGCGCTAGGAAGGCTACCATAGGTGAAAGGAAGCAAAGACTTCATCGTGCAGTTTGTATTCACCATTCGAGTAGTGCGTCGATCTCTCAAAACCAGTAAACTCCGCAAACGTGTTCATGATTTTTACAACACACTAACTTACAGCTAGTGCTGTTTGCAAACGCGTTTGCATGTTGGCTGCACTATCACTAGCAGATCAAACGAATGGACACTGTTACCCGTTGTCGATCGGTCACCCTTACTTTTGAGTACATGTCGCGGGATTTTGAGTAAAGAGGAATGTGCTCAAACTTACGAGTACGTACACTTCATTTCAATTCGTGCGCTGCGCCCACTTAAAACTATTGACTACACTCTAAAGACGTTGCTTGTTCGGATGTCATTCACGAACACGAATAACGCCCTGCAAACCCTTTAGGGCAACTTCCTTTTGTTTTCTGTTAGATGACGCTTGAATTCTCTATTAACTTACTCACGTCCGCATAAGTGGGTCGATAATTTACTTCTCCATAGGCATTTACATTGTATCCTCCTCCGGTCTGATCCAAGGCGGTGATGCCGGACGTGGTATCTTTCCTAAGTCACATTATGTAGAATTACTCAGAAGTCAGTGAATGTACTCACAATTCAGCAGCACCCATTGCTGAGTCCACATTCCGTGTACGCACCCTGGCGTAGCAAGAGTAATCTAGTGCTGCTTAGTTTGAAGAGATCTTGGTTGGTGTAAGGAAAAAGACGCAAGTCAGCTTACGACAAGTGACAAAAGCTTCAACTCTTTTTAGTTCATGATACTTCGAAGCAAATAGTTTTATGTTCTCTATCTCCACAAACATATAAGCCAGATTCACAACACTAACAAACAGCTTGCAAACACTAGTTAGCTATACAGTTAGAGTTTGTGCGAATACTACTCAAAACGGTAGGGCTGCCAACACACATCATCTTGGTTGGCTAATACTTCTACAAGCAGGTCTGCAGCCGCCCGCGCCTTACTAACAGCGACGCAGGAGTTCAAGAACCTAGGAGCAGAGCCACTAGCAGTATCCCTGACTACATCCACTCGCGGGGATCGACTTGGTGTGGAGCTTGTCTAATTACAAGGACAAGGCATGTACTGTATGCATTTTTTTGCGGTATGTACCCGGAGACGTGCTCACTAATACCGTGCTGAGTTTAGGGATCCAAGTGCACTTTTTGGGCGGCATCGTGTGGTGGCTGATCCTGGTGCGTGTCTGAATTGCTATTGTGCTCAAAGCTACTGAGTATCACTGTATCGTTTGCGAATATATTTTACTTGCCTAGATGGTGATGTCCTCGTCGGCGTTACTGATCAGCTGCTTCACTTGCTCGAGTTTAGCTGAGGCGTGGTTGTTCAACAGCAATTATAGAACGTGTGTTCCGGCTGGCTACTTCGTGACGAGGCCACTACAAAGAAGAATCGACCTTTTACTTTGCGGCTTTGGCGTCTTAGCGGCGGCAGAAATGGCTACAGTGAAGATAGTAGTGCTATAGTAGAGCTATAGTAGTGATATTAGTAGTGATATCTACTAACGACGTTCTCCAACTACTAATAGTAGTATTAGTGCTATCGACTCTGAGTCGGATAGTAGTAGTAGTATCACTACTAGCCAAAATTCTCACTTGGTAGTATGAGAACAACCCGATCATATAAACGGCGTCCAGCATCAGCATGGTCACCAAACAAAAGTTTACAGTTTCCAATCAGTTGTTCAGCAAATGAATACGATTGTCTAGTCGACACAAACCATATCCCACATCAACACTCATCCAACACGTTGCGCTGATCTAGTTACGTCCTAGCACAGCCACCGAGCCGAACTAGACCAGCGGAAACCCAACTCGGGGTTGCCGGCTCAGAGCCGGACGTGCGATCACTAGGCGCGGAAACCGTGCTACAGGCGCTACGGTCGGTAGCCGACAGGACGGGAGGGAGACATGGAGGCCTTTCCGAGCAGGGTTCCTAGTGGGGGGTTTTGGGGTTGGGATATCCCGGGGTTATCCACCTACCCACCCCGAGTGTTTAAAGAGTGGGTATTGGGTGGGTTAATAAGAACCCACCCACCCCGGCAAAGATCGGAGAAAATATGTGAAATTTGGTGCCTGGTCGGTGCCTGGAATTGCATTTGAATTGTGAATGAATTGATCAAAGTGAATAGGGTTAGTAAAACCCATACCCACCCACCCCATATTTTTATAAACCCATCCATAGCTCTTGGAAAACCCGGGTTTTCCAGAACCCTGTTTCCGAGGGTTTCCGCCGGTATGGTTGGGTTCGGTGAGCGCGCACGGACGAAATATGCAAAATGAAACTTGTATTCGATAGACACTTATAACGGACAGATTGTTTTAGCCAGTGATATTGAGTAATTATAGATGTAGTGATTAGCTACTTATATCCGAAAGGGTCCACTATTTCTTACATGTTAGTCTAACTTCGGTAATTGACCAGCTCACAATTTATAGCTGCCTCTGCGAGTTTGTCGGTCCGTTATCTTGCTTCGCTGCAGCTCTACCAGCTCTACTATTCTGCATTTCTCCGTCTTCTGCAATGGCCTGCGGCAAGCGTCCCAAGTTCAGCCCATTAGGTGGCGCGAAGCTAAATGGTTCACGTGAAACACGACTAAGTACGAGTTCCGTCAAAAAGCGCTGCAGTACTTCGCTACCGCATTTCGCATGTAGAGCGCCACAGCGGTTTAAGCGATACACCTTTATTTTGACCAATCACCGCCCTTAAAAATAAGTGTGCGAGATCGCATGTAGAGCGATACACCCTATATTGTGTACCTTACCCATTTTTGTTTTAGCGAGACTGGAGCCACCAGTCTGACAATGGCGCGCAAGCGCCCGCAAGGAAGACCGAGTCTTGGTGGGACTGGCCGTCATGCACAGCAGTACCAGCTAACAGGGGAAACGGTCGACAAAAAGCTCGCAGTTGTCGCTCATTACAAGCAGTGTAAGGCTATTAAGCAGTCTATTAAGCGCTATTATCCTAACCTTAGTAGCAGATCTTACTGCTCGAGAGAGCGAGCGCCTTAACGCCGCTGCCGCTGAAGGCAAGGGTACCCACAAGAAAGTGCGCAGCATCGGCACGGCAACCGTGTTGTGGGCTGAGAGCGAAGACTGCTTGGCTCAGTGGGTAAACGAGCTGCGAGATGAGGGCATCGATCTAGAGAAGTGCATCTACTAGAGGGCAATCCTGTTGATTTGAGCCATGACTTCTTGCTAGACGACATTGTAGAGGAAGTAGCCGTCTAACTTCAAAAATACCCAACTTATCCATTTTAGGATCACCTATCCCATTTTTTGGGTTTTACATCAATTTTGGGCTGCGGCGTGAAAATAACCCTAAACACATGACATGGGTGTGTTTCTCTACATGCGAAATACGGTACACATTTTATCAAGGAAACGCTATACAAGATGTATGGGCCCTGCCGCGCGCGAGACGAAACGGAAGAGCATCTACTACTGGCGCAAGGTGAGTGCCAAGGTCGAGCGGGCGAGCAGCAGCAGCAAGACCAGCAGAATGAAGAAGCTTAGGCCGATGGGCACATGATCGTCCTCCCCAGAGACACTGAGCTACAGCTCGTGAAGAGGGTGAACGAGTATTGTACGCTTGGGGCTCCTGTTTCGGCGCTCATGCTTCTCTTCAAGGCACTGACCTTCGCAGAGCAGGCTGACCTAAGTCGGCAAGCGTTTTCCGCGTCGTGGGCGTGGAGGAAAGAGTACACTAAGCGGCACCGCCTCAGTTTTCGTGATAGGACCGGCAAGGTCAGAAGTCACCCGAGGGTAATGCTAAGGCCGTAGCAGAACATAACCAGACAATGAAAAAAAACTATGTTCAAGCTCGATGTTAGTGAAGGGTGGTTTCGTGACGCAGACAGGAAAAAGTGTTTCCTGGTGGAGGAGGCGCAGCGGTTAAGAAACCCCCGCTCAGAACAGTGCTCGGCGTCTGAGGGCGGTGGGCGGCCGAGAGCGAGAAGCTGTGGAGCTGCCGGACGCCACTGCTCATTCGGCCTTTCGCCTCAAGCCTCGCAAGTAGTCCTTCCCCTCGCATTTGGCTCTTCCCAGCTCCAGCCTCGCCCTAGTGCCGATGTCGCCCCCAGCTCACCCACGCACCTGCCGGCAACATCGTCCGCTCATCCATCCCCATCCCGGGCCACGAGCACCGGCCCGGCTACGGTCGTGTCGGCAACTCCGGCTCCAGCTTCACCGCCACCGGGATCGGAGCCCGCTGAGGCGGAGGGCACTCGGCCGACCCCGTCCTCGACTTCGACCACTCCTCGCGCGAGCCGCAGAATTCAGAAGCGGAAAGCAGAGGGTGCCGCACGCTCGGCGGAGCGAAAGAAGAAACTCGCGCGACCGGCGCCTTGCGGTCTCGACGATCTGCTGGCGTCGCCATCACCTTCGCCTACATCGGCTACCGCGCCACGGACGAAAGCGGCTGGCAAGCAAAAACTGGGCACCGCCGCTCGAGCAGCGAAACCTACCCGAGATGTGCAGGCAGCCCAGCGTGGGAGTTCGAAACGCGCAGCGGACTCTGGCGCGGCCGGTGCTGCCCCGCCCGATACCTCCTCCAAGCACCAACACAAAAGGCATTCCATCATTTACCTCGACAGTCCACCTTCACCGGGCGATGCCGGCAACCATGCTGCGCGGTCACCGTCAGCTGGGCCGTCGCCATTTGGGCCGTCTGCGCCGCCGGTGGAAGGACGGGCCAATACACAGTCAGTTCTCTCGGCGTCTCGTGAGGTCGACACCAGCGACAACTTCGACTTAGCTTCATTTCTTTCGGGCCCGCAGGCAGCCAGCGGGGCCGCCCCAGTGGATCCCCAGGCGGAGCCACGGCTAACACCGCCATCGAACGTCTATCAGCTCAAGTAGGCTCTCTCAGCACCCTGGTCATTGACATGAGCAGGCGTCTGGACGCTGCCGAAGCCAACCCGGCTATGCCTCTGGCGCCGCCGGCCCGCCCACCAATCATGCTTGACGGGACTCGCACCGTCTCTTGGACTGTGCCTGCCCTCAACACGAATGAATTACCACCCGCGCAGCTACGCGAGCTGCGATCGACTAGCTTCCCGTCGCTCAATCAGCGGAACCGCAGCGAGTATGTACCGCACGTCACGCACATCCTCGCCGCCTATAGAAGTATTGCAAGCCTGTCTCGCTCCGACGGTGCGTTCACCCCCCTACCGACACGCTCCTGTGGATTCACCGCCTGGCTTGCATCCCTTTCGACTTGAGTATCGCTACCGCGTCTGGTCTCTACGGCGTGCGCATTGGTTCTCAAGGCCTGTCCCTTTCCCACTTCCGCCCTCTGTCGGACGACGAGAGGCTCAAGCGCAGCTCGAACAACACCAACTTCTCCCTGGACTTTAGCTCAGCAGCTCAACCGCCACAGCCCGCCAAGTGCACAACTTACGACGATATTCTACTCGCACTCAGCGGGCTCAGCGCATTCGGCGCAACTCATTGGTACCCGCACATGAATCGCCTGCTGGATCAACTCCGGCGATTTGTCTTCGACAATCAGAGGGCCGACCCGGCTAACACCTCGGAACGCGTGACACGCACGCTGCAGTACGCGAACGTCTATCTCGGTCGCGCTGTCGCCCACCTGTCGGAAGACTCGCCGACATGGTGGAGGGATTTCTGCGCCGACACCGAGGCAATCGAGTACAGGTCGGTCGAATGGCTGCTCGCGCTGCAGAATCTCACAGCCACAGCCCAATCTCCACCTGCTCCACTGCGCGCGCCTCCACAGGCCGGGCATCCACGGCGCGCGCAAAACAGCCGCCCCCAGGCTATGCCGGACAACATCCGAGCCCTGGTGCCCCGTCGCTCAGACGGTACGGAGCCATGCCTCCGCTTCTTCGGCGGCAGCATGTGCACCGGGGCACCCGCGACCGCTGCGCGTACTCATTCCGCACGCACACGTGGGATGGCCCTCTACCCAGAGACCTGGTATCATACATTACCAGGCAGTACGGCACCGCCCGCCGCGATCATCACGGCCCTCGCCGCCCCTGAGGGTGCCGAGGCGCTACCGGCTCACAGGCGCTTCGGACCCCAACACTTGATACCACTACCGCTAAAACAAACGCCGCACTGTTTATCCACTCTACTTCTGAGCCCGCGGGTCTGCTTACGCACCCACGTAACGTACCACACCCACCACACAGTGGCACCACCGTGCACCTACATCGGCCGACTCACCATACCGGTAGTCAAACCATAGATACTTTTCCTTCTAGAGCGCACCATGAAACCGCAATGCCTCAGACCGTATCCAACCTCACCGCCAACCCTGGCCAACAACACACAACGGCAGCTCCGCTGTCTCGATACCATACAGACAATCCAACGCACAATGCAGCCTCACTCAAACCGCGCAATCATCAGGTCCTGCACACACCCAATCATGGCGCGCGCATTGCATTATCCACATCCGCTAAACTACCCCCTAGCGCAGCTACAGCAACAGCACAGCATGCGGGGCGCCCGGTTCCATGTATATCTCAACCGCTCCGTGCCCCACCTAGCGCACGCCAAGTGCAGCAGCTCCTGTCCCGGGGACGGAGGAGGGCCGATAGATGGGCAAGTATACGGGGCAAGGCCGTGGCGACGGCGTTTAGCGCAGTCTGCCTATCACTACCGAACAGTGACTTCCCAACGGCGGAATGGGTCGGTGGTCGCCAGCAGTTCCAGCTACACAAGCCACTACAGCGGGCGGTATCTGAATACGTGCGCCGCACCCAGTGCTCACTTCCCACCCTAATCGAGCTGCTACGTGGACAGACGCCTTGCGACTACCGCCCCAATAAGAATATCGTTCCTGCCGTCATACAGCAAAGCTGCAGAACATACCCCAGACTACATACCCTGCTGCCCATAGTGCAGGAAGGGATTACTGTGACTCTAACGTCACCAATGCCCCGCCAAACCAGCCCTCCACGAAACCACCCGTCCGCCACTGAGAGACTTAATGTCCTCCGCAAGAACATCCGGAAGGAGCAGGACCTCGGCCGCTGCATCGTCGTAGACCGTGCCGTCGCCAAATTCTGGCCCGAGCTGTTCTTGAGTCCCTTCGGGGTGGTCGACAAGGGCAACAGCGACCCCGACGTAGCCGGCCGGGTCATCCACGACCTATCCTTCCCAGAGGGCGTCCGTCAATGATCACACCGACGCCGAGTCAGTACCCACCGCCGAGTACACACACTGCGCAGCCATCGCTCGGGAGATTCTCGCCCAGAAAGAGCGTTTTCCCGGGCGCAGCATCAAAATTCTACTAGGGGATGTGGCAGCCGCTTTTCGTAACCTTAGCACGCACAGCCAGTCGGCTCACCTCTTCGCCGGGACGATCCCCGAAGACGATGCCCTCATCATCGACCTCTCGGCCTGTTTCGGCTGGACAGGATCACCGGGATTCTACGGTGTCATTGGCGATGCGATCGCCCACATCCACGACACAACCTCAAATACGTATTACCCAAACGGGTTTTTCAACCATCACTGGGTCGATGACCACGTCTGCATTGCTGCAGACGTCGGGTCAAATTGCACAGACGTGGAGCAGTCACTGCGATCAGCCATGACCCTCATCCTGGGCCCGGACGCAGTCAACGACGACAAATTCACTCCCTGGGCAACATCCCAGAAGATCCTGGGTCTGGTGTTCGACACCATCGCTGGTACAATTTCGATCCCAGCTGACAAGATCGTCAAAGCACGCGCCCTCGTCACCGACGCCTACAATTCGCGTGCTCTAAGCCGCAAGCGGTATCGATCTCTCCTAGGCTCCCTCCGCCACGTCGCGACTTGCGTCCGCCCGGCCAAGGCGTTTCTCCAACGCCTACGCGCGGCAGAATCCAAACTACACCGATGGACTTCTGTCCCTATGACGCCTCACATGCGAGAGGACCTTGCCTGGTGGAGAGTCATCCTCACCTCACCCACCCTCAATGGCGTCCCTCTAGAATACTTCCGTCACAACCCCCCTTGCGACCTCACAATTGAAATGGATGCATCCTATGCGCCCTTGACCGTGCCCACCGCCGGGTACTCACTTACCGGTTCTCCGAGACCGAACAAAACCTCATCCGAGTCTTTAACACCGACGCATGCAACGAGTTTGACATCAACTATCGCGAGTTACTCTCGTGTGCCTTCGCCGTACACGCATGGGCACCGGCGTGGCGCGTCAAGAACATGGAAACCCCGCACACGACCCCCACCCACGTGCACTTTCGCATCGATAACACGTCTGCGGTGGCGTGGCAAAACAAAATGTCCTCCTCGAACACTCGAGCACAAACGATCATACGTCTGCTGAGCTACTGGGAAATGCACTATGGCCTGAGATTTTCATCTTCACACATACCCGGCGCCGATAACGCCATCGCGGATGCTGGCTCGCGGCAGTCCAAGGACCACCGTGCCCACACAACTTTTACTAACCTTACATATGCCTGGTCGCAGACTCAGCCCACAACAGACATCAATGGTCTGGAGCGGATCTGGCAAGATATCTCCGCGAGCACTCGGTGGCAGACTCAACCTACCGCAAATATGAACGAGCGTTCGGCACATGGCAGGCGTTCATCACCCGACGCGGGGTGAACCCGTGGCTCAGCGGCGTCCCAGCGGTGGCGCAAATCCAGCACGTATCCGATTTCATCCTCATGGGATTCCAGCAGGGATATGGCTCAGGCCGACCGGTCCGTAGCGCCGCAATCGCAAACAACTTGATGGGAGTCCGCCACTTCTTCCAGGCGTCGGGACGCCACTTCCCAGTCGACCATCCACAGGTCCGCATGCTCCTCAAAGGGATCAGCCGCCTGGATAGCCCACCGGAGCGCAAGGCTCCAGTGTCGATCCAGCTGATGGAAGCGTGCTTTGCATCCCTCAACCTTGCTTCCTTCTCGGACCAAGCTTTATGGGGGTTCTGTGCCTGGCGTTCTTTTTCCTGCTTCGGAGGTCGGAGATAACGTCCGTCAGCGGAGGCAAATTCCGCTGGTTTGCACTGAAAGCCCAGGACGTGGCCGTCCTCGACCGAGCTGGCAACGCTACCCTAGACGCGAGCGCAGCAACAACAGTGCACATCAGGCTCAGAGGATCCAAAACCAACCAGGCAGGGCAAGCGACAACTCGCATGCTACGACGCTCAGGACATCGCTTCCCATGCCCGGTCCTAGGGGCGCTCCTTCTCCTACGATCGCGGCGATCCCTGCCAGCCGAACTGCCGGTGGCCATGTACATGCCCCGCTCGGGAGAGCCCAGCTCAATATCGGCGCGGCAGGTGGCGAACACAATCCAGGACGCGGCAAAACGGATCGGAGGCGACCCACGCGAGTACAGCACACACTCGCTCCGGTCGGGAGGAGCCGCACACATGTACCGCGCCGGGGTGGACGCCCTGACCATCCAGTTCCATGGCCGTTGGGCATCGGACACCTTCAAGATATACACTCGGCTCTGTCGGGAATCGGTATCTCGTCTAGCCGCAAGCATGGTAAGTGGGGCGAAATCTGCAACAACTCTCCAGTGACGGCCCCAGCGGCCGCCTTAATTGGGGGCTCAGCCACGTCCAACTTGGACAAGGCTGCAGCCGGCGCTGCTAGCCGCCACCTCAATAAAGTTGCAGATTTGCCCCAACATCACTGTGCCGACTGATGTAAAGGAAATGTACAACCCAGACCAGACTCCTATATTCTTTGAACATGTTCCTAAGTAAACGCTCAAGACGCGAGGAGTACGCGCCGTCTGGGTTCGATCGGGTGGCAATGATAAGAAGAGAATTTCTTACTCGACTCGTCCAACGAAAAATAAAAAAATCACGCCGTTTTCCATCATCAAAACACGGACATCAACAGTAAAAAAGGGGGGGGGGGTGAAAAGAAAATCGGAGGCCAGGATTGACCGGCCGATTGATACATCCGGATCCAGCATCAGATGAACCTGGCTGTGCACTCATCTTTCGCCAGTAGTAGATGCTATTTCGCTTCATCCCGCGCACTTCGGGGATCAAGACTGGGTACATCTTAGCTAGCGCCTCCTTGATTGCAGGCCTTCCGAAAATACAGTTGAGGTAGCTTTTTAAGCAGCATCACTAATAAGTTATTCCGCGGACATACCAAGGTCAGAGAAATAAATTATTCAGTATATTGCAACAATTCCAACACAAGATGGCAATCTGCATTACGTAGTTACGGCTCTACTAACCTAAGCGTTTACTACCTTCAACACCGTAGCGGCTCCCCAAAAACGCCGATTAATCTTCAGCAACAACAGCATCTCGAGGCGAATGGGGCAAGTGCGGTGGCGGTGTAGCGACAGAACGTGGCGTGCCTTGGCGAAGAGCCGCTCCACCGCGTTAGACGTCGGCGGGATGAAGCGCACTCCACGGTACACCTGCGCAGCTACACGCTGCTTCTTGCGGGCGCGCAGGGCGCGATCAGCAAAGCCAGCACGGTCGTTGGCGTTCTCACCGGCGTCGGTGCTGGCGCCACCTGCAGCACGCACCGCAATGGACTTAGTAGCTTCTGCTCTTCTGACCTCAGCGCCGCCTCGTTGCCCAGCAACACTTTGACACACGCGTTCTCCAACGGGTGTAACGGGGTTACACGAGTGTTACCCGAAGGGTTATGAAGTGTGGGACACACAGGCTTGTATGGTGCACACTGTCTAACCTATTTCAGTAGGAGAATCAGTACATGGCTTCAGAGACACAGATTATGCATATGGCTAGGGCTCACTATGCTAGATAGTGAACCAGATACATTTACACCAAAGGCGGCTCTGCCGCGATAAGGAGAAATGCATTACAGGGCTCTTCACAATAGCCGCACCGCGGCTAGGTACCGCGCGACGGGAGGGTGGCGCTCAATCAGAGCGTCGAAAATGTCCCGCACGTCCAGCAGCGTCACACCTTCGCCGCTCTGCAGCTTCTTCGACGTGGACTTGAACTCGCGGAGGTCGTTGCCGAGAGTCCGGAGCTTTTTTTCTTCGTGGCGTGTCGGCATGAGCTCCGCCAGCTCGTCATCCGACGTGCCGATGAACTCCTTGATGGCAAAAAAAAGCGCTTGACCATCTTTTAAGTCGAGTCCCAACGTGTGGCTTGGCGCAGTGCCGGACGCAACGAAGTGCTTAAAAAACACACTTTTTTCAGGAAAATACTAAAATAAAATACAAACCCCAAAATAACTTACTGAAGTTTCGCGGAGTGATTCAGGTTGCGCAATTTACGCATCAGCTCCTTGATCTTGCCCAACAATGGCTCGTAGTCGACCATAACAGTTGCACAATGAGGTTCAGGCGATGCGAGGCACAACCAACCAGCGGAATACCCAGCAGGTCAGCGAGCTTGGTGTTCATTGCACAGTTGTCACCGACGAGGTAGACGCCATCAGAAATATCAAGACCGAAGTACGGGAGGGTTCCTTCCTCGAAGGAATCCTCCCGTGGCTCGCGGAGGAGTGACCGGTGACGTCGTCGTCGATCAAAGGCGCAAACGCCAGCAGCACCTTGTCTGCACGACCGTCGTGCTCGAAAACCGCATACACCACGAGATAGTGCTCGGACTGGCAAGTCCACCCGTCGAGCATGATACCGAAGGTGACAAGGATTGCCAAATCGATGTCAATTTCGACCTGCCGCACGACCAAATGGGCGTACTTGAGCAGCGTCTCCGACGAAAGGTCCTCCAAGTTCGTGTACTTGGCCACGATGGGATCCTCACACCACGGAAAGGCAGGATGCAGGCCGTGGTCCAATCTAGCTAGCAGAAGACCGTCTGCGACTTCAGGTCGATGAAGCTGACTAGGGTAGCCGTGTTGGTACCGCTAGCCATCATGGTCGCCACGAAGTCCGGGTGGCCCTTCAGGACGTAGTCGAACAGGTTGCTGTAGCCGGTTTTGGGTGCTTGCTTTCTGACGACGGAGCACTGGCAACGAAAGTTCGACGTCGGCTCATCTTGAGAATCCGCGACGGCCTTGTAGAAGTAGTTGCACACTTGGCGGGTGGTAAACGGGTTGTTGGTTGCCATCTTGATTCGAAAATGAGGACGACACTAGGAAAGAGGCAAATTTGGGGATACTAGCATGTTAACTATGGTAAGGGTGTTCTAACCACTGGTTTGCGGCGTCTAGAAATGCAGCGGAGACCCAGAATCGCACGAGAAGTAATTACCTAGAAAACCATCCGTAAGTTATTGCACTTTTTTCACGGTCGCGTTAAATAAATTATTCCGTACTAATATTTCCGTATATTTGCCGTACAATATTTTATTTGGAAGGCCTGCTTGATTGAATGAGTAGCGAAAAACTGTTGTTGTACTTTTTCGCTGAATCCGTACGTGGCTGTGGTCCGCACAAACTGTTTGGGCTGGGCTGGGCTTGGGCCGCTTGTATAAGTAAAACTAAATGAACAGTAGTTGAACTGATGTGTGCAAACACGAAGCAAGAAATCTAAACTTAAAAGAAAAAACTACTCGTCGGTTATAAATTGCTAATCATAATATAGTAATTAAAAGATATCATTGGCTGAAATGATCTGCCGGTTATAAGAGACCATCATATACAGGTAGAGTTTTACGGTACTCCCTTCATCCATTACCGCCCGCACGTTAGCTCTCAGTCTCACGTAGCAACAAAAGCTATGCTGTCCTTGGTGCGTCGTAGCGCTCCTTCCGCCGCGCGGGCGGCGATGCAGCCACAACGCCGGATACTGGCCAAGAGTCAGTCGCTGCTGCAGCTGCAGCGCGGCTTCGCGTCGGCGGACTCCAAGTGGGGCATCACCAACGACCGCATCACGGCGCGCGTTGTCAACGTCGTGGGTGACGACGGCAACATGCGCACGGACGTGCCGCTGCACCAGGCCATCAAGGAGGCGCAGGACCTTGGTGTGGACCTGGTGCAGGTCTCGCCCAGCGGCAAGCTGCCGGCGGTCTGCAGACTCTTCGACGCCAAGAAGCGGCTGTACGAGCTCAAGAAGGCCAGTAAGAAGGCCTCCAAGCAGCAGAAGCCCAAGCCCGACAAGGAGGTCGTGGTCGGAGCCAAGATCGCCGTGAGTTGCTCGTTGTACGTGGATGTGTTTGTTAGTGATCTGGTCACTAACACTGAATATTGTGTGGTTGCAGCCGAACGACCTGAAGAACAAGGTGGACCAGTTGAAGCGCTTCCTGAACAAGGGCCACAAGGTGAAGGTGACGATCAAGTTCGACCAGGCCTACCATCTCAAGCAGCAGTCGATCGAGCAGCTGGAGCGCATTGGGGACCTTATTGACGCAGAGACAGGGGTGCTGAGCGGCCCGCCCAGGGAGCAGTTCGGCGGCGTCTACGTTTACTACTCGCCGGCCAACTAATGGAGAGAACAACCGCGATAGGTTGCGTGGCGTGCGCCATGTAGAGCAAACACCAATGCGCTGCGCCATTTGCCACGCTCAGCGTGTCCTGCCGACTTACAGCAGAGCGGCATAATTTCCCGCTGCGGCATCTGGACGTATCTACGCCATGCCATTGGCAACGCGCTTGCCGTCTCTTAGGGGACGTGGCGATGTCTGCAGGTCTGCTTGGCGTCTGCTATTAGAATGGGCACAGGCCTCTTTCACCGAGGCGGTGGTTTTAAGTCAAATGCAATGCCACTCAAACCCACGAGTAGTCTGGGCTTCAACACAGCATATCCAGAGCACACCAAGCAAAGATGGGGTCTGAAGACGTGTGTATGTAGTAAATGGGATCCTCCAGTCCCCATCTACTCGCCACTGCTGACGCTACAATACGCTCGCTGGTCTAGCATCGATCAAGCGTGCTGCACTAGCACAGCACTGGAGTAGAAGTGGGGTCCAGAGACTTGATGCCTAGACGTTGATAACTCGGGCAAGCTTCTGGATGCGGTTAAGCAGCAAGTCGCCCTTCTTGATGGCGTCCTGGTACTGCGCGTTCTTGGCATCTGGGCGGTTGGTCTCAATCACGCCAGCCACCTTGTCGATCTTAGCGTTCAGTCGGCCAGCAGCGATGAAACGAGCGAGCTCATTGTCCAAGAACTCAACACTCACGCCAAAGGCAGAGGCCATCGAGGCAATCGTCACACTGCGGTAAGCCTCCAAGAACTGACCGTACGCGAGTACGCGCAGCTCGCGGTACAGGAAGCGCGAGTGGGTCGACAGGTACTTGTCACGCAGAATGTAGGGCTGGATGTCCACTATGGCGGTGAAGAATCTCTTGTAGTTGCAGTCGTACAGTCCGTTCAGGAAGTCCGTGAGGCACGGGATCTCGTTGATGACCGCCAGGATCTCCGGCGAGTCCACAATCTTCTTCTTAAGGTCCACGCGACTCATGCTCAGCACGCACGTGATAACGCAGTAGAACACCATCGTGTTGTACGGCATCAGCTCCGTGGCCGTGAACGTGGCCACTGACTCCTGGAACAGCTTGGACGCCTTCTTGAAGTCGCGCGCCATCAGAAGGTAGCAGCCCTCGTACACTTTCAGGCGGTTGCGACGGTCCCAGTCGCCGCCCTCGTCAATCAGCCTGCAAACAAGCAACAGCAGCCACGTAAGTCAGCCAGCCTCTCTCTATCTATCTACCCGCTCTCGACAACGTACGCCGTGGCCTTCTTGATGTACTTCTCGACCAGCTCCAGGTCGGAGAAGAAGAGGCCGATGCGGATGATGTGCAGCGCCACGAGGATCTTCTGGTTGATGGACTGAGGCTTCTCGCCCGCCACCTTAAAGGCCTCCAGGGCCTTCTCCTTATCTCCGATCCGCGAGTACATGCGCGCCTTGGCCAGCAGCGCCTCCAGCACCTCAATGTCGCCCAGGTTCTGCTCGGCGTCGGCCAGGCGCTCGTCCAGCTGCGTCAGCTCCTGCTCGTTCTTGGCGCTCATCGTGGCCTCGAGCGCCGCGTCCAGGGGCCACTGGAACTCGGCGCACACGAGGCGGTAGAAGGGCGCCATATCACTCTGCTGGATGAGTTCCAGCACCTGCTGCTTGGCGGCTGCGGCCTCCGACTCGCCCAGCGTCGACGCGCCCGAGTGCTGGTGCCGCAGCAGGAAGTGCAGCTGGCTCAGCTTCATGTTGGGCAGCGTGCTCAGGTCGTCCTCGATCTCCTCCGAGATGTTACCCACGCTGGCCTGCTTCTTGAGCGTCGGCACCTTGGCGGCGGGGTCCGCGGGCTTCTTGGCGTCGTCGGCGGCCATGTTACTAGATGGAGTCTTCGCTGCTTCTTGCGCTGAAGGATATTGCGATCTATATGAAGGGGGTCTGTGGTGTTGTGTACACAGGTTAAGCATAGTAAGAGGGACCATGATTCAGCATGGATACATGCACAGATTCTGTTCAAGTTGAAGTGAAAATGAACTCAACTACTCGGAAGGGATCTGTCCTAGCCTAGTAGCTGTGGGAGCGCCTCCAGGTCGATCTTCATGGCTGCTCTGTCGCCGAAGTTGCGGATGATGGTGATGGCGTCGTGCTGCGCGAAGTCGGCCACGAGGTTGCTCATCAGCGACGTAAGCTCTTCGGCATCGACCTGGTTCTGCTTCTTCTGGAGGTCACCGACGTGTGCTAGCAGAGCGGACTTGTCAAGCTGGTCGCGCACTTTTCGGAGCACAGCGAGTTTGTCCGAGCGCGCGAACTTGGCTGGGCGTGCCTCCATGTACTTGGCGCTGTACTCGTCCATCTCGAAGAGCACGAAGACGCGGCCTACCATGCGAACACGAGCTCCCACGTAGAAGTCGTCCAGGCCGAGCCACGAGATGCGACCGTCGGTGGTTTCAACGGATCCATTGGCCCGGGTGCGCTTGATACGCGTCCGCTCGAGGAACTTCCCGCCCACGACGCCAGAATTGCGCTGGATGAACTCAATAATGGACACACTCTGGTCGGACACGATTAGGGAGATAACAAAGCGGCGCGCAACGTCCTCCGGTGCGTCTGTATCGAAGCGCGCGCGGAAACGGAGCACCTCGGTCGTGTCCAGCGACTCGATGCTCTTGAGCGGCGCTTTCGGCAGCAGGTGGTAGCAGGACTGCAGCGAGTCCTCCTCGGAGCCCATACCATCGTGCGCTGGTGGCGTGAACACGGGCGGAGGACGAACCTCCTCCTTGACGGTGATCGCAGGAGCGAGGCGCATGTTGTGGCTGTCGTACCATTCGCGCGTGGAGGCGTCAGCATCCAGCAGTAGAATGCGCCGGTTGTAAATCTGCAGGTACTCGCCAATAGCCAGGTCTTCCCATGAGTAGTAATTGTGCTGCACTGTTGGGGTGACGTCCTCGCCGTCGACCCCTTCCTCACAGACAGCTGCGCAAGCTTGACGTTCCGGGTCTTTTGACAGCTTCGCGCGGTTAAGCAGCTTCGGGAACGGATCGCACCCCGAGTTGCGCTCGTAGGACTCGAGAATCTCGATTGTATTGTCGGCCAGGAAGAAGTGCAACGTGTAGCGGTGGCGGATGCCGTAGAGCTTTTCCGTGTCGTCCCAAATAGCGAAGAAGCGCAGCACTTCGCGGTCGTGAGCCAGAAAGCGGCGCAGGTGGTCGCTTGGCCGCGCGAACTTGCCCAGTGTCGCCTCCATGAAGTCCTTCATCGGGTACTTCTTCTTGCCGTAGTGTGCATCAGGGTCCTGGCCAGTCTCACGGGCCATGTGGGCTTGGCGCAACACAGTGTATGGGTCGCGGGGTACAGCCTCATCTGGAGGCACATAGATCCCTTGCGAGACGAGATAGTTTCGTGTGAACTCGTCAGCTGAAATGAGGTGGAACGTTCGTCCGTAGAAGGTCAGCTCTTCGCCCACGTTGAGATGACGCACCGTGAAGAACTGCATGTTGCCCCGATCATCGCTTTCAGGCATGGGGATGCGGTGCCGCTTGACAAAGTTGCCCTGCAGGATACCGCTGTTCTCAACTTTGGGCTCCGTGATCTGCAAGGTATCGTCTTCGAGGTAGTATAGCACTTCGCAGCGCCGCACCCGGTAGTTCTCCATATTGCTCTCGTGCACTGCTTCGAGGAAGTACGCTTCGAAACGCAGCACTTTCTTGTCGTTCGCGATGAACTTGGGGTTGAACGGACGAGTCGCCGTGAGTACAGACGCGTCCAACAGCGTGGAGCTCCCCGTGTCGCCTTGACGCTCCAGCTCTCGGATGTAGAATGTTGCAGGTTTAGCGTTACCCAGTGCGTGTCCACGATTCTTCGGTGCCGTGTCGCCGTGGCGCCGGAAGATCATTGGCACTACCTTTTGCTTTTCCAGGATCGCCGGGCTCGGCATGATTCTTGTCAAGTAGCTAGCGGGGCTTTTGTGGTCTCCTCTCTCTTTTGTTTTTGGTCAGAGTGCGCCGTCTTGTTGTTGCTGCATTCCCAGAGACTATAGATAAATCGCCAAGGGAGTCTTCAAATAGACTTCGTCGCCCGGATATTTTGGTTTGCAGCTGTAACAGCAGTTGATCCGCTTGAAATGGCCTTCGTGAATACCCACTTTATAAGAACTCCTCAACGTAGATGCTATCAGCTCGCGGTCGCATGCGCAAAGTAGAAGATCGGGTCCTAAGCAGCCGCTGGGTTCTTCCGGTTGGACCACCTAGTTCAGGCGAGGTTGAGTCCATTGGGTTGGAGGCAATTGCATCCTCTGAAATATCCGGCTTTCCAGAATGAATCCCAGATTCCAATCGGGCCGCGTCTTCGAAGTAGGCTTCGACCACGAACGCGACTACTAGGCTCAGCACCATGACAACTCCAACAACATAGAAACTCACGAAGTAAATACGACTCCACTTCGTCGTCACCGCTACTGCGCCTTCCATTGTCACAAACCACTGCGATCACAGCAACAAAAGTTAGAAGTGCTTAGTAGTTATGGCGGGTAAGTTTTGCTTAAACTTACATTATTAACGATCAGGAGCTCAAATAGAGTCGTCAGTGACGATGCGAAGTCGTTGAAGTTGTTGCTGTAGAAGTTAGCCTGACCGTACGTGATGTCGGCCAACCGTGGATCACCCACGATCAGTTTCCCTCCAAAGAGCTGCATTCCCACTGCTGCGTATACATACATGAGCATCCCTAGCATTCCTGTGCAACAACAAGCAAAAACCAAGTGTGGCGTCAGTACTATATGTACGCAGTGCTAATATCGTAAAACCCACGAGTACCATAGAGAGTCATGAAAGCAGGGATTAACCGCACAACAATGCCAAACATGGAACTTAGAGCTTGGAGCGCAACGAGTAGTCGCAGACAGCGTAAAAATCGGAGCAGCAGAAGGAGCCGGATCCATTGCCACTCGATTTCAGAGCTGTGAGTGTGCACGCTCACCTCCGCGACAAATATCACGAGCGTAACTGTGCAGTCATAGATGTTCTTGGGTGTCGTAAAGTAGCTGCCCGAGCGAAAGACATATATCTTCAGAAGCATCTCCATGATGTAGACAATAGAAAATGCTGGCATCCACCGCTCCCACGAAAGGCTCACAGCCACGTCGCCGCGAATCTTGGCCTCAATTTCCACGAGAATTGCAACCAGGTTGAGCAAGATGATCAAATCCACTGCTTTATCGAACCACCCCCGCGCTACAAAGCGCTGAATAGCGCGAATGATCACATAGCTGCTTGGCTGCCGCAGTTCACGCACAACTTTGGCTGACGTTTTCTCGCGCGCAATGAACGCCTTAATCAGGACCACAAATTCTTCAAAGGCGATCGGTTCGCCACTCGACTCTTCAATAGCAATGAAACTATCGTCCAAAGTAGAAGACTCATCATCACGGAAAAGCGACAGCGTTGGACGCATCAGCCTGCTCACTAGACGATTGTAGGTCACTCGGCTGACAGTTTTGGTCTGACCTGCATCCTCTGTCGCATCTTCTTCAAAGATGACTCGTTCGACCGGTAGTAGATGGAATGCCGCTTGAAGCGCCGTTTTTTTCTTGGTAGAGTAGTCCACCGCACGCTCGGCGATCTCCTGTCGATAGTGCTGGTAAATCGAGGCAAACACTAGATTCATCACTAGTAGCTGACCGATCATCAAAAAGCTGATGAAAAAGAGACTATACACCCGCTTCTGTGAGTAAATGGGCATCATGACATCCGGGAAATTGGCGGTCGTTAGCAGAATGATGAGGCTCATACACGCTTCTTCGAACGACTTGAAATATGTGCCAGCTTCCGAGCTCCCGACGAAAAGTACCATGCCAAGAACCGCGTATAGAACGACGAGAAAGACCAAAGTTACCAGGCCGTCTGCAAAGCGTGGTAAAGCTCTCAAGAGGCTGGAAAAGCCCGCACGGAGACGGTGACTCATGGTGATCATGATGAACGGACGGATAAGAGGCGCGAGCACAATAGGCTTGGCTGCGTTAGTTGCCGGACCATCGCTGCCGCCCTTGTCGTAATGAGAAAATTCCAGGTTTTGATCCTCCGGTGCGATAAGCACCGTCACCACTGCGACAAAATCCGCTAGTACAAACACGATCTGTAAAATATGCCACTTATCCACGAAGTACACCCGTGATCCCATATACTTATACTTCATAGAGAGCTCCAAGGCCAAGAACGTAAGACACGTCAGCTCAATTGCGATAGAAAAGTTTTGAGGCAGCATTGGCAGACCCCACGTAAGAACTTTGGAGTGATCACCACACGATGACAGGAAAAAGCACCACACTGGAGTCTCAACAAATGCCAGCGTCATCAACACGCACATATTGGCGGCTCGGACGTACCACAGGCCATGAAAGAGCTGCTTGTAATGCATCCTGCTCAGTCCATCCACCAGGTATTCCTCTCCAAGAAACCGTCCACGGATAGCATCGCGCACGAACAGAGCTGCCAATTCGATCCGCTTAGCGTCAACTTCCCGTTTCCTACCATGCCGGCTGGATGGTCCTGGTGAAATTGATCCTAACGGCGTTGCAGCTTCATCAGCTAAAATTTGTGCGTAGACTGGATCTCGTCGGTGAAGACTGGGGCGTCCATTGTGGTCGGGGACGCGCAGCTCGTCGACAAAGTGCGTGAGCTCGCGACGATAGAAGACAGTATACCCGAGCAGCAACACACCAGTAACGGACACGAACAACATCGAGACAACCATGAAAAAAGCGCTTAGTGATAGCACGCAGCCTGCGAAGGCTGTCCATTTCGAGTACTATGGAGAGCAATGCGTGAACCCAGTTAGCACGAGCTAGTGAACCCAAACACAATCCACTTGACTTACCATTCGAAAAGACGGACGAAAGGCCGACGATGACAAGTCCTGGAAGAAGCACGCGAAATTGAGCAGAGAGAACGTAAGTAGGAACGTCGAACTTACGGCAGAAATTATGGCGTCCACTGTTCCGCACAACAAAGCAGCTTGGCACAAAATCCAGGTGGACGCTAGTGCGAGCACGGAGAGCTTGTGCTCCCCCGGAAAGTTTCGCGGCAGGTGTGGACATTCGTTTGCGGTAGTAGCCTCTTTTGGCATAGATGATAACCGAGTAGCGTCGGGCTGCGATGGTTGAACGTACAGCGTCGCAAAAATGGTGGAGGCCCCTTTAATGTTGGAGAGGGCAGATGACAATGTTGTGGAGGCAACGCCCAGAAAAATCATCGGCACCCCCAGCACAGAATCCACCACAAGGGGCACCACGAACGGATCCTTCTCCAGCACGTTACTTTTCACACAGGCAGCAAGCACGAAACCAAGGCCCAGGTATACCAGAAAGCAGAACACTAGCGCCTTATGTATCCCCAGCAGAAAATATTGGGACGCCTTCCTCACAACCGCAGATGAAGCTCGAGCCGCCGTTCTTTCCGACACATGCTCCGCCAAGTTCGCTCCAGCAATAACTCCGCAGAAGCCAGGGAAAAACGTAGCGAACATCCGCCTCAACATCTTCGGCGTGTGCTCGACCGAGTTCTCTTTGAAATAGTCCAGCGACACCCCCGTGTGCTTGGACGCGTTTGGTACCAAAAGAAACAGCACATTACACACCACCGCGAGCATAACCAGCACAAAAGCTAGCCGTAAAGCTCGTAAGGTGATGCGGATCTGCACTCCATACATCAGGCCCGCGAGTATCGCGCTTGCAACAGCCACAGTCACAGCTGAGGCGTCCTCGTTCCAGGGCAGCGAGTATCTCTTGATGTCTTGTACTCCGACCACGACCATCGCCAGTTCGCTGAACCCTAGCAGGTAGAACGCCGCGCCGACCCCGAAGGAGACGTACATCATAAGACCGATCATGTGTCCGAGTCGGTGACCCAACGAGCTCCGTAGTGCGTTAAACAGTCCCCCACCGGCTTGAGCCACGCCATCCCCAGTAGACGCCAGCGCGGACATGGACATGACGGTTAGGAAGGTAATGACGAAGGCCACGGAGATGACAAGCACTGCGTAGTACACGCCCAGCGTCCCCACGACGACCCCGAGGCGCATAAAGACGACGACGCCCAGAATGCTGCAGACCACAGGCGCGAACGTGTTGCGCTCCAGCTTGCGGCTCAGCGTTTGTAGAGTTTCTACATTAGTGGCCTGGCTCGCGAGGTGCTGCATCAGGCCCTCGCGCGGCGGCGAGAGGGTGCCGTACGTCGCCATGGCGGCGGACTCGAGTGCGGAATTGTTGGAAGAGTGATGGTCCTGACTTCAATCTCCGTCTAAGTACGATCTGGTGTGGTGCACTTCGGGGTATAATTTTCTTGTGGTGGGCAGTTCTGACTGGTGGTGGGCGTAGGCAGCTCTTCCACCGTAAGAGAGAATCCTCCCCGACGACCGAGAGCGAGCAAGCATGGCTGAGACCCCAACAGCGCGGCCGTGGTGCCCGGCGAGGAGACGACGCAGGCGCAGGAGATCCTGCACCTGCAGTGCCGCTTCTACGAGCAGAAGTTCCCGAGATCGATGAGCTGGTCATGGTGAACGTGCGCTCCATCGCCGAGATGGGCGCGTACGTGTCGCTGCTCGAGTACAACAACATCGAGGGCATGATCCTGCTGTCCGAGCTGTCGCGCCGTCGCATCCGCTCCATCAACAAGCTCATCCGCGTGGGCAAGAACGAGGTGGTCATGGTGCTGCGTGTGGACAAGGAGAAGGGCTACATCGATCTGTCCAAGCGGCGCGTGTCCCCCGAGGACATCGCCAAGTGCGAGGAGCGCTACAACAAGGCCAAGACAGTGCACGGCGTGCTGCGTCAGGTGGCCCAAGAGAACCACCTGGAGATCGAGGACCTGTACTCGAAGGTGGCCTGGCCGCTCTACAAGAAGTTCAAGATCGAGACGGTCAGCGACGACGAGAAGAAGGTCGAGTACGTGCACTGCTACGACGTGTTCAAGATGGGCATCACGGACGACGCGGTTTTCGAGGGCCTGGACATCACGCCCGAGATCCTCGCGGCGCTCAAGGCCCAGATCCGCCGCCGACTAACCCCGCAGCCCATTAAGATCCGCGCGGACATTGAGGTCACGTGCTTCACGTACGAGGGCATTGAGGCCATCCGCTCGGCTCTGCAGGCTGGTCAGAATATTGGCACGGAAGACGTGCCCGTCAAGGTTAAGCTGATCGCGCCGCCGATGTACGTGATGACCACCAGCACGCTGGACAAGCAGAAGGGCATCCAGAAGCTGCAGGAGGCTATTGAGGCTGTGCGGGAGCACATCACGGCCAAGAAGGGCACGATGTCTGTCAAGATGGAGCCGAAGGTGGTGAGCGTGAACGAGGAGAAGGAGTTCCTGCAGATGATTGAGAAGCTCGAGAACGAGAACCGTCTGGTGGACGGCGACGCCCCCGAGGACTAAAGAGGCACAGAACAGACATGAGCGAGCCAGCACCGATTCGATTATGGTGGGCGATGCCGAGGGCTTTTCGTTTGAGCTTAGCAACTTGCGTATGCTGTGGGCTTCCTGCCGCACCCTCGCCGTGTACACCACTTGCGGCTCGAGGCTCGTTGGTCTGCTTGTGACAGATTAGATGGCAGCGCTCTGCATGCATACTCAATACAGCTGGATGCACTGCGCACCTTCGTGGTGGTGAATTCGCGCTTTTATATACTGCTTGTCTTCTTAGGAACACCCCCAGGGATGTCGAAATAGGATCATATTACTCGCACGGCTAACGTACAAAACTACTTAGCAGCCTCTCCCCTCTACAGGGTCGACTCCTCGGTTATACGCATGCGTTTGTACTCGTTGTACTTCTTCGAGGAACCTCGGACCTGCAGGCGGCAACAAACAACAGTTAAGAGACGCCTTCACCCAAAATTACAAAGCACTTGTACGGACCAATTCAGCAGGATATTTCCTGGCGTTCTTGGCGATCTTGTCGTTCAAAGCAGCAGGCAGGTTGACATCACACTTGTCAGCAAGACGCACAAGGTAAATCAGGACGTCGCTAATTTCCTCGCCCAGGTGCTCCTTTTCCCGGGCAGACCAATCTGTCACAACAGAGCAGCATGTTAGCTTGACAGAAAAATCCAACGGATAGCGAAGTTGCAAAGTACCTGCGGTGTCCTTCACCTCGCCCTTCCACTGGAAAATCTCGCACAGCTCACCCATTTCTCCATTCAGCGCCAGCAACAGGTTTCTAGGTGTGTGGAACTGTAAGAAACACAACTGGTTAGTATTGAGAGGACTTGCAATTCATAGCAACCCCCACCCTTACCTGATTCCAGTCGCGTTCATCAGCAAAATCTGCAATGCGCTTGCGAAGTGACTCGAGAGTCATCGTTTCTTCGAATTTTGCAGGGGGCTGAATGCCGCTTGTAGGGGGAATGCCGCTAACGGTAGTGGCAACAGCAGAAACATCGGTCGTGGACGTCTGGCCAGCAGCACTCGAGAATACGTCTTCGGTCATGGTGCTGTCCATGGTGCCATCCAACAGCGTTTCGCTATCGTGGCCGGATGAGGTCAGGATATCCGTTGCATCAACAGATTGGGCTTGCGCTTGGCTGTTGTTGTGCTGGAGCTGCTGCGGGGACTGCAACATCACCTGAGCCCGAGCTTGAGCGTCCGTCATCACCTGCAACGCCTGGGTTTGTGCAAACTGATAGGCTTGTTGAGCCTGGGCGTCTGCTTGAGCCTGAGCTTCCGCGCGTGCCTGCGCCTCATGATGCGCTACGGCCTCAGCTTCCAATTGCTCCCTCATTTGCCTCTCGTACGCCGCTTGCGCCGCCTCCGTCGAGCTGTCGTGGCTCTCGGACGTCATTACGTGCTCCATTTGATGCACGTGGGTACTCGTCGCAGCCTCCGCTGCCTGCCCAGCCGACGTCGAGTCATTTTCGTCGTGCGTGCCCAGCTCATAGTCCGACTCATGCAGAGCACCGCTCATCATCTTCATCGAGTCCGGGCCAATGGGGTGGTTGTGCTTGTCATGCATGCGCACCTTCACACGGTACGTCGGGCCGTACTCCACCGCCGACGCGTACACGTGGAACGGGCAGCCGATGTCGCGCAGCTTGTGTCGCAGCCGCTTGCCGCTGCCCCGCGAGCGGAACTTGATGCCGTGCGTGCACTTGAAGGTCTTGGATAGGAACTCGGCGATGTTCTTGCGGTCGTGACGGCCCTTGGACACCGTGCGGTTGTACACCTCAAAGGTCAGCGACGAGCGCTTGCGGATCGGGTGGTATGCCGCCGTAGCGCGCACGATCGCGGCGTCGAACGCCGCCCAGTCGTCGTAGAACTCGTCGAAAAGCGGGCGTTCAGGCTGAGCAGCCTCCACCGCAGACGACGCGGCCGTCGCGAGGCTCTCCTCCGTCACGGAGGCGGCAGCGGTGGCCTCGGCCGCCGCCTTCATCTCTTCGAGCGACTTGTTGAGCTCCATCGCCGCTGACAGAATGACTGGGATGTGCGCTAATAATATATGCATACAAAAATGAAGTGTAGTCAGAGTGTTGGTCCCTGCAACGCGCTAATCAACGCTACTGCGCACTCGGGCTTAGTGGCAGCAAGACGATGTACGGTGCGCCGCCGCCACCGGACGAGCTGCGGCAGGCGCTGCAGCGCCTACAGCGCGAGAAGGGCGAGGCGGACGGCATGCTGCAGCTTTTGAGGTCCAAGCTGCACCAGGTGGAGGAGGACAACTTCGATTTGCACTCCAGCATGGCGGCGTTCGAGGCCGAGACGCGCTTCGAGAGCGACAAGAAGGAGCGCGAGCTGCGGACGCAGATCACGGCGCTCGAGTCCAAGCTCTCCTTCATGTCCTCGAAGCTGCAGAACGCAGAGCGCGTCAAGCTGCGCGCCATCAACGAGGTGGAGGAGCTGCAGCAGAAGCAGCTCGTGGAGAGGAAGCGCCGGGACGCCGAGAGACGGCTCATGGCCACCAAGCGCCGCAAGCACGAGAGCTTCATGGCCAGCCAGTCCATGATGAGTCAGTCCATCATGATGCCCCAGAGTCAGAGGCAGTCACAACAGTTCGCGAAGCCACCGCCCGCTCCAGTGGTGGAGACTGCGGTGCAAACAGAGCTCAAGCTCGAGGAGGAGGGTGGGAAGCAAGGTGGCAGCCAGCTTAAAGAGGAGAATGCCCGGCTCGTGTCCTATTTGTTGACGGGGACATCGAGAGATCTGCTTACGTTATTGAACGGGACGGTGGCTGTTAATGTTGGAGAGGAAGCCAAGCCCAGTGGTGATGAGGATCGGACGCAGCCCCCACAAGGATGCTATACTGCGACGCCTTCGCAATATCTTCAGGGATCATCGGGGAACTCCTTTAACGACTCGATGATGCAACAGTCGCCGGGTGGAATACCATTTTCACAAAGTGTTTTTTCACAAGTTGCAGGACGTGCGTCTGCCCAAGCCCACGCGTCGCTGGTAAGTTTCGCAATGGAGACAAAAGCTGCACAAACAACGTTGGCAATCGATCGTGCGCGAGAGCTGTATGATGTGATGGGGAGAATGCTGGCAGGAGACGTATCCGCCGTCGCGCTTGCACCCGTGTTCGTGAAGTATCTCGCGGCGCCGACAGATCTCGAAGTGCCTGTGATCTGCAGTGTTCTGCGTGTTATGTACTCGGTGATACACCACAGCACGCACTTTCAGCACTTTCTCCTAGTGGCGTCGTCTCCTTCCGATGAATCATCTTCTTCTTCTGCCGGACTTCAGAGAGGTGCAAACAGCATGGAGCATTCACGAATCGCTTTGCCTGGGTTGCGCTTTTCCTCGCTGGATGACTATTTGTCGGCTCGAACGGACTATGAATCGGTTGTACACAGCGATTTACTCCAACTCTCAGCAGTAGAAGTGGCGTCAGAGCAGCGTCAGCTTCGTACCAAGCTTATGACTGGACTATGCCGTGTTATCAAGAACAACCTTAAGGAGCCCGCGGTCGTCAAGGATGGTCTGTCCGTGCTTTGCCTGTGTGTCGATCTCGGACTTACCCATCTGCCCGCGTTGACGCCAGACTTCAAACCCTTGCTGGCAACTAATGTTATCCCAGCCATTTTATTGGCGCCTAAGGGCCCTCCTGCAGTCAAGGCACAAGCTGTTGGACTACTTTCTCAGCTACTGCGTGTGCCAGAAGCCTTTGCTGAAATCGAGACGGAATCGAAGAAATCATTGGTATTCAATCGATGCGCCAAGATGCTGGCATCTGAGGAAAATGCAACATGGGATGAAGCGAAAAATATGCGGGCGCTTCAACATCAAATTGTCAAGCTGCTGTTATCGATCACCACGTCGTTCCCATCGGTAGGGATCCGCTTCGTGCTGGAGAGCACCCGTGGCTTCCCCAGTGACTCGGACGGGTATCGCTCCGTTATTTATTATTTGGTGCAGCTACTGCATCAGGAGACGTTTGATCTACGGATCTCAAATTCTGGCGGCGACAATTGTGTTGCGCGACAATTGCAAAAGGATCCGTTTCGGTTGGATCTCATCCAGGATGCGTTTGCTCTGCTTGGCCTTCTATCGCGCTACGTGGATATTCCGAGCGAGCTTAATGGCGATGATCAGGTGCAGACGTTTCTCGCGGTTTTATGTTTTCTAAGCAACCTTACCCAAGACGATGGCAGCGGTGTGCGAAACGACTCGATTGTGGCAACGGCACGCGCTTTAATGGCCATGATGAACTTACCGGGCCAGTGATTTCAGGTGAATCTGGCCGGTGAGCCGAGCCCTGCGCTCGAGCTTATGGCTAATGGATAGAGATAGACGCCTCTTGATCCAGCACCTCCATCGCGCAAATTTCTGGAGACCTGCGATTGTGCTGTCGCGCGTATTTCGAGGAACTGAATGGAACACGAAACTAATTGCAGTCCCATCGACGACGTATATTGGCAATGTCATTTTCTATCGTTGGGGATCGCGCAGCAGCGTGTTGCCATTCACAAATAGGAAGCACAACCAGGAAGCGCTCAGCCCAAGGTCACCAAGAAACGGTCCTGCTCGCTGAAGGAGCAGCACAAGGAGTACCATGGGAAAGTTTGCAGTCTTTTGGACGCTGCTGCTTTTTCTGGTTGTGGTATGCGTTGACGTGGCGCTCGCGACAGACAAGTGTACGCTTCTCTACCCACTTGAATTCAATTCGAGTTGTGCGGTAAACTAACTTTTAATGTTTTGTGTTCGTCTAGCATGCTTTGAGCTGCCGATCGTGATCGTGTCTCCAACCAAGGTGAAGCTGCCCACTGAAACCTGCAATCAGCCTCGCCTCCCTGCACCAGATTGCATGAGGGACCCCGTCGAAGCCAATATCGAAGTGATCGACAACCAAGGTTCACTCAATTGCCTGAAAGGGAATCGAACCGCAGTTTATCCAGCAAGCGTTCACTATCGAGGGCAGTCCAGCCTCCATTTCTCGAAGCACCAAATGGCGGTCGACCTGGATGAGGACGCTGAGCTCCTGGGATTTCCAGCAGATCGCTCCTACATCCTAAATGGCCCTACCGTTGATGGAAGCTTGATGCGGAACCACCTCGCCCACTGGATGTACCGTGGCACCGGGCGTTATTCGCCTCGGACGCGCCATGTCGTGGTGTTCGTTCGCGACGAATTGGATGCAGATGACTGGAGCCCACGATACCGCGGCATCTACTTGGCTTTGGAGAAGATCGCGTACACGCCGAATCGTGTGGGGTTGTCAGTACTGGACAATTCCTGCCAGTCCAAGGAAGAGCTATCCGGTGGTTGGGCGTGGCAAAATAACCCACTCGGCTACGGTGACTACTCGCCTAATGTGGTGCTGAACGAAGCAACGGGATTGTTTGGTGCAGGTGCGAGACCAATCTTGACGTTCCCCGAGCCGAAAATGCTGACACAGTCCATGCGCGATTACTTCATCTCTCCTGAAACCGGCCCACTTCCGCGTCTGTACCAGTATCTCTACGATAACATGACCCGCCCGGACGGACTCGAGGAGCACATCGACATCGGATCGTTTGTGGATTACTTCCTGCACTCGGAGCTGTCGGCGAACTCGGACGCCTACCGCCGCAGCACCTACTTTTTCAAGGACCGCAACCAGCCTATTAACGCCGGGCCTGTCTGGGATTTCAACTTGGCGTACGGGCTGGGTGGTGCTACGACGTCTTGGATGTACACGATTCATACATTCTGGAAGAGGCTGGCGTGCAACTACAAGTTCGCATCGCTTGTGCAGCAGCGCTGGGTGAAGTTGCGGTCAGCGACGTGGAGTGACGAGTCGATCCGAACGTTTATTCTAACAAGCGCAGAGCCGATTCGGCGTCAACTGAAGAACTGCGCCGACTGGAAGAGCGATAACATTCAGTGTGCGAATGTGGAGGCTAAAACGAAGGGTGGTTTTGAGGACGTGGTAAACCAGTTGCTTGAGGCGGTGCTCGCACGTGCGCGTTGGATGGACACGAGCGTGGCTGGGTTTTACAAGACACTCGACCCCAACCTCTGTGTGGCTGCTGGCGAGCTCCCTGCGTATAACTGCGCGGCGGACGGAAACGACAAAGGTTGTCTGTTGAACCCCAGCATCTACAGCAATGCGGTTGAGTTCCCTGAGCCTCGCAAGCCTCTTGCCGTTAAATCGTGTGGTGCATCGAAAGTGTCGAGTAGTATGACAGCGGCGGCGGAGAAACCATCAATCGACCCTTGCTGGCTATCTGCGGGAGTGTACATGTCGGACGGATCGATAACACCTTTCTGCTCGGGCTACGGATTTTGCCCGGAGGGGCCAGGTGCGAAATGCACATGCCACAACGGACACCGAGCTCCAACTTGCGCTCGCGATGATGACACTATCATTCCTCGCGGTGGATTGATTGAGGATAGTGTTGTCTCGCCCCCGATCATGCCCCTCGATGAGCTGTCAAGCTTCGACGAATATCTTCGCTATCCGCTCTTCTTCATGTGCGTTGTTCCAGCAATGGCACTGGGATTGGCCTTGGCAGCCCGTCATCGCCGTCGCCAGCACTACATTCGTCTGCGCGCTGTTGCTCATGGCCGTGACCACGAACTTCATTACGGCACTTCGTAGGCAGGGCAATCAATGCTGCTTCTACTTTGCGCTTACCGCTAAATCTATGAACCGAGTCTTGACTCAATTCACTTTTCCTTGCTCTTTATGTTAGCCAAGCATAAGTGTTGTGCACTGTGGGTTCTATAGAATCGATCGTCTTGTGTAGCAAGAGTTCGTGGCTAGTCTAAAATGTGTACTCCGTGATGGTGGTGGCCTCTTCACGTCGCATCTGACTGGTTTTTGCTGCTGGAGGGGACTCTACCGCTTGAGTTTTGGGGGCGCTACTGCCGCTGAAGGCGAGTGCCAAGAAGTCGACGTTTCCACAACTGCTTGTGCCCGGGTATGGTGGTGGTGGAGGCAGCGGCGTTGAATCTACTCGTTCGTCGTCACACATTTCGTAGTCCGGTGCCGAAGGAGAGTAGAGCGAGGCAACAGAAGGCAGCATGCAAGTCACACTTGACTGCGGAGAGCGCATATCGGTGGAAGGTTCTACTCGGGGCGAGGTCATCACCACATCAACCACCGGCTTGGCTGGGATGAGCAACGAAGCTGAAACACTCGTGCCAGTCGTAGTCTTGACGTCGGGTGACAGCGAGATGTGGCCAATGCACATTTCGCAAAAGGAGGCAGTCATCGGGTTCCTGTACGTGCACTGACCGCAGCTCCAAGTCCCAACCGTGTCACTCGCGTCCAGTTGCTGAGCTGACTCTGCATACATGTACTGAGGTTGTTCTGCAGCGAGTTCGGCCGCCTCACCTTCTTCACACTCTTCTGCAACCTCCGCGTCGATAACTTGAGCCTCAACGACGCCGCTGTCATCGAGCAACACCTGCTCAGAGCTGCTCTGCAAACTCAACAATGTAGTCGCTGCCGCTCCGCTCTCAGTGTAACTGGAAGTCTCGCTGCTCGTGTAGTAAGTCTCGTGATTGATACCATAGCTTTCCTCGTAAGTCGGTGGATTGGTGGCGCATCCAGTTTGCCCGTAGCTATACTGCTCTGCTGTTGTACTGGTTGGTGTGTCACTGGCCGGGTAGGCATAGCTACCCGCGTAATAGTCCGCTGCAGCGGTCTGCCCTTGGTCATACGCAGTTGTGGCGTCCGACCACGACTGAGTCGTTGCTTCATCTTCTGATGAAACTGAGGGACGAACGGCAGCGTAGTAGTCTTCGTAGCCGAATGTTGAAAACTGTTCCTGGTGAGGCGCTGTCTGATCGAGGACTTGTTGGATGGCAAGCTTCAGTCGCCCCGGCACCTCCAGTCTGCCCAATTGAGTGGTCACACGAAAGTTGTTAGAGAACGCTGCTGTAAGGCCATGAAGTAAGAGCAACCCTTGGCAACATACGCCTGCCATTCCGTCGTTTCGCGTCGGGCGCTTCTCAAGTCGGCGGCAGTCTGGAACCAATGCTTGCTGCGGCAAAGCGAGACGACAGTTAACTCTTTATGGCATCGAATGTGGCCGATCACTGAGTGACTTTTCAACGCACTTGACGAGGTAGTCGCAGATTTTCTGGAGCTGCTCGTGGTTCTGCGCTTTGCCGATCTGCTCGGCCGCCATCCAGACGACTGTCGCCGTCGGCGTGTCCTCAGCCACCACCCAGCTCATGTCCACCAACTCTCAGCGAGTGAATGGAACCCCACCTGACACTGTCAACCAGGCTAGCTATGAATAGGAGACTATGCAAAACTTCCTCGCAAAAATTAGACCTCAACCGCCACACGTGCCGCAGACACGAATCAACTTTACTGCAACTATGCAGATCTCAGGACGACACGATCCAGAACTCGCGATGGAACCCTCATTTTGAAGGGCACCGCCGATGACAGCATGGGTTCCACAAACTTGTCACTCGCACATCCAGTTTTCCACATTTCGTTCCATGACAGCGAGAGACTCGGCCATCCAAGGTAGAGAGAGACCCATGTCCGGCATGTAAGCTTCGTCGAGGGTTGCAACCCCACGAGCCACCACTTTCGGCGGCATTCCTTGGACGTGAGTTGCTGGCACCAACCTCGCTCACTCTCCATTTCGACTTCGAGCGAGCACTCCAGCTACCTGCAGCTAGCTACCCAACCAAACCAACTAATCAACTCGACCATGAGCACCGATTCGACCAGTGCATCCGGCAGTCGAGTATCTTTACGAGGCATTGAGCGCATGGTCTCCGCTACAGACGGTGTGTCCACCAAGATCGCGCACTCGATGCTCGTCCGAGGCGATACGATAGTTCTGCTGCGATTCCTCCCCACTGCTGTGACCCATACCTTCAACATGCACCCTCGGATGCGAGCTCTTCAACTCAAGGACCAGCCGTTCACGGCGGAGATTCAGTCGCCAGTAACTGCGGACACCCTCGACACTTTGCTGCGAGTGCGGATGCTGTCACCTGCCGACTACGGAGACGGCAGCCCCACAAGCTGGCAGGCTTTCGTGGAGAAGGAGTGCAGCATCGGCTTCGACCGCCACTGCCAACTGCCGTTCTACCTTGTCGCGTGGGTGGCCAAACGCAAGGACACGGCGCGCCTCATGCTCTTCTCGGACCAGTACATGTCCGACGGCTTCTCCGGTGTTGTGGTGCTCAACTGCATCCTCGAGCAGGTATCGCGACTTGCTCGACAAGCCTCGCAGCACGAATCTTCGGAGCAAATGACCCCAACGTCCCCGCCGACCGCGGAGTTCCCACTACGTCCGTCGCTCTACCGCATGTGGCTCAACAAGATCACGTGGGCCTAGCCATTGCTCAAGGGCACCAACGCCATCTTCGGCCGCCGCATGTTCCGAGGAAGTGTCCACAAGTTCACGCCTTTGCTGCCTGCACGAGCGGACCAGAAAGACTTCGCAGTTCCTCCAGTGGCCAACACTACGAGTGCGCTGTTCGCTGATGGCGAGCCCAAGAGCATGCGCGACGCGCTGGCCAAGTGCAGGAAAGAGTGCGTAACTTTGGACGGAGCTCTGATCGTCGTCGCCCTGCTGGCGTTCTACCGCGTACGCAGCAGCAAGGAGCAACGCGGACGCTTCAACCCGTTCCGGCTGGCGGTCGATGTCGACTGTAACATGCGCAGACTCGTGCAGCACCCCGCAGAGGAAGACCAAGTGGGCATGTTCACAGCCACCACCGACCTCGACTGGCTCACAACGGAAGGGGTGGACATGCTGACGACGGGGTTCTGGGACTTGGCCGGCCGGGCCAGTCGTGAGATCGACGCCAACCTCACGAACACGATGTCCATGGCTCTGCCCACCATCACGGCCGACCAGAAGCTCAACGCGCAGATGGACGCGTCGTTCCTCAAGAACGTACGCGTCGCGCACTCCATCACCGCCGACGTCGACATCGCTGAATTGATCCAGTATCCGTTCGAGAAGCACCACTTGCTCACGTCGACGTCCGACACGGAGAGCCGTCGGGGACTGCTATCGTACAAGAAGACCCGCCAGTCGGTGGTGCCATCCGACGGTGAAGACTTCCTCACTCGATCGTGGCGCCTCGAGAGCATGTATTCGACCCCTCACAACGTGCTGTCCGTCGAGAGCTTGCACGTGTACAGGGCGCTGCCCCATCTAGCTCCATCTGCGACCATCTTCGTGTCATCGGTGAACGTGTTCAGCTACTCCATGGCGCACAAAGTTGAGACCGAAGTGGGGAACAACTTGTTCACGGCGGTGGTGCTGCTTTTTGAGAGCTTGGGCAGGATTGGACCTGACGAGAATCTGACCGAAGTTCTGGCACGGTTAGACAAGTGAAACTTAGCGGATACGAGAGGAAGACCGGCTTCAAGGCAGGAAGAAGAAAAATAAAAACCTTTGTTGAAGAGGCCAGGAACCTACAGCCTTTCTATTATAATACGTGATACACTTCGATTGTGGCTTAATCATCTCTACATGTAGTCTATTACCCGAGTTAGCTGGTCTGGCTCATTAGGCGGTCTGTTCCTTCGATTGCTGGCGAGGACGCTCGACGAGCTGCTTGTCTTTAATTTCAAAAATGCTGGAGAAGCACGGGGTGATCTCGTCCTCGTGGTGTGTGATCAGCACCATGTGCGTCTGCTTAGCTGCGTGCTGTCCGATGGCTTCAACGACCCGAAGTACGTGTGCGCGGTTGAACGGGTCAAGGCCGTGCGTGATCTCGTCCAAGATCAGCAGCTTCGGGCGTGCGGCCAGAGCGCGAGCGATCAGCACAAGCTTCTGCTCGCCCTGCGACAGCTCGGACAGACTGCGCGTCTCAATGGCGTCGGGCAGCGCCAATAAACACTTGGCGAGCTTGGCCGTTTCCGGGCTTTCAGCGTTGTTCGCAATGAGGCTGAAGGCGGTTTGGTCTTCTTCGGCTCCATCCTGCTGCAAACTTTTGTGTAGAAGCTGAATGTGCTGATCAGTCGAGATGGCTTCCATTCTCGGCGTCGAGGAGGCAGTTGACTCATCGCTTGATGGAGCGGAGCCCGAAGGGCGCACCTGCTCTCCAACGACCACCACCTCGCCCTCGGTTAGCCCGTGGCCCGGGGTCTGCATTAGCACTCGCATCAGGGAACTTTTGCCGGACCCGTTCGGCCCCAGCAAAACCCAATGTTCATGGGTCTTCCGCGCGAAATCCACATTATCCAGCAAGATTCGCTTCTGGTCGTACGAGATCGAAACGCCATTGAGCTGGACAGCAGGAGTCTCCGAGGACCCAGCCTCAGCTCCATGCTGGCAGTCAAATAGCTGCTCGACGAGCGACACCAGTTCCGTATCCGTCATCCTCATGCGCTTCTCGTGCTCTTCATTGTAAAAGTCCTCCAGGCGCTTCATCATGGCCTTGTTGCGCGCGTCGTCCTCCTTGTCTTCCGGCCACGCTACAACTTCCACTGCGTCCTGCTCACCCTCTTTATGCTTCAACAGCACCGTGTGCGAGAAGATCTCCGGGAAGACCTGCTCCAACCTGTTCGCGACCAGCAGCACCTGCGTCTTGTACGCGAACGCCTCGTGCTTGGCACCCGTCGTCTCCACCAGTAGCCGCGTGAAGCCCCTCGTCAACTGCCCCAGCATCCACTGCAGCTGTCTCCTCGCCTTCACGTCCAGCCCGTCGAACGGCTGATCCAGAATCAGCACCGTGGCTCTCGGCGTCTCCAGCAGTGCCACCGCCAGCAGCAGCTTCCGCATTTCTCCCGTCGACAAGTGCCGCACGCGCTGCTCCCAGACGGGGAACAGGCCGAGTCGCACGATCAGGTCGCGGGCCGTGGGCGACCCGATGCCGCCTAGCACGTCCGCCACCACTCGGTGGCCGTTTTCCGCCACGAACTCACGGTGGGCGTCGAGGCTGAGGCTCGCGAGGCGGCAGGAGGCCGGCAGTTGTCCTCGACGCTGCTGGGTCTCGACGTGCTGCTGCAGCTTGGCCAGGAACCGGGTCTTCCCGCTGCCGTTGAGACCCACGAAGCAGTGGACGTCATCCGGCAGAAGCTCGTATGTCGGCGGCAACGAGATCACGTGCTCGGACGGCGCAACGGGCGCCGGCCGCCGCGGCGCAGCGCCGTTGCCCAATAGCGTGCTGAAGTCCCGGGCTGCGCTCGCATAAAGTGGAATATCGCGGCGACTACGCGGCGGTGAAGAGTGCAACAAGGCTCCAGAGCTGCGCAAGACGGAGGCGAAGCAGGCCGGCGTACTGGCCGCGCGCGGGCATTGGCCTGGCCGCCGTAGCGCAGCTCGAGCGCGTCGCAGCGACAGCATTGATGCGTGTTAAACCAAAAGGCGATTGTGGGTGGCAGATTGTGAGGACGGTATCACCTGTCCAATCGAATACTTAAGTACGCGTCTTCCGTTCCTTAAGTCCGCTTTAGCCGTTTCGCTGCACGAGTAACGGGCGGATCCCGAGCCAAAGGGCAGCAACAAGTCTCCGTCCGCTACTGTAACAGGTCCAACCAAGGTGTGTCAATGGCCTCGCGCGTGGTCAAGTCCTTCATCAACGGCAAGTACGTGGCCGCCAGGGCCTCGAGCCAGCAGTTCACGCTGCTGAACGCCACGACGCGCCAGCCCGAGACGTCCTTCCAGGCCGCGGACCGCGCGCAGGTGGACGAGGCCGTGCAGGCCGCGAGCTCGGCCCAGCGCCACTGGCGGCGGCTGAGCCCGGCCGAGCGCGGCGCCATCTTGCGCAAGGCCGCGGACATTTTGACGCAGCAGACGGACGAGATCGCGCGCCTCGAGACGCTGGACACGGGCCGCCCCATCGCCGAGACGACCGTCACGGACGTGCTGAGCGCCACCGACTGCCTCAACTACTACGGCGGCGTGAGTCCGTCCGTGGGCGGCCAGCACCTGGAGCTCACGGGCGGCAGCTGGGCCTACACCAAGCGGGAGCCGCTGGGCGTCACGGCCGGCATCGGCGCCTGGAACTACCCGCTGCAGAGCGCGGCGTGGAAGTCGGCGCCGGCGCTGGCGTTCGGCAACTCGATGGTGTTCAAGCCGTCGGAGGAGACGCCGCTCACGGCGCTCAAGCTGGCCGAGGCCTACATGGAGGCCGGCGTGCCCGAGGGCGTGTTCAACGTGGTGCTAGGCGCCGGCGAGACCGGCCAGGCTCTGGTGGAGCACCAGGACATCGCCAAGGTCTCCTTCACTGGCTCGGTGGGCACGGGCAAGAACGTCTACGCCGGTGCGGCCAAAGACTTGAAGAAGGTGACGATGGAGCTCGGCGGCAAGTCGCCCCTGATCGTGTTCGAGGACGCTGACATCGAGGAGGCCGTGGCCGGAGCCATGATGGGCAACTGGTACTCGTCCGGCCAAGTGTGCTCGAACGGCACCCGCGTGTTCGTGCAGCGCAAGGTCTTCGACAAGTTCGTGCAGCGCGTGCACGAGCGCACGCTCAAGCTGCGCATCGGCGACCCGCTGGACCCGAGCACGGACATTGGCCCCATGATCCACGAGAAGCACATGAAGCTGGTGCAGAGCTACATCGAGAAGGGCGTGCAGGAAGGAGCGACGCTGCTCAAGGGCGGCGGTGAGCGCATCATGCCCTCGGAGGCCACCAAGGACGGCTTCTTCCTCACGCCGGCCATCTTCGTGGACTGCAAGGACGACATGACGATCGTCCGCGAGGAGATCTTCGGCATGGTCATGTGCATCCTGCCGTTCGACACGGAGGAGGAGGTGCTGGCCCGCGCCAACGACACGATCTTTGGTCTCTCAGCTGGCGTCTTCACCAAGGACATCACTCGCGCGCACCGCATGATCGACGAGCTGCAGGCCGGCACTACGTGGATCAACAACTACAACCTCGCTCCCGTGGAGACTCCGTGGGGCGGCTACAAGAAGTCGGGCGTGGGCCGCGAGAACGGCCTTGCGGGCATTGAGTCGTGGACGCAGCTCAAGTCCGTGTACGTCGAGATGAACGAGGTGTGGTGCCCCTACGCGAAGTAGACAGGGACACAGCACGTTGTCGATAAGGAATACACCTGCCTCCGCGTTGTGACATGTGAATGAATGCAAAATTATTGATGGTTTGCTCGGCGGCCATTTATTGACTTTCGACTACGGCGTATTGCAACCTTCAAGTGGCTTGGACACTACGGCACGCTACGAGACTTGACAACACAGCTTGACATTACAGCAATGTCCAGATCAACAGGTCGATCCTACGGCTTGTTGTCCTTGCCCCGAAGTCGTAGCCTTCGATCGGCTTGGTCGAGTCCGGTGGCTAGTCGGCGTTGAGGCTCTGGAAGACCGTCGGGACCTGCTGCGTTTCGCAGAGCTGCGCCCAGCAGCTTTCCTTTCGGCCAGTTGATAGGTCCGTGCGGACCGCGCGCTAGTCCTTTAGGACCAGGTCCGTGGCTCCCTGCGTGGTGGAATCCTCCAGCCTCGTGTTCTTCTCCGTGACTCAAACTTGCTGGAGCGGACCCAGCCAGGTAGTGGGCGTGAGCTGGAGTCGACGTGCCTAGGAGGGCTGTTAGCCAGACGGCAGCGGTGAGTGCGCTTGAGAGGAGTCTCATGTTGAGGAATTGTTCGCTTAATTCTTCGCTTGTTCGCTTCGAGATTGGTTGGGAAATGGTTTCGCGATGGCGAGCGCCGCTTGTGCTCCTCTATCGCATCTTGGTTTCACAAACTGTAAGACCTCTACTGTCGAACAAGTGCTCGCTAGTACTGTAAGAACGACAAGCTGCTGATGAACGAGGACGATATCCAATGAGTGATGATACTGCCTCGCCATCTTGTTCCTCTTGCATGCTTAGTACTGAGTACTTGTATAATAGTGTCAGTATTTTGTCAGCTACCAAGGCATCGAGGACGGAGGCGCATTGAATGCCACACGATCATGACAGGGACGTGCGGCATGCCTACCCGAGCACCAGCTCTAGTCACTAACGATAAAGCCAAGAACCGAGCAACCAAGCGAACGAGCAAGCCCAAGGGCCTGCGTGCCTCCAAGCGCCCGAGCATCATGAAGCTCCTCCACCACCTCCTCTCAAGTGCCGTCTGCGTGGCAGTCCTAGCTGCGTCAACTGTCGCCAACGTCGATGGCGAATCGTACGGCGTGGGCGACGCTGCTACTGCAAAGGGTCAAGGTCCCTTCGGGCCCTTCCGAGGCCCCGAGATGGAGCACAACTTCGACAGGAGCGAGCTCTACCCCGGTCCCGAAGAGAGTGAAGACGACACTGAAGCTGTCCCCGCAGCCGGCGAGGAATACGAAGACGATCTGCTGCCTCAAGCACTCCCTGATACCGGCCTCGGCGATGCATACCAAGCCACTGACTTTGATCAAGAGGCTTTCGAAGACCGAGTACTTGCCCCCGACGTCTTCCTGGAAGAGTTTACGGCCGAGAACGTAGTTGACGCCGAGGATGGCGATGCAGTGCAGCCCTCGTTCGACCAGGAGCTGCTGGAGTACACCCGTCACCTCCGCAGCCTTGTCGACCCTCCTCGTCCTCGGGAGCCCTGGCATTGCCTCTCGACGACCCAGAGGCGCCAGCGGTCGAGCCGAAGCTCCCGGAAGACAGCGAATCGAAACCGAATCTGCGCGGCCCCGAGCAGCGAGATCAGCTATGAGCCGATGAGCAGGGACAAGTGAGGGAGGGAGTCAGCTGACGTGTGACCTCGGGCCCGCGTTGAGTGTGTCGATGTGCGTGCAGTGCAGTGCAGTGCAGTGAAGTAAGGTCTCGTACCGTGTCCACCTAAAATGTTTATCCATGAGAATCATTCTTGCGTATGGTTTTTTTGGCGTCATCCTTCATGTTGCACACTTCTGCCACCCTCGCGGCGTAGTGACACATGCAAGAATACTGCAGAGCGCATTCCTCTTGGTAGCTGCGAAAACTTCACTCCCAACCTGTAGGCGGCATCTCGCCCCGGCAGCCATTTCAGTATATTTCTTACAGCGGAGATCACTTCATGGGACGAGTCTCGGGTCTCTTGGTCGACGCTCAAATCGATTGAGCACGTCACATCAAGTCAACTTGTGGCCTCGTGATTACTCCCTCCGCGCGCGCAGCACATCCAGCAACGCGGCTCACGGGCGCAAGCAACGCTGACCTCAGCGTTTACTTACGAGAGAAGCTCCCATAGCCCCATTCCCAGCCTACCTACCACACAGTCGGAGCGATGGCGAAGAGCTTCGACGTGAGCGGCCCTCGACACGTGAAGCTCCGCGGCTTGGAGCGCACCGTCACGATGGTAGACGGCGTCTCCGTGACGATCGTCCATTCGATGTTCGTGGAGGGCGACGCGCGCACGCTGGCCCAGCTCCTGCCGCTGGCGCTCATGCGGACGTTCAACAAGCACCCGCGGATGCGCGCGCTGCAGGTGCGGGCCGACGAGTTCACGGCCGAGATCCAGGAGCCCGTGGCTATCAGCGACATCTCGACGATGGGGCTGCTGCGACTGCGGCGGTTCTCCGCGTCCGATGACGACACCAAGCCCACGTTCGACGAGTGGCAGCAGTACGCGGCCGAGCAGTGCAACATCGGCTTCGACCGGTACACCAAGTTCCCGTTCTACCTCACGGCGTGGGTGGACGAGAAGGCGGAGCAGGCGCGTCTCATGCTCTTCTCGGACCACTACATGTCGGACGGGTTCTCGGGCATTATCGTGCTCAACTGCATCCTGGAGCAGGTCGCGCTACTGGCTTCGGACGACAACGCTCTACGCCGGAGCCACGAGGTAGAATACCCGCTGCACCCGTCGTTCTACGACATGTGGATGTCCAACAAGTTCCTGTCCAAGGGGCTGATGAAGGGCGTCATCTCGACCTTCGGCAAGGCGATCTACCGCAGCGAGATGAAGAAGTTCAGCCCCGTTCTACCAATTCGCGACGACCAGCAAGACTTTACGGTGCCTCCAGTGTCGAATCCGACCTCGGCCTCCTTCGCGCAGGGAGATCCGAGCTGCATGCGCGAAGCGCTGGCGAAATGCAGGAACGAAGGCGTCACATTCGGTGGCGCGGTAGTATGTGCTACCCTGCTCGCGTTCTACCACGCAGCCCAAAGCCAACCGAACTTCAAGCCGGACGAGCCGTTCAAGATCACAGCGGGCTTGGACTACAACATGCGCCGACGCGTGCCTGAGCCTGCAGAGGAAGACCAAGTCGGGGCCTACGTAGGGTTCGCTCTACTCGAGTGGCTCGCCAGATCGGGTGTCAATATGAAGACGACGAAGTTCTGGGACCTCGCGCGCCAGGCGAAGAAGGAGATCGACGGGAACCTCGAGCACACGATGCAGATGGCATCGGTGCCGATCGTCCTGGACCGGCGGCTCAACAACAAGATCGATCCCTCGTTCGCTGAAGCGCTCAACGTGCGCCAGTCGCAGGCGGCAGACGCGAACATCTCCAACCTGGGGCGTTATCCGTTCGCCAAGGACTTCTCGCTCTCCTCCAAGAGCGAGAGCAAGGCCAAGCTCACAGTCACGAGTCTGCACGTGTACAACCCGAATCCGCACTTGAGTCCGTCAGCAGTTCTCTACGTCACGTCAGTGGACTCCTTATGCTACTCCATGGGCTACAAGTGCAAGGACGACGCGGCCAAAACGCTCTTCACTGCGTGGGTCGCAGTGTGTGAGCACCTCGGCAATATCGGACATGACGACACAATGGCGGAGGTGCTAGAACAGCTCGACCTGTAGGGTGCCGCTAAAGAGTAAGAGTATATAAATCAAGTTAGCACGATCCAATTTACGAGACCGGCGTCGCTGGAAGTAATCTGCATGTATCGCGAGCACGCTCGAGGGCTAGCGGGATCATGTCGGATTCGATTAGGGGGCTGCATTTTGGATTAACGATTATGCGGGCGAGTTTACTAGTTGCGGAGAGCAGCTTTAGGCACTTTTTACCAAGGAAAAGTGTAAGATTCGTCACGATCTTGGAACTGGAACGCAGCGGACGCGGCTTTCAGCCCGCCGTTTTCAAAAGCTGTTCTCAGTGAGTGTTGGCAGCTCTTGAAAACGAGTGAGTCACTGTCGGGTGCTAATACAGCGAGCGTGGGGCACAAGTCCGGTGAATAGACCTAAATACTTCGTGCCAGCAAGGACTCTCTGTGCTGTGTCTGCTTCCTGAGTTGAACCTGATGAAGCGCTGGTGAGCCGGGGCAGCCAGCTACGTACAAATTCACTTGCCAAGGCTCGGAATTTAGCAAGACGAACGAGCCTCCAACTATCCAATTAAGACGAAGCCACGCTGCGCGCTTTTGAGGCATGAAGACTGCAGCTGCATGCACATGACCAGCAGCTACAGTACCAAACACAAGTCCTTGGCGCTTTGTGCTTGGTGCCGGTGTTGATGCGGGGATTATGGTGTGTGATGATGATGATGCGGGTGCCAGTACATGCACATGTACGTGGTGAGGCTGGCGAGTAGTCGACGCTGCACTGCGCCGTACATGTGCTTCACCGTGAAGTCTTCACGTCAAGAGCCGCTCACTCACCTTTGACCTCAAACACTTTAATCGGCGATGCAATTGACTGCGCCAGTGGGAGTACTTGAGGATTTGTACGCGTTACGTACGTACACCTCCCTCTTGCCGCCACCCTCTCTCATTCTCGAATCCGCCAGACACCACCGACGGACGGACGGACGCCATTGGGATGACGACAGACGCCACTGATGCACGAAGAGTCAAGCTGCGCGGCGTCGAGCGGATGCTCACTATGGTGGATGGCGTCTCCATGAAGATCGTGCACTCGATGCTCGTTGCAGGAGAAGCCGAACCCCTGCTGCGGTTCCTGCCGGTCGCGCTCATGCGGACCTTCAACATGCACCCGCGTATGCGCGCGCTGCAAGTCAAGGACGAGGACTTTACAGCTGAGATCCAACCCCCCGTGACTATCGACGACATCGCCAGCAAGAATCTGCTGCGAGTCCGAAGGTTCTCGCTGTCCGAGAGCTCTGAAGGGGTTTTCGAGGACTGGCAGGCGTACGCTGAAGCGGAATGCAGCAGGGGCTTCGACCGGTACACGCAGTTCCCGTTCTTCCTGGTCGTGTGGATCGACCAGGAGGCGGAACAAGCTCGCCTGATGCTCTTCTCCGACCATTACATGTCGGACGGGCGATCGGGTATGACGGTGCTGAACTGCGTCCTCGAACAAGTCTCCGCTCTCTCTTACAGCGACGCAGAGGGTAACCAAGCGGAGGAATTGCCGCTCCACCCTTCATTCTACGATATGTGGCTGTCCAAGAACGTACTGTCTAAAGCACTCCTGAAGGGCCTCATGGCATCTCTCGGAGCCACGATCTACCGTAGCGAGCTCAAGAAGTTCAAGCCTCTGCTACCAGCGCGAGAAGACCAGCACGACTTCGTCGCCCCTCCCGTCTCAAACCCAAGCGCAGCGTCTTTTGCTCAAGGAGAGCCTGATCGAATGCGGGGGTTCTAGCGGCGTGCCGAGAGCACGGCGCCACCTTCGGTGGGGCGCTGGTGGCTGCGGTCGTCCTCGCGTTCTACCGCGCCGCCAAGGAGCAGCCGGACTTCAACTCCGACCAGCCATTCAAGGTCCAGGCAGACTTGGACTACAACATGCGCCAACGCCTGCCCCGCCCTATTGAAGAGAACCAGGTCGGAGTGTATATTGCGTTCACTGACCTCGCCTGGCTCGCCTCTGAAGGTGTCGACTTGGAGACCACCCAGTTCTGGGACCTCGCGCGTCGGGCCAAGAAGGAGATCGATGGGAATCTCCGTAATACCTTCTCGATGGACGCGGTGGCTATCGTCATGGACCAAAAGATCAACGCCAAGATCAAGCCCTCGCTCGCAAACTACATCAACATCCGCCACTCGCAGACGTCGGATGCCAACATCTCCAACGTCGGGCGTTACCCTTACTCGAGGGAATTGCCGCTAGCCTCGAAGCGTGACAGCCAGAGCAAGCTGACGGTGAAGAACTTGCACGTGTACAACCCGATTCCACACTTGGGCCCTTCAGCAGTTTTCTTTGTTTCATCCGTAGACTTCTTCTGCTACGCCATGGGCCACAAGTGCGAGGATGCAGCGGCGAAAACGCTCTTCACTGCGTGGGTTGCTGTCTGCGAGAACATCGCGAGCATCAAAGCTGAGGATACATTGCTAGACGTAATAGACCGACTGAGCCTCTAGAGGACACGGTTTGTATAAAAAACAGACAAGGTCCGCCAATTCATTCCCTAGTTCTATATTACTTTTAAGTATCATTCAGTTAGTTAATTCAGATCCACTACTTCGCTCACCTCTCTGTCTGCACTGCGCCTCCATTCGTGCACCCACCGTCCAACACGTCGGTAGCGTAAGGACGCACTGGCGTACTGTACACGACCGAGGACTGCCTTACCCGGTCTCTCTACTTCGCGACCGGAGTCTTCGTAGGCGTAGACGTCACCTTGGGGGTGGGTGTCGGCGTGGCCTTCACCGTCGCGTTCGAAGGCTTCGTAGCAGCCGGTGTCTTGGTAGGCAGCGCGGTGGCGTTGGTGGCCTTGGGCGTTTCGGCCGCCTTGGTGGGTGTGGGCAGCGCAGTGGCGTTCGTCGGCTTGGGCACTGCCGTCGAGTTGGTTGCCGTCGGCTTGGTCGGTGCCGGCGGTGAGGTCTTGGGCGTTGCCGTCGTGGCTTTGGGTGTCGCCGTTGTGGCCTTCGGAGCCACGGTTGTGGCCTTTGGTGGCGCTGTCGTAGGCTTCGGGGTGGTCGCTGCTGCCCTCAGGCGGCGGCCGTCGGCTACCACGTACTCGTCGACCGGAACTCCGTCGTTGTCGTTGTCGTTGTCGTTATCGTTGTCGTCCTCCTCTTCCTCCTCGGGGACGGTCTCGCTGCTGTCATCGTCAGTCTCGTCCGAACCGGCGAGATCGAAGTCATCGCTGTCGCTGTCGGGGCCGCGGAGCAGTGTCGAGACGCCTTCATCCGTTGTCGTTGTCGTTGTCGTCCCGGAGTAAACACCGTCGTCGACTACTTGGGCCGCGACGGACGGTGCTGTCGTGGAGGCGACGAGGACTGCGACGCAGACGGCGCTGGCGAGGAGGTGGCGCAGGAGCTTCATGGTGCTCGGATCGGTCGGCCTTGTGGCTTTTCTTGTTTGGATTGGTTCGCTGCTTGGTTGGGTGCTTGGCACTTGGCGTGTTCAAGAATGAGAGACCTCAACACCTTTTGGCCTCCAGCACGCTGCGCCGGATGCCATCTGGCGTGCGGTAGTCTATCTCGCGGATACGATAAATGCGAACGCGGGGCCAACATCATTTCAATTCGATCCTCGTCTTCGAGGAGCTATCGCTTTTTGCTTACAATAGCTGAGGAGGATGCCAATACGATGACGGATAAGGCTTCGAAGATAGTTTTCTTTCATCAGCTACTAGGACTCGTCCTCGCTGTTCTGCTGTTCTGGTGCGGGTGGCAGTGCTGTAAAGCATTCGTGACATGGCTCTTTTGGTGGACTTGGCTGTTGGGCTGTTGAGCAGGGGAGGTGGGTGGGTGGGTGCAGCGAATTCGGGATACGATTCAGACGAAAGAAATGTACACTGAGTGGTCTTTCTCGTCGAGTGCGAAGTTGGCTCTCGTGATCATATTACTTTTCATATCAGATCTAGTACAATTTATTGAGCCGTTCTACATGATAAAACCACGGCATACTATATGCTAAAATGTAGTAACAATAGTAACAATAGTATTAAAAAAAATCGCCAAACAGCTTCAACATTACACATACAGGAGGCACGCCACGCCATCTACAGCAATGCTACATTACCAAGAGAGATACAACAGCCTATAATAGCAAGGCTATCGCGCCGGTACCACTATAGCTCCGTTGATTCGTCCATCCATTCACTGTTATATATTATCATTCAGTTAGTTATTTCAGATCCACTACTTCGCTCACCTCTCTGTCTGCACTGCGCCTCCATTCGTGCACCCACCGTCCAACACGTCGGTAGCGTAAGGACGCACTGGCGTACTGTACAAGACCGAGGACTGCCTTACCCGGTCTCTCTACTTCGCGACCGGAGTCTTCGTAGGCGTAGACGTCACCTTGGGGGTGGGTGTCGGCGTGGCCTTCACCGTCGCGTTCGAAGGCTTCGTAGCAGCCGGTGTCTTGGTAGGCAGCGCGGTGGCGTTGGTGGCCTTGGGCGTTTCGGCCGCCTTGGTGGGTGTGGGCAGCGCAGTGGCGTTCGTCGGCTTGGGCACTGCCGTCGAGTTGGTTGCCGTCGGCTTGGTCGGTGCCGGTGGTGAGGTCTTGGGCGTTGCCGTCGTGGCTTTGGGTGTCGCCGTTGTGGCCTTCGGAGCCGCGGTTGTGGCCTTTGGTGGCGCTGTCGTAGGCTTCGGGGTGGTCGCTGCTGCCCTCAGGCGGCGGCCGTCGGCTACCACGTACTCGTCGACCGGAACTCCGTCGTTGTCGTTGTCGTTGTCGTTGTCGTTATCGTTGTCGTCCTCCTCTTCCTCCTCGGGGACGGTCTCGCTGCTGTCATCGTCAGTCTCGTCCGAACCGGCGAGATCGAAGTCATCGCTGTCGCTGTCGGGGCCGCGGAGCAGTGTCGAGACGCCTCCATCCGTTGTCGTTGTCGTTGTCGTCCCGGAGTAAACACCGTCGTCGACTACTTGGGCCGCGACGGACGGTGCTGTCGTGGAGGCGACGAGGACTGCGACGCAGACGGCGCTGGCGAGGAGGTGGCGCAGGAGCTTCATGGTGCTCGGATCGGTCGGCCTTGTGGCTTTTCTTGTTTGGATTGGTTCGCTGCTTGGTTGGGTGCTTGGCACTTGGCGTGTTCAAGAATGAGAGACCTCAACACCTTTTGGCCTCCAGCACGCTGCGCCGGATGCCATCTGGCGTGCGGTAGTCTATCTCGCGGATACGATAAATGCGAACGCGGGGCCAACATCATTTCAATTCGATCCTCGTCTTCGAGGAGCTATCGCTTTTTGCTTACAATAGCTGAGGAGGATGTCAATACGATGACGGATAAGGCTTCGAAGATAGTTTTATTTCATCAGCTACTAGGACTCGTCCTCGCTGTTCTGCTGTTCTCGTGCGGTTGGCAGTGCTGTAAAGCATTCGTGACATGGCTCTTTGGGTGGAGTTGGCTGTTGGGGTTTTGTGCTGGGGGGGGGGGGGGTGGGTGCAGCGAATTCGGGATACGATTCAGACGAAAGAAATGTACACTGAGTGGTCGTTCTCGTCGAGTGCGAAGTTGGCTCTCGTGATCATATTACTTTTCATATCAGATCTAGTACAATTTATTGAGCCGTTCTACATGATAAAACCACGGCATACTATATGCTAAAATGTAGTAACAATAGTAACAATAGTATTAAAAAAAAATCGCCAAACAGCTTCAACATTACACATACAGGAGGCACGCCACGCCATCTACAGCAATGCTACATTACCAAGAGAGATACAACAGCCTATAATAGCAAGGCTATCGCGCCGGTACCACTATAGCTCCGTTGATTCGTCCATCCATTCACTGTTATATATTATCATTCAGTTAGTTATTTCAGATCCACTACTTCGCTCACCTCTCTGTCTGCACTGCGCCTCCATTCGTGCACCCACCGTCCAACACGTCGGTAGCGTAAGGACGCACTGGCGTACTGTACACGACCGAGGACTGCCTTACCCGGTCTCTACTTCGCGACCGGAGTCTTCGTAGGCGTAGACGTCACCTTGGGGGTGGGTGTCGGCGTGGCCTTCACCGTCGCGTTCGAAGGCTTCGTAGCAGCCGGTGTCTTGGTAGGCAGCGCGGTGGCGTTGGTGGCCTTGGGCGTTTCGGCCGCCTTGGTGGGTGTGGGCAGCGCAGTGGCGTTCGTCGGCTTGGGCACTGCCGTCGAGCTGGTTGCCGTCGGCTTGGTCGGTGCCGGCGGTGAGGTCTTGGGCGTTGCCGTCGTGGCTTTGGGTGTCGCCGTTGTGGCCTTCGGAGCCGCGGTTGTGGCCTTTGGTGGCGCTGTCGTAGGCTTCGGGGTGGTCGCTGCTGCCCTCAGGCGGCGGGCGTCGGCTACCACGTACTCGTCGACCGGAACTCCGTCGTTGTCGTCCTCCTCTTCCTCCTCGGGGACGGTCTCGCTGCTGTCATCGTCAGTCTCGTCCGAACCGGCAAGATCGAAGTCATCGCTGTCGCCGTCGGGGCCGCGTAGCAATGTCGAGACGCCTCCATCCGTTGTCGTTGTCGTCCCGGAGTAAACACCGTCCTCGACTACTTGGGCCGCAACTGACGGTGCTGTCGTGGAGGCGACGAGGACTGCGACGCAGACGGCGCTGGCGAGGAGGTGGCGCAGGAGCTTCATGGTGCTCGGATCGGTCGGCCTTGTGGCTTTTCTTGTTTGGATTGGTTCGCTGCTTGGTTGGGTGCTTGGCAATTGGCGTGTTCAAGAATGAGAGACCTCAACACCTTTTGGCCTCCAGCACGCTGCGCCGGATGCCATCTGGCGTGCGGTAGTCTATCTCGCGGATACGATAAATGCGAACGCGGGGCCAACATCATTTCAATTCGATCCTCGTCTTCGAGGAGCTATCGCTTTTTGCTTACAGTAGCTGAGGAGGATGCCAATACGATGACGGATAAGGTTTCGAAGATAGTTTTCTTTCATCAGCTACTAGGACTCGTCCTCGCTGTTCTGCTGTTCTCGTGCGGTTGGCAGTGCTGTAAAGCATTCGTGACATGGCTCTTTTGGTGGACTTGGCTGTTGGGCTGTTGAGCAGGGGAGGTGGGTGGGTGGGTACAGCGAATTCGGGATACGATTCAGACGAAAGAAATGTACACTGAGTGGTCGTTCTCGTCGAGTGCGAAGTTGGCTCTCGTGATCATATTACTTTTCATATCAGATCTAGTACAATTTATTGAGCCGTTCTACATGATAAAACCACGGCATACTATATGCTAAAATGTAGTAACAATAGTAACAATAGTATTAAAAAAATCGCCAAACAGCTTCAACATTACACATACAGGAGGCACGCCACGCCATCTACAGCAATGCTACATTACCAAGAGAGATACAACAGCCTATAATAGCAAGGCTATCGCGCCGGTACCACTATAGCTCCGTTGATTCGTCCATCCATTCACTGTTATATATTATCATTCAGTTAGTTATTTCAGATCCACTACTTCGCTCACCTCTCTGTCTGCACTGCGCCTCCATTCGTGCACCCACCGTCCAACACGTCGGTAGCGTAAGGACGCACTGGCGTACTGTACAAGACCGAGGACTGCCTTACCCGGTCTCTCTACTTCGCGACCGGAGTCTTCGTAGGCGTAGACGTCACCTTGGGGGTGGGTGTCGGCGTGGCCTTCACCGTCGCGTTCGAAGGCTTCGTAGCAGCCGGTGTCTTGGTAGGCAGCGCGGTGGCGTTGGTGGCCTTGGGCGTTTCGGCCGCCTTGGTGGGTGTGGGCAGCGCAGTGGCGTTCGTCGGCTTGGGCACTGCTGTCGAGGTTGGTTGCCGTCGGCTTGGTCGGTGCCGGCGGTGAGGTCTTGGGCGCTGCCGTCGTGGCTTTGGGTGTCGCCGTTGTGGCCTTCGGAGCCGCGGTTGTGGCCTTTGGTGGCGCTGTCGTAGGCTTCGGGGTGGTCGCTGCTGCCCTCAGGCGGCGGCCGTCGGCTACCACGTACTCGTCGACCGGAACTCGGTCGTTGTCGTCCTCCTCTTCCTCCTCGGGGACGGTGTCGCTGCTGTCATCGTCAGTCTCGTCCGAACCGGCAAGATCGAAGTCATCGCTGTCGCCGTCGGGGCCGCGTAGCAATGTCGAGACGCCTCCATCCGTTGTCGTTGTCGTCCCGGAGTAAACACCGTCCTCGACTACTTGGGCCGCAACTGACGGTGCTGTCGTGGAGGCGACGAGGACTGCGACGCAGACGGCGCTGGCGAGGAGGTGGCGCAGGAGCTTCATGGTGCTCGGATCGGTCGGCCTTGTGGCTTTTCTTGTTTGGATTGGTTCGCTGCTTGGTTGGGTGCTTGGCAATTGGCGTGTTCAAGAATGAGAGACCTCAACACCTTTTGGCCTCCAGCACGCTGCGCCGGATGCCATCTGGCGTGCGGTAGTCTATCTCGCGGATACGAAAAATGCGAACGCGGGGCCAACATCATTTCAATTCGATCCTCGTCTTCGAGGAGCTATCGCTTTTTGCTTACAATAGCTGAGGAGGATGCCAATACGATGACGGATAAGGTTTCGAAGATAGTTTTCTTTCATCAGCTACTAGGACTCGTCCTCGCTGTTCTGCTGTTCTCGTGCGGTTGGCAGTGCTGTAAAGCATTCGTGACATGGCTCTTTTGGTGGACTTGGCTGTTGGGCTGTTGAGCAGGGGAGGTGGGTGGGTGGGTACAGCGAATTCGGGATACGATTCAGACGAAAGAAATGTACACTGAGTGGTCGTTCTCGTCGAGTGCGAAGTTGGCTCTCGTGATCATATTACTTTTCATATCAGATCTAGTACAATTTATTGAGCCGTTCTACATGATAAAACCACGGCATACTATATGCTAAAATGTAGTAACAATAGTAACAATAGTATTAAAAAAAAATCGCCAAACAGCTTCAACATTACACATACAGGAGGCACGCCACGCCATCTACAGCAATGCTACATTACCAAGAGAGATACAACAGCCTATAATAGCAAGGCTATCGCGCCGGTACCACTATAGCTCCGTTGATTCGTCCATCCATTCACTGTTATATATTATCATTCAGTTAGTTATTTCAGATCCACTACTTCGCTCACCTCTCTGTCTGCACTGCGCCTCCATTCGTGCACCCACCGTCCAACACGTCGGTAGCGTAAGGACGCACTGGCGTACTGTACACGACCGAGGACTGCCTTACCCGGTCTCTCTACTTCGCGACCGGAGTCTTCGTAGGCGTAGACGTCACCTTGGGGGTGGGTGTCGGCGTGGCCTTCACCGTCGCGTTCGAAGGCTTCGTAGCAGCCGGTGTCTTGGTAGGCAGCGCGGTGGCGTTGGTGGCCTTGGGCGTTTCGGCCGCCTTGGTGGGTGTGGGCAGCGCAGTGGCGTTCGTCGGCTTGGGCACTGCCGTCGAGTTGGTTGCCGTCGGCTTGGTCGGTGCCGGCGGTGAGGTCTTGGGCGTTGCCGTCGTGGCTTTGGGTGTCGCCGTTGTGGCCTTCGGAGCCGCGGTTGTGGCCTTTGGTGGCGCTGTCGTAGGCTTCGGGGTGGTCGCTGCTGCCCTCAGGCGGCGGGCGTCGGCTACCACGTACTCGTCGACCGGAACTCCGTCGTTGTCGTCCTCCTCTTCCTCCTCGGGGACGGTCTCGCTGCTGTCATCGTCAGTCTCGTCCGAACCGGCAAGATCGAAATCATCGCTGTCGCCGTCGGGGCCGCGTAGCAATGTCGAGACGCCTCCATCCGTTGTCGTTGTCGTCCCGGAGTAAACACCGTCCTCGACTACTTGGGCCGCAACTGACGGTGCTGTCGTGGAGGCGACGAGGACTGCGACGCAGACGGCGCTGGCGAGGAGGTGGCGCAGGAGCTTCATGGTGCTCGGATCGGTCGGCCTTGTGGCTTTTCTTGTTTGGATTGGTTCGCTGCTTGGTTGGGTGCTTGGCACTTGGCGTGTTCAAGAATGAGAGACCTCAACACCTTTGGCCTCCAGCACGCTGCGCCGGATGCCATCTGGCGTGCGGTAGTCTATCTCGCGGATACGAAAAATGCGAACGCGGGGCCAACATCATTTCAATTCGATCCTCGTCTTCGAGGAGCTATCGCTTTGCTTACAATAGCTGAGGAGGATGCCAATACGATGACGGATAAGGTTTCGAAGATAGTTTTCTTTCATCAGCTACTAGGACTCGTCCTCGCTGTTCTGCTGTTCTCGTGCGGTTGGCAGTGCTGTAAAGCATTCGTGACATGGCTCTTTTGGTGGACTTGGCTGTTGGGCTGTTGAGCAGGGTAGTTGGGGGGGTGTGTACAGCGAATTCGGGATACGATTCAGACGAAAGAAATGTACACTGAGTGGTCGTTCTCGTCGAGTGCGAAGTTGGCTCTCGTGATCATATTACTTTTCATATCAGATCTAGTACAATTTATTGAGCCGTTCTACATGATAAAACCACGGCATACTATATGCTAAAATGTAGTAACAATAGTAACAATAGTATTAAAAAAAATCGCCAAACAGCTTCAACATTACACATACAGGAGGCACGCCACGCCATCTACAGCAATGCTACATTACCAAGAGAGATACAACAGCCTATAATAGCAAGGCTATCGCGCCGGTACCACTATAGCTCCGTTGATTCGTCCATCCATTCACTGTTATATATTATCATTCAGTTAGTTATTTCAGATCCACTACTTCGCTCACCTCTCTGTCTGCACTGCGCCTCCATTCGTGCACCCACCGTCCAACACGTCGGTAGCGTAAGGACGCACTGGCGTACTGTACACGACCGAGGACTGCCTTACCCGGTCTCTCTACTTCGCGACCGGAGTCTTCGTAGGCGTAGACGTCACCTTGGGGGTGGGTGTCGGCGTGGCCTTCACCGTCGCGTTCGAAGGCTTCGTAGCAGCCGGTGTCTTGGTAGGCAGCGCGGTGGCGTTGGTGGCCTTGGGGCGTTTCGGCCGCCTTGGTGGGTGTGGGCAGCGCAGTGGCGTTCGTCGGCTTGGGCACTGCCGTCGAGTTGGTTGCCGTCGGCTTGGTCGGTGCCGGCGGTGAGGTCTTGGGCGTTGCCGTCGTGGCTTTGGGTGTCGCCGTTGTGGCCTTCGGAGCCGCGGTTGTGGCCTTTGGTGGCGCTGTCGTAGGCTTCGGGGTGGTCGCTGCTGCCCTCAGGCGGCGGGCGTCGGCTACCACGTACTCGTCGACCGGAACTCCGTCGTTGTCGTCCTCCTCTTCCTCCTCGGGGACGGTCTCGCTGCTGTCATCGTCAGTCTCGTCCGAACCGGCAAGATCGAAATCATCGCTGTCGCCGTCGGGGCCGCGTAGCAATGTCGAGACGCCTCCATCCGTTGTCGTTGTCGTCCCGGAGTAAACACCGTCCTCGACTACTTGGGCCGCAACTGACGGTGCTGTCGTGGAGGCGACGAGGACTGCGACGCAGACGGCGCTGGCGAGGAGGTGGCGCAGGAGCTTCATGGTGCTCGGATCGGTCGGCCTTGTGGCTTTTCTTGTTTGGATTGGTTCGCTGCTTGGTTGGGTGCTTGGTACTTGGCGTGTTCAAGAATGAGAGACCTCAACACCTTTTGGCCTCCAGCACGCTGCGCCGGATGCCATCTGGCGTGCGGTAGTCTATCTCGCGGATACGAAAAATGCGAACGCGGGGCCAACATCATTTCAATTCGATCCTCGTCTTCGAGGAGCTATCGCTTTTTGCTTACAATAGCTGAGGAGGATGCCAATACGATGACGGATAAGGTTTCGAAGATAGTTTTCTTTCATCAGCTACTAGGACTCGTCCTCGCTGTTCTGCTGTTCTCGTGCGGTTGGCAGTGCTGTAAAGCATTCGTGACATGGCTCTTTTGGTGGACTTGGCTGTTGGGCTGTTGAGCAGGGGAGGTGGGTGGGTGGGTACAGCGAATTCGGGATACGATTCAGACGAAAGAAATGTACACTGAGTGGTCGTTCTCGTCGAGTGCGAAGTTGGCTCTCGTGATCATATTACTTTTCATATCAGATCTAGTACAATTTATTGAGCCGTTCTACATGATAAAACCACGGCATACTATATGCTAAAATGTAGTAACAATAGTAACAATAGTATTAAAAAAAAATCGCCAAACAGCTTCAACATTACACATACAGGAGGCACGCCACGCCATCTACAGCAATGCTACATTACCAAGAGAGATACAACAGCCTATAATAGCAAGGCTATCGCGCCGGTACCACTATAGCTCCGTTGATTCGTCCATCCATTCACTGTTATATATTATCATTCAGTTAGTTATTTCAGATCCACTACTTCGCTCACCTCTCTGTCTGCACTGCGCCTCCATTCGTGCACCCACCGTCCAACACGTCGGTAGCGTAAGGACGCACTGGCGTACTGTACACGACCGAGGACTGCCTTACCCGGTCTCTCTACTTCGCGACCGGAGTCTTCGTAGGCGTAGACGTCACCTTGGGGTGGGTGTCGGCGTGGCCTTCACCGTCGCGTTCGAAGGCTTCGTAGCAGCCGGTGTCTTGGTAGGCAGCGCGGTGGCGTTGGTGGCCTTGGGCGTTTCGGCCGCCTTGGTGGGTGTGGGCAGCGCAGTGGCGTTCGTCGGCTTGGGCACTGCCGTCAGGTTGGTTGCCGTCGGCTTGGTCGGTGCCGGCGGTGAGGTCTTGGGCGTTGCCGTCGTGGCTTTGGGTGTCGCCGTTGTGGCCTTCGGAGCCGCGGTTGTGGCCTTTGGTGGCGCTGTCGTAGGCTTCGGGGTGGTCGCTGCTGCCCTCAGGCGGCGGGCGTCGGCTACCACGTACTCGTCGACCGGAACTCCGTCGTTGTCGTCCTCCTCTTCCTCCTCGGGGACGGTCTCGCTGCTGTCATCGTCAGTCTCGTCCGAACCGGCAAGATCGAAGTCATCGCTGTCGCCGTCGGGGCCGCGTAGCAATGTCGAGACGCCTCCATCCGTTGTCGTTGTCGTCCCGGAGTAAACACCGTCCTCGACTACTTGGGCCGCAACTGACGGTGCTGTCGTGGAGGCGACGAGGACTGCGACGCAGACGGCGCTGGCGAGGAGGTGGCGCAGGAGCTTCATGGTGCTCGGATCGGTCGGCCTTGTGGCTTTTCTTGTTTGGATTGGTTCGCTGCTTGGTTGGGTGCTTGGCACTTAGGGTGTTCAAGAATGAGAGACCTCAACACCTTTTGGCCTCCAGCACGCTGCGCCGGATGCCATCTGGCGTGCGGTAGTCTATCTCGCGGATACGAAAAATGCGAACGCGGGGCCAACATCATTTCAATTCGATCCTCGTCTTCGAGGAGCTATCGCTTTTTGCTTACAATAGCTGAGGAGGATGCCAATACGATGACGGATAAGGTTTCGAAGATAGTTTTCTTTCATCAGCTACTAGGACTCGTCCTCGCTGTTCTGCTGTTCTCGTGCGGTTGGCAGTGCTGTAAGGCATTCGTGACATGGCTCTTTCGGTGAACTTGGCTGTTGAGCTGAGGGAGGTGGGTGCAGCAAATTGTGGATACGATAAGTACTCCTTGAGTATTTGGCCAAACACTGAATGAATTCACTCATCGGAAGAACCCGTTATCAGCATCTAACATTGTTATAGAGTCTTGTGGACCAAAGTCGAGGCCTTCATACGCCCGACAGTGCGAGTGAGCCACTTCCACGTCGCCAGCCCCGTGTCGATCCGAAGAAGTCGATTCTTCGGCTCGTCCGCTTTCTGGCAGCAACTTTCTGTGCTACGGACGTATCCATAGGTGTCAAAGCGAGGATCTCCGTTTCGACAGAGAAAAGGTGATTTACACATGTAAATTAAGCAAAATCACAGACGACGGAGGAGGAAATCCACGGATGTGTAAATCCGTCTGCTTCACTGCGACACTTTCCAATCAACCAATCAGCCTCGTATATTAAAAAAACGTCACTCCTGGTCCCGTCGGACGAGCTCGCCCGCTGGCTTGCACCTTGGCTGGCCTCTCATTCGAGAACTTGCGGGCCACCACGCACCTGGCCCCGCACAGCCAAGCCCAGCGCCAGCAGCACCAGCAGCGAGCCGCCGTCCCCTGACTCTGGGAGGCGCCACGACCAAGCCCAGCGCCAGCAGCACCAGCAGCGAGCCGCCGCCACTGACTCTGGGCAGCGCCACGACCAAGGCCAACCCCAGCATCACCAGCAGCGAGCCGCCGCCCTGACTCTGGGCGGCGTGAAGACGAGGCCCGCAAGCCGTCGTCCCTGACTCTAGGCGGCGCGACCACCGAAGCCCAGCGCCCGCAGCAAGCCGCTGCCCTCTGACTCTGGGCGGCGCGACCACCGAGGCCCGCAAGCCGCCGTCCCCTGACTCTGGACGGCGCGGCCACCGAGGCCCAGCACCAGCAGCAAGCCGCTGCCCCTGACTCTGGGCGGCGCGACCACCGAGACCCAGCACCTGGACGGCGCGGCCACCGAGGCCCAGCACCAGCAGCAAGCCGCTGCCCCTGACTCTGGGCGGCGCGACCACCGAGGCCCAGCACCAGCAGCAAGCCGCTGCCCCTGACTCTGGGCGGCGCGACCACCGAGGCCCAGCACCAGCAGCAAGCCGCTGCCCCTGACTCTGGGCGGCGCGACCACCGAGACCCAGCACCAGCAGCAAGCCGCTGCCCCCAGGCGGCGCGACCACCGAGACTCAGCGCCAGCAGCACCAGCAGCGAGCCGCCGCCCACTTGATCCAGGGCGGCGCCAGCTCACCGCGACTAGGCTGGCTGTTGTGATGATGGCCTTCTTTAGACCACTGAACATTGCTGAGTTCTGGAACCGAGGCTTCGTCATGCATGACCTAGTGCTGACGGAGGAGGAGTGCGCTGCTGCTTTGGGTGAGATTGAGTCGCTTCAATACGATCCTATATTTGGTTGCGTATATGAAGAAGAGAGGGACGAGTTCCGGTTACAGGCAACCCTACCAACCTTGACACCGGCCATTGAAGCAATCCACCATCAGCTGGTGAATCTACTGCGCATCAACGACGCTTGGCACGTGGACGAGACCAACTGGCACGCTTTGCGATCACTCCCGGGTGGGCGCGACCAAGCTGTGCACCGGGACTTTCCCACCTTTGAGACGGCGAGAGCGCTCCTAACCCGGGAGTTAGTACAAGCTTCGGTGATCATCGCGCTCATGGATGACACTTTTATCCACGTTTACCCGGGGTGCTTCGGCGGGCAGGTGGACCGAAGCAGGCGCCGTACAATCCGACTGGACCGCGGGCACATGGTACTTTTCCGCGGAGATCTCGCGCATGCCGGCGCGGGTTTCCGCCGCTTGAACGTTCGGCTGCACGCCTACGTCCTTGTGGACGGTATCCCTCAAGAACCGGACTCAACGGAGGCTGTCGTATTCCGGTCGTTTCGGTGCAACCGCTGCATGGCGCTAGCGTATTCGCGTGCAGGACTTGTTGAGCATCGCCAAAGCTGTGTCGTTCGCGGGGGTCCGTATCGGTGCCCTTACTGCGGCATTGTCTACGCTATCCGCAACTCGCTGAATCAGCATGTGCGCCGCCGCCACCGCGAGCCACAAGAAGAAGAGCAGCCAGCCAGTGAGGGGAGTTGGGTGACAGCGACAGCGCCGATCTTAGTGAGAGTAGTAGTGACGAGGAGTAAAGACAGCTTAGTCAAATATAAAAACGTTCGCTACAGCCACTTGTTATTGCAAAGATCAACCTACTACTAGTTCTGATAATCGGTGACAGTGATATTCTCGGAATGAGTAATGTCACCGGGTATTGAAAGAGCGGTGACATATTGTCACCGGTCACTGAACATACCGGTGACAGAGAGATTCCAGTTGAGGTAAACGATAAGTTGGGCGATAGCCTATTCAGAGTATTACAGACAACCTAAAATATACTTAAGTGTCTGGACACAGGATGAACTGAACGTCTAACGCTCGCGAGGCCAACGGCGGGCGTCCTTCGAGCGGCTCCGTCAGAGACAATACTTCCGGCGTACTGGATGCTTCATGATGCTGCTTCTGTCGCTTCGAGACCAGTGTCGGGTTTCCTTGCTTCACCTTACGCACTTGGCGATTGAATAACTTGGTGGTGAGGTCTTCTGCTCCCGGCTTTCCTAGTTTTGTTGCTTTGCGGCCAACAATAACATGACAGCATGTCTTGTGCTTGCTGTAGAACTTACAGCCACACACACACTTATCCACGTCAACCACCCATCCGCCCTCCGGCATAGCGGAAGTATGAGCATAGCGTAGAGACCACGTGACTACGCTCTTGTAGAGTTGAGCTGCTCTTGTTCGCTGTTCTCTTAAAAGTAGAGAGGCCCCCAGAATCTGGTCATCCGAATCCTCACGTGGTTCAGGTGTAGCTTGAAACGGAGCGTCTAACGCGTTGCAAACCGCTTGTAGATCGTCATCTTCACTTACTCCTTTTGCTCCGACGTGCTTGACACGGCAAATGCTGGGGTTGTCAGTTGCTGTTGCAATAATTTTTCCCAGTGTGATCATCGAAGAAGCTGCTCTTGCCATGAACGGAGCAGGTTGTTGAATCTGGTTGTCGAGTGCTGGAGTCCGCTTCGTCGCGTCTTGAACTACAACACGGCTGATACGTAGTAGACGCTGCATGTAGAAGCGCCGTCGCCCAGTGTATTTCTTCAGCAGTGCATTGAACGTCTCGCATGGATTGTTCGTTGTTGCGTATCCACTAGGTGTGTGGAAAATTTGCCACCTCCAATATCGGCTTTCTAACCACTGGTTCGTGAAGTACGCGACAAAGGACGCCAGCTGCGGCACCATTTTCCACTCGTCTAGTACTTTCTCCTTTTCCTCGTAGTAAGCGTTCATGTCAGCGGTGTAGTGAATTCGCATAATTCCTTCTGTCACCGCCTTTCGATGAACCGGTGACAAGTGCCGAGTCCGCTTCCGAACGTTATACAGCACGTGGAAGAAACACATCAGGTACGTAGCGGAGTTAAATTCGGCAACCTGTTGAAAACCGTTCAACTGCGCGTCCTCAGCATCTCCCATGACGGCGTCAATACAGAGCGTGGCAGTCGGGCGAACTTTCTTGACTACGCGACTAAACGCACCGAGACACATAGCATACTCCTTGGCGGTTCGTCGACTAACGATGAAGATAGCAGCAAGTTGGTACGACCGCGTCGAGTCCGAAAACCCACAGGTAATTACGGGATAGCCAAGATCACTTAGCTTGAAAGTCGCGTCTGCATGAAACAGGGTGAACCGACTACCTGAGGCATAGGCAATTGCTGCATTGACTAGGGCGATACTCGTCACTCCAATTACGAACGAATCATCATCTGTCCCTTTTCCAACGTACGTGAATCCTTCGTCATCCTCGCGATCTCCAAAAAGCGTTATTCAGATCACCAGTGGGGTCGAACGCTGCTTCTCGCATCATTTGCTTCACTGCATGTACCGTATTCTTAGTACCCTTGAGCTTCCGTAAGTACTTGGCGCAGTTTGTGACTTGTGAGATAGTAGGGTAACCACGCTTTGGCTCAACAATATCCGAGACATGCCTCATGTTGCTCAAGATAAGCTGTGGAGAAATACCACACTCATCTTGCTGAAGAATGAACTTCTTCATCTCCGCTGTAACAACACTCTTGTGGGGTCCTTCGCATGCCATAGCTTCGTCGCGGACATGATCCACAGTGTTTTGAAAAATCCTCGTACGATCGGACGCGTCACACCTCCATGTTTTGAACTTCGCCCTGCACTTACCAAAAGTGTGACACGTTTTGCTTGTACACTTCAGCCTTCGCTCCACCATTAGATGTTCTCCCCCTGTGCAAAGTAGGCATTCACGTAGTGGGTCGGTGTGCGTGACTTGAGAGCAGCAAAACTCCCCTTCCACAAACTCAGCGGCAGCTTCCTTGGTTTCAATCGTACACAGCTCCTCCCACGAATACCGAATCCGCGTCATGTTATCCGATTCGTATCAGGTGAAGCTCCTCTCCAACTCTCGCCTCGTGTGCCTATGCCGTCTGACCTCGTCACCGGCCTCCCGCTGTCACCGCTCGGCTCTCTCAGGTCCTCTGGCCTTGTCACCGGCCTCCCGCTGTCACCGCTCGGCTCTCTCAGGTTCTCTGGCCTCGTCACCGGCCTCCCGCTGTCACCGCTTGGCTCTCTCAGGTCCTCTGGCCCTGTTACCGGCCTCCCGCTGTCACCGCTCGGCTCTCTCAGGTTCTCTGGCCTCGTCACCGGCCTCCCGCTGTCACCGCTCGGCTCTCTCAGGTCCTCTGGCCCTGTTACCGGAGTCTCGCCGTCACCACGTTCCTGCTTGCTGCTACCTTGGAGTGCCGGGCGCGGGGGGGGGGATTGGTGGAGATCAATGATCACTAATTTAGGTTCTGTACATGCTTTAGGTGTGCCACATTATTCTAGACTTTGCATCTGTGGATTTACCGCTACGATCTGTGGATTTACTCGTCGTGACAAGTTTTTCTGTGGCGTTTACTAATGCTACTAGCCGAGCGCCGCCGCTACGCGGCGGGGAATTTTAGTTGGTTGACGCTGCGCTCGCTAAGCTCGCTCCGCTGTTGAAGCAAGCTGCCTACGCTTCGCTACGGCAGTAGTGGACCCGTTCCGCTCGCCTCGTCGGCTCGCTGCACTACTCTCAATGTCAGGTTAGTAATACAGAGGCCGGGGCGGGTCCTGCGGCCCCGCAATATCCTTATGTGGGGTCGCCTTCGGCGACGGAGCCGCCTTCGCTGCGCTCGGCAGCAAAATCGGAATTAGCGGTGTTCGTACTTAGTGGGATAAGTGTGACGATTTCTGTGACCGACGGACAGCGTCGTTCTGATTGATACTTTAGATGTGTGGTTCGACAGACCACCTGTAAATTTAAACTGTATTGTCTGTGCCATTCTACCGTTCTCGTTTCGACAAACTTCAGCTCCAAGCCGCAAATTGAGTCTGTACCGGTACCACCTCGAGCGATCCAATTGGCTACATTTGCAGAAATGGCTACACCTATGAAAAAAATGCACTTCGTGCCCGAGAATGCAGAGCACTCGTCGTTCCGCGGCTACGTGCGCGTGGCGGGGGACGAGTTCACCGTGCGCGTCTCAAACGTTGCGTACGATCAGCGCACAGGCCGCGTCGTACTGGACACCGCGCAGTTGGACGTGGAGTGCACTCTAGCGGCTCGGTTGAAGGCTCACAGCGCCACGATCAGGCTGCGACTGGCGCAGGCGGCGTCTCTCGAGGGCTTCGCAGCGGAACTGGACGAGCTGGTGGCCTTGTGCTGCAAGCCTCAGGCCCACGGCCAAGTCGCGCTACCCAGCGCCAAGTATTACGCCCGGCTGATGGCGGAACTGGACGCTGTGGGCTGGAACAGGCTGCGGCAGCTGAGCGACGACTTGCGCTCGCTGGAGCTCGAGACGAAGGACCAGGCAGGACGAACCCACGCCGTCCGAGTGCTGCTGCCATTGGAGTACGAGGTACCTGGGGTTGCATCCAAGCCAGAGTGTCTGGTGGACGCCCCCGAGTCTTTCGAGCTGCGGTGGCCACCGGTCGACAACCAGTCGGTGCTGAGTGAAGTGGTGGCGCAGTTCGAGGGATTTCTGACCAAGTTTCAGGGATTTTGGGGCGTGCTGGACGCGCTGGATGCAGCCACGTGCGTGCTGGAGCCGCAACATCCGACGAGGGCGACGGGACGGAGAAGATTGGCGCTGGAACGACATGCGTCTGTGCAGTTTGAAGTGGACCCGGCACACCCGACGGCTTTGCTGAGTGAGTTGAGCTTCTTCGGCAATCAGGCGAGTGTCGGAGCGTTGAGGGAACGCTGGGGGAGTAACGCATCGCGGTGGGATGAGACCAAGTCATTGCCGAAGAACTTGGAAAATGTGCTGGAGGTGGCGCTGCCGTCGCCGAAGACGACGAAGCCCGAGGAGTTTGCAGTCGAGTGCGGCATCTGCTACTTGTATCGGCTGGAGGGTGAGGACGAGAGCACCGAAGCAGGGAAGGACGGCAACCAGCGTAAGGCAGAGACCCAAGAAGGATCGAGGATTCCAGACCGACTGTGTGAGAACCCAAACTGCAACAGACCATTCCACGCCAAGTGCCTCTTTGACTGGCTGCGCGCTCTGCCCACGTCGCGACAGTCCTTCCACACAGTATTCGGCGAGTGTCCCTACTGCCGTGAAACTATCAGCGCCAAGTTCCAGCCAGGCTGCTAGAGGTAACGACAAATTAGCGGTAACTTATTGGAACAGACTACGGACTTTCGACTGGCTGGGCTCTCTATCTACTACTATGTGTGCGTATCGTTGGTTGTTGACATCTTTCGTACCGCTTGCTAGCGAGCTGGTGGGTTGCTAGGCCTTACTCAGCAGCCGGGGCAGGTTCAGACTTGGCAGCTTCAGCAGGCTTACCCTCGCCTACTGCTCCATCAGAAGTCGGGGCCGCTCCAGCTTGGTCCTCACGCACAATGTTGATCGAGCCGTCAGCGTTCATGCGAATACGCTTGGACGGTTTGCCAGTATCACGGTCCTCGTTCTTGCCGCGGCGACGACGACCACCAGCCGGCTCCTCGCCACGGCGATCCTCGCGGAACTCACCGTACGGGTGAGCTCGGGAGTTACCACCACGTCGTCGCGACGACGATCCATACTCCCGGTCATTGCGACGGCGGCTACCGCGCGAGTCGTTGCGCAGATTGCTGCGAGAGTGATACATGCCCTTCTTAGGAGTTTCTCCGGCGGGAAGTCTTCGTCCGTCGCCTTGCGCAGCAGGATTCGCCACTTCTTGTCTCGGGGCTGCGTCTGGCTTCCGATCGGGTTGTTACCGAGATACCACTGCGATCGGTTGAAGGCAACGTCCGGGACCTCCACTTCCTCTTCAACGTCTTCCATCGCCGTAGCGGAGTCGTTGTCGGCTGGTGCCTCCGCATCCGCCCTGTCGACATCGTCACCAGACGCAGCTTCAGTCTTCACCTTCTCCTTCTTCTCCTTGAGAGTCTGCGGCGGGATCTCCTTACCGAGCGCAATGAGAGCTCGGCTCGCAGTGAAGTTGTCTTGGAACACGACAGTGCACGAGCTGTCATTCAGCCACTCCACGTACGCCGGGCCATAGCCCACAAAGTACTCCAGCACATCGCTCGTGCGCACTTGCTGGAACTTCTCGTCCAAGGAATACATGTGCAGCGCGTCATTACGGAACGCCACCGGCTGTCCTTCCACCTCGGGGGCCTTGACATCGCAGCGCTCACGAGCCACCTTGGCAGAGGCCGGCTTGAGGCCGGCAATAACAACCTGGGAGCGGTCTTCTTCCGCGGAGAGTCCGAACTTCTGCGCGCGAGCACGCAGTTTCTCCTGGTCGCGCTGCTTCTCGGCCCACTCCTCCTGCGTCATTCCCTGCTCCAACGCCCTCGCAGTCTCCGCCGAGTACTCGACGGCAAACTGCGGCGTGTCGAACCTCTTCATGCGCTGCTCGCGCTTGCTCTGCTCCTCCTGGCTCATGATGTCAATGCCCGTCGCGAACCCGGGCACGATGGCGCCTGTGCGCTGCAGCTTCCTCACCTCCCTCGGATCCAGGAACTTCTTGATGTCAGGCGGTGCAAATGGCGCGCCGAACCTCTCGGCACGGCGCTTTGAAGCCGCGTACTCCGCCTCGTACTGCTGTCGCTGCTGCGCTGTGAGCAGATCCTCCTTACCCAAAGGATCCGCCCGCACCATGGGCCTCGGGGCGGGGAAGGCCGCCACATTGGCAGCAGCCAGAGCCTCGCTCTGTCCCTCGTAGACACCATGGACTTGGATGCCGCGCAGCGACACGGGCGAGTCCCACGTCGTGAACGCCGTCTGTGTCACGTGTACGAAGTCCGGGTCCTGGCACGTGGCCAGCACGTCCTGCCCCACCTGCGCGCCGACGCCGAAGGACAGCGACCCACTCTTGACGTCCACCACGACCCAGTACGGCACAAAGTCTTGGGCGGAGCACGTGCGGCCCGTGAAGACCCGGGCCAGGTCCACCTCCTTGTTGCGACCCGAGGCCGCCTTGCGCCACACCAGCTCCGTGTTGCCGCTCGTGCCGACCGCCACCTCGTACTTCCACTCGGTGTGCGGCTTCCTGCGTCGCTCGGCGTCCTCCGATCCGTCGCCTGGGGCCGCGGGGAGGGCGAAGCCCACGCGCAGATCCTCGCGCGCCGTCGCCTCGAACTGCACGACCAGAGCGCAGAGCGAGACGAGTGGGGACTCGACGGAAGTACCTTCCATCGACGCATCCGATGGGGGCGCGGGCGGCGAGCGCCACTGCTTGTAGCGCCCGTACAGCGCGCCCAGCTGCAGCTCCGAAGGTGGTGACGCGTCCGAGTCCATGACGATTATGGCGCTCGCAAAAAAAACTTCCTCGCTTGTGATCAAGTACTGAGAGGAGTATAATAAGTTAAAGTAAATATGGATACCATTTCACTGAGTTTAGATACCCAACTAGCCAATCACGTAATTTATTTGGCTGCGGCGCACGCTGTTAATTCGAGATGGCTCGATTGTTGAACAATTCTGACGATGAACTGATTTTAGTTATCTGCATACCAAGTTCACGTAATCCTCGTTGTATCCACACAAATTACACACAATTTTTTGAAATGCCGGACACAAAAGTGAGGTGTAGTACACAGGTCGTGTGCGCCACACGATGGCTATGCCCAAGAGCTCCATTAACTACAAGACAATGGCCGACTCGAAGCTGCAGGATGCCGTGAACAAGATGGTGGACCGCCTGGACCGCAGCGTGCTGCGCGGCATGCAGCGCGACGGCTACCTGTGCGCTGCCAAGGTGTTTGACAACAAGAGCTGGTCGTCGGACCAGCTGGCGGCCGCCGTGGAGCGCTGCCAGATGCCGACGCAGCAGATCAACCAGTTCATGCAGCAGGAGATGCAGAACTTCCAGAACCGCATCCAGCGCGGCGTGCAGGACTGCCAGGACCGCGCTCAGGACTCGCTGCCTGCCGGTGGCGCCCCAACGAGGCGCAGATCGCGCGTGCCCAGAAGGAGATGGAGAAGTGCGTCTCTTCCTGCGTGGACCAGCACATCAAGCTCCTCCCCAACATCAACGCCCGCATCGAGCAGGCCGTGGCCCAGGTCAAGCAGCAGCAGCAGCAGTAGGCGCGCACTGGAGAGAGAGGCTTGGAATATAGACGCAGAAGATATGAGGTCCTGTGCAGCTCATGGCTTGCTCGTGTGCTTTTCTGATACTATTGTTTACAGTTTTGTTTAGGTTGGGAGTGTGGCTACTACAGCACCGTGAGCTCTCGCTCGCGCTCTTCAGGGTTCACGTCCTCGACCTTGACCACTGTGTGGCTGCTGCTCTCTATTGACACGGACTCGTGCGTGGTGGTGGAGCTGACCTCCTCTGCATCGCCCTTGCTTTTCTTCGTCTTCTTCTTGGCCTCCAGCTTGGCACGTTGCTCCTTGCGTCTACGCAGCATCCACTCGTACGTGCCGTAGCCCAGCACCATGAGCCACAGGTGGAACCCGAGCAGCACGAAGTACATGAACATGCATGGCACTGAGATGGCCAGACAAGCGATCAAGCAGCCTTCCACCACGTACTGGAATGCGCCTGCGTCGTCCAGCGGGTTGTGGTGCAGCCACAGCAAGCACAGCGCTGCGTACGCCACCTGCAGCACGAACTGTAGCGTGCCCGTACACGCCACCGTGAAGAACTGCGCGTAGTTGGCCTTGCCGATGCACGTCTGCAGCCACGTGCAGTGGTGGTCCAGCCCCGGCACCGCCTTCCGACACAGTGCGCAGTAGCGAGTCTTCTCCCAGCGCGGGCCGTCGAGCCGCACGCCGCACCAGCCATTGGGCAGCGAGTCCTCCACGGGCGCGGCCGGGTCAATCGACTCACAGGATCGCCATGACGCCAACAGGATCGTCGAGTTCACGATGTGCACTGCCACCGCCACAATGGTCTGGCAGGACAGGACAAAGGTAGGTTAGTTATCCATCCATCCACCCAGTGATACTGCATTGCATTACGACTGTACCGATGTGGTGACTGTGCTGTTGGTCTTCTCCTCCTCGACGCCGCCCTCGCCCGTGCACAGGAAGACGCCGGCGGCCCCCACGATGAAGCTCAGCGCCGAGAGCGAGTGGCCGAGCCACGAGATGACCTGGTCGCGGGAGAACGGCCGCTCGAAGCCGTTCTGTCGCTGGTGGCCCAGCACGCTGCTGCTAGACGCGTCGTTGGCGCTGCCGCCGCCGCCACCGCCGCTGCTGCTGCGCGGAGACTGCTCCATGGAGGAATGGCGGACCTGCTGACCAGGATGGACCTATTTGCGGCGAGTGGAAAAAGATAAAAATCCATCATGGCTGCGCGGAAATGACTTGGTCTCAGTATGGAAAATAAATGTAGCCATGTCGAGTCGATCTGATATTTTTTTGAGCTAGAAAAAGGCAACTTGTACGTTGGGATCGAAGTTTTTAAACTCCCTCCTTAGTTAGGGTCCTTTTAAGGACCCTAACTAAGGAGGGAGTTGGATAAGAGCATCTTACGTGCGCGTAGGCACATCGAAGTTATCGGCAGGAAGCGCCGCACTGCAATACGTACATATACTATAGTCATCGAGAATAGCATGGCCATCGCCGGGGCCTACGACAGTCAACGGAGCGTTGGAGCAGATACAGTGGTAAGTACTGTAGTGATCCATTCACGAGGTGTATTGTATGGATACGCTGCGCATCGACTGTGGTGCAGTTGAGAAGACTTTAAACCTCAAAACCAGGACACGATGTGCACTACAGTAATTGGCTGTGCAGGATACTTGAGCTTTCGAGTCAAAATGGGGTCAGGCTTTTATACCTTCCGGTTTCAGAGCTGTATCAATGGCGTTGGGGAGACCCAAGGAACTGCTTTGGTAAGCTCCAAAGATCGACGTGCTTTGTAGTTTCACCATCCGACACGTTATGCGATCACTCGAGTCATGTGAGCAGCTGGGACAGCCAATGATCTGTCATGGGCTTTGCATCGGGCTTTCATACTTAAGTACAACTTGTATTTATTATACGGAAAGTTTGACTGTACAGAGATACACCCGAGCGTCTGGTGTCACCGGGAAGGTGCGTTAGCGCCCACTCACTTCTTTACCTGCCCCCAGCAAGCTCCGAGTTACCCAGTAGTACTGGGCCAGTACAGTACGGTCCAGTCCTCTGTTCTTGAACTGTGTTCTGTTCACTAGGATGGGGAAGCGATCGGGAGGCCCCTTCGGCCGGTCTTCGATTTGTCCTCACTTCCGAAATCCAGTCCTTCATACCAAGAGCTCCGTTGTCTGCTGTTATAGTCATGCACGTGGCCCAAGCCTTGCTCGCGATCGCGGCCATCCTCCTGGCAAGCAGCGAAGTTCTTGCAGACGCCACGGATGGCCAAGCCTTGGGTTATTCCACCAAAGGGAGGGCGCTGAGAACCACCACCAGCGTGGGGACTGCTTCTGCTTTGACTACCACCGAAGAACGCGCTTTTTTCTCCGATATCTTCGCCAAGATGAAGGTGCGGTGGTGGCTCGAGACGGGGAAGTCGGAAAAAGACGTGATGAAGGCGCTGAAGCTCGACACGCTGTCGGGGGCGGCGCTCACGTCCAACAAGAACTACAAATACTTCCAGAAGTTCGTGACTACGGCGGAGTTCAACAGACTCAACAAGTGGCTGACGCAAGACACCTCCACGTTCCAAGCCTGGAAGAACCTCGGGCTGCACAAGCTCGATGCGGACCAGCTCAAGAACTCGCCCGCCCTCGCGACCTACGAGCGCTACGTCAAGATGTATGACGACGACGTGATTCGGCAGCTCGGGGCGTACAAAGTGCCCTCGATGACCAGTGTGGGCTCGCCAGAGGAGATGGCGGTCAAGACGCGGCTCTGGGCTCAGTCGAACCGGAAAGTCGACTACGTCAAGAAGGTCCTAAGCTTGGATGGACTGTCGGATAGTGCAATGGAGGCCCACAAGAACTACAAGTACTTCAAGCAGTTTATGGACGCTCGGAAGAGCAGCAGCTAAGTTAGTTGTAGCTTTCAGGGCCGCAAGAGCTTCAGCTGGAACGCATAGCGACAGTGTGGAGTTCGGCTAATAACTCGTCGTCATTCCTTCCGAATACTTAAGTCGAGAGCCAAGCGAACTTGAAGGTGAAGTCGATGCCTAAAAACACACACAAAAAGCTGCTTCAGTATCAGTTAAACGTCATAAAGTTGGCGACTTACCGAAGTGGACCACCCGGAACGCCATCGTCATGAGCATCCACGTCAGCAACTTGGCTCGGATCAACTCGCTGTGCGTCTCCAGTACAAACGCCACGTGATACAGAGCGTTTATCGCGAGATTGCGGTAAATCAGCCATATCAACGCCACAAACGACACGCCCTCCACGAGAGAATAAATGAAAATCGTGTCCACCAGGCCGCCAATATTCTCGGTCGTGGCGCCAGCTAGGTCGGTGTGATATTTCCCATTCGGTAGACGCACCATCAGCAGAAGAAAGTTGCCGTAAAACAGCGGCACAAGCGCGTCAAGCGCTGCGCTGAGCAAGAGGCACTCAGTCGTAAACAGCAGCTCCAGTGTCTTGTGTAAATTCTCCGGATGAGGCTTCGCAGACTTTCGTGACTCGGCCACAACGATAGTCCCCGCTGGTGTCACGATAGTCGGCGCATTACGTTCCGCCCACGTCGATGCCTTGCTCATTTTGCGTCGATTCTCGAATAATTTGTGCTTGGAGTTGACTGGGGACGTGTGACGTCTACTCGTATCCGAACTTGTGGATCGAGAAGCAGCTTCCAAGCGAGTGAGAAGCTCACGGCCCTCTGGCGATATTGTGTATGGGAGACGACACGACCGAATGCGTATGCGTTTGCGGTTCTGCTTCCGGAATTCGCCCGTAGATTGGCAGACGCGGAATGCCACGCTCAGGAGGTCGTTGTCGCCGATCCACACATCTTTTAGACGGGAAGTTCGCCGGTTGAGACGATAGAGCACGATCATCGACTGGATGATGTCGATCAGCACGACAATCACCACGGTGGACGCCGACGTCGCGGACTCCATGCTGGTGGACACGTACAGCGCGTTGAAGAAGTCGACGGTGAAGATGACGGCCTCGGGCATCGTGTCTTCGATGTGAGTCACGGTACGCAGGATAATGTTCTTCAGCAGGAGCTTGATAATGGGAAGCAGCAGCATCACCGGGAGCTCGTATTTGGTGTTATGCGTATGGACATAGTGGAAGAATACCTGGTAGACGGGGTAGATGACCGCCATGGCCTGCAGCGCCGCTGTGAACTTGAGATACCTCACGATGTGGTCGTAATGCTGCAACATCTCGCGAATGACGTTTCTTGGGACGAACACGCAGAACAGACCAAGCAGAATCGGGTAAAAGGTCGGAGCCATTGTGAGGATGGAGAACGGAATCGGGAACGTCGTGCAAGCCGCGACGAGTACGACGAGTGGCGTCTCGAGCACAGCAGCAAAGAGTATCATCAGGCACAATTGGAGGGGCGAGATGATGCAGCCTTCGATAAAGTATTGGACTTGGGCCAGGAAGCCGTTAGCGATGACCATTGCGAAGACAGCGACGCGAATCCAGAAGCCGTACTGCAGTGACCACCTTGCGTTCGGGTCTGGCAGGGGAACCGCCTCGAGCGCGAGGATAAACACTGCGACGGGTACCGTAGCGGATAGAGCCACATACACCACGCGCACTGGAGTCGTTCTTGTAGTGTACTCGTGTAGCGCAATCAATCGCTCGATCGAGTATGTTCCGCCCCGGTATCCCACGTGTAACTCAGCCCAATACCGCGAGAGCTGCTGCGTGGCGTCTAGTGTCTGCTTGATGAAGCTGGACGGCGTCCGCAGTCGCAAATCGTCTTGTGCTGCGGCCGGTGAGGTGGCTGGATAAGGAACAACCGAGCTCCTCATGAATTATCTAATGGACAAGTGGACTGAGCACCATGCAGCAATAGGCCACGTCTTCAGCCTATTTCAAGATTTACCACTGTGTGAGGACATATTTATCTACCTTCGATGATACATGGTCGAGTGACTGGGGGGGGGGGGGGCGATTGGAAGCTATTAGTACAAAGCGAATGGAAACAACGCCAAGACTAAGCGACACGTTAACACATATCCGACTTGCACTGGGCGTAGACTGCAGAAACTATAGTGCATGATTCTTTACTTTATCAACCGCTAAAGCTCTAATACTTCGTAGTAGTTTCCTACAAGCTTGGCATACTTATCACCAGTTAGTCTTCTTTCCCAAGCCACGCAAACTTGAACGTGAAGTCGATACCTAACAACGGCAAGCAAGCCTGTTATTAAAATCAAGATGATTATCATTATGATCATAGCAAAAACTGACGTACCGAAGTGCACCACACGGAACGCCAGCGTCATTGCCACCCAAGCCAACAACTTGCTCTGAATCAGCTCCGTCTGTGTTTCCAGGACAAACGCCAGGTGATACAACGAATTGATCCCAAGGTTCCGGTAGATCAGCGTCGACAGCAACCCGAACGCAACCATCTCCACGATCGAGAAGACAAAGATGGAGTCCACCACGTCACCAATCGTCTCCGTCGTGACACCCACCAGCTCGGAATGGTACTGGGCGCTCTGCAAGTGGACCATGACAAACATGAAAATCCCGTAGAACAGGGGGACGATGGCGTCCAGGAAGGCACTGAGCAGGAGGCACTCGGCTGTGAACAATACTTCCAGAGCTTCTTGAAGCATTCGGGAATGTAGTGGTGCGTTGCTTTTCGCTTTTACGGGGCATCCTGCTGTATCTGATTTCCCTGGTGAATAATTGTTGGTCTGGGTTGGTAAAACAGCGTTGCGGTGTGCCCAGGTCGCCCCTTTACAGATTTTGTGCCGCTTTTCGAATACGATGCAGCTCTCGATTCCCACTCGTTTGGTCGGCGCGGACGATCGGCGATGCACTTGCTGGGAAATGCGTTCCAGACGGCCAAGGAGTTCGCGGGTTTCAGTCGAAATAGTGTGAGAAAGGCACGAGCGAACTCGGATTCGTCGTCGGTTCTGCCTCCCGAAGGCATCCATACTTCGACAGAGTTGAGAAGTGCCGCTGAGTAAAGTGACAGCACCATCGCCGCAAGGCGGTGAACATGTAGCCAACTTTGTCAGAATTGTTGCCGTCCCCCGATGTAGACGGGATAAAACTGTAGCCACCTGAGCGATATCAATACAAACGATGACCACGACCGTCGATGCCGTCGTCGCGCTCTCCATACACGTAGCCATGTACAGTGCGTTGAAGAAATCCACCGTGAAGATGACCGCCTCGGGCATCATGTCCTCCAAATGGGCCACGCATCGCAGAGCGATATTCTTCACGGCGAGCTTGATGATCGGGAGTAACAGAATCACTGGGAGCTCGTACTTGGTGTTGTTTGCCGCTTGGAACAACACTTGGTAGGCGGGGTAGATCAGCGCCAACAATTGCTGGGCAGCGATGAAGCTGCCGAATCGAACCAGGCGGCCCGTGTCTTTCAGTACAGATCGGACGACAGTCACCCCAGCTACGAGGCAGATGGACGTGCTGGAAACCACGTAAAACACTGGCACCAAAGTGATCACAGTGAACGGGATCGGGAAGCAGACGTTGGCTGCGAAAGCCACGGCGAAGACCATTTGTACGACGACGACGCACGTCAGTAGCACGAACAATTGACGTCGAGATATGACGAAGCCTTTGAGGAAATACCTCGCTTGGACCGTGACAGTGTAGAGCACTGCTCCTATCACGATGGCCGCGCGCACCCAGAAGCCGTAGTTCGCGCGCCATCCGAGTGCGGGATCTTGGAGGGGGACAGCTTCCTGAGAAATAATAAATATCTCGGCGGGTAGGAACGATGCGACGCACACAGTGACCACATGCAGCAGTGAATGTTCTCGTGTATACTCGTCCAGAGCAAGAAGCCGCTCGACGGAGTACTTCCCGCCACGATAGCTCAAATGCGCCGCTGACCAAAGCTGAGAGAGTTTGAGGTAGCATTGTCGGACGCTGGAGAAAATCACAATTCGAGTTGGCGAGTTGGTGGTATGAACAGCATCGGGGATATCCGATGAGGCCGGAGGGTCCGGGTGGATCATACTACAGAATAGCGGTCATCGATCGCTGGGCTCGGGAACGAACAGGTGCTGTGAGGTAGGAAGAAAGTCGACTTTATTTTGATCGCATGCATGCGTCTGAAGTGACTGAGCCCTGCTGTAATTAGACACCGACACAAGCAAATACACAAGTGAAACGCAGCCAGATAAACGCGCTTTGTCAGGTTCAGGGTCTTGCTTCATTCCCGCGGAAAGCAAAAATTACCCGTACTGAATTTCGTTGAGACGAGGAGATCCAAACTCGATGATCCCCCTTGCTGTTACCTAAAAACAAGCGATATGTGGCGATTTGGAATGGGGTGACGCACCTCGGATCGATTTGATTCGCTAAGAGAAAACAGAACTTTTGGCACTATCCACGCAGCCACGATCTACGATGTAGTGGCTATTTTGTATTTTTAAGCCACGCAAACTTGAACGTAAAATCAATACCTAAAACAAACGCGCGTCAGACATGTTGATTCACTCATATGACACAATCGTAAAACAAACACGTACCAAAGTGAGCCACACGGAACGCCAGTGTCATCGTAACCCATGCCAACAACTTGCTCTGGATCAACTCGGTTTGTGTTTCCAGAACAAAGGCCAAGTGATACAGCGCGTTGATCCCTAGATTTCGATGTATCATCGCGGCGAGCAGTCCAAACGAAACCAGCTCTACGATCGCGAACACAAAAATGGAGTCGACTGCGTCGCCAATCGTCTCAGTTGTGACGCCAACCAGCTCGGAATGATACTCTGCACTCGGAAGGTGGATCATTACTAGCATGAAGGATCCATAGAATAGGGGAACGAACGCGTCGAGAAATGCGCTGAGCAGGAGGCATTCTGTCGTGAATAGCACCTCTAGCGCCTCACTTAATACGCCTGTACGAGGCTGAGCAGCGTCAGAGTTGCTCGTTTGTGGACAACCCACCACTTTTGGCGAATAAGTTATTTGGACCGGGGAAATAATGCGCTGGAGCTGACGCTCTGCCCAGCATTTACCAACTCGTTGGGCCAATTCGTTCCGGCTAAGAGGAGCAGAACGGTGTCTGTGTGCGTGAAGCGATCCAGTACGAGATGCCACGTGCAGCAGTTTAAGTAGCTCATGAACCTCCCCCGAGACATTGTGCGAAATGCAGGACTGAATTCGAGTCCGGTGCCGTATTCGCTGGCGAGTATGCCACCGAAAAGTGTCGACACTTTTGCAAAGGTGGCAGGCTGCTCCAAATAAATTGTCTGCACTACCCAACGCGTCTGAGGTCTCGGTCACTCGTCGCAAAACTGACGCCGTTCGTCGATTCAAACCGAGCAGTACCGTTACAGATTGAGCAATATCCACTAGCACGATAACGACGACGGTGGACGTGGACGTCGTGCTCTCCATACACGTGGATATGTACAACGCGTTGAAGAAATCCACGGTAAAGATTACTGCTTCTGGCATCATATCCTCCATGTGGGCCACGCATCGCAACGCGATGTTCTTCATAACAATTTTGATGACGGGAAGAAGAAGAATCACCACAAGCCCGTACTGCGTACTGTGTGTGGCATGGAATAGAACTTGGTATGCCGGGTAGATAAGCGCCATGAGTTGCTGAGCGGCTATAAAGGAGCCGAATCGCACGAGACGATCTTTATTTTTCAGAACCTCACGAATTATGGGCATCCCAGCCACTAAACAAGTGGATCCCGTCGATAAAACGTAGAAACCAGGGACCAACGTGATGACAATGAACGGGATGGGAAACCAGAGGTTTGCGGCGAAAAGCATCGCGACAATCGTCTGCCCCGTCACGGATATTGCAATCAGCAGGATCAATTGACTCCGAGATATTACGAAACGCTTGAGGAAATATCTAGCTTGCACCAAGACGGTGTACAGCACGGCTGCGATCACAATCGGTAGACGGACCCAGAAGCCGTAATTCGCTCGCCATCCCAGTGCGGGGTCTTGGAGAGGCACAGCTTCCTGGCAGATAACGAGCATCTGCGAGGGCAGAAACGTCGCTCCAATCACGAGCACAACTCGCGAGACGGATGTGCTTCGAGTGTATTCATCCAGGGCGAGAAGGCGTTCCACAGAGTACTGGCCTCCACGGTAGCTGATGTTGGCTGCCGACCAAACGCGATGCAGTTTTAAGCTCCAGATCCGTACGCTAGGATATTCGGGAGCTGCGGCTGACAGAGGGGCTCGTCTCGGAAGCACTTGAGGGATGTCTGTTGGCACCGGGTAGATCATGTTTTGGTCGCAAAGGGACCACCCTGATATCACGACTGATCTCGCCTGTTCACGAAAGACTCTATTTCCGCTCATCAGTCTTGTTGTACTTAGTTGTGCTAACTTAGGTATCGATTGTCCTCTCGCATTGTATCTGCGTACAGACAACGACGGATAAATCCGGGATCACTGAATGCCATACCCCATACATGTAACCTTGCAATCAATGCACGCGTGGCCTCCACAGCGACGGATAGTTAGAGCGTGTCATATACCTACTATGGCACATTTGCGCCTGCAATTGCAGTTTTGTTTTAGATGAAAATCAACCCTGGCAATCCAATTTTCTCCGCAAGACTCTGCTGAACGTCCTCGACTCTGCCCTTCACGCGGCGGCCCATCGAACGCAGGATTGAGGTTTGGAGCTTCACTGACGAAGAACTGTGCATTCCATTGCTGTTTGCTGAGATCCGGCAGCAGGTTCGGAGACTGGAGGCTGCGCGAGGATTGGCCGGCGATCTCATGACAACAATCCACCCCTCGGACTGGAAGCGGAGTTGCTGGTGCGCATGCGTGATGACTGAAGTCCATGCCAAGACGGTACGGCCCTCCTCGTCTTTCCGTTGTAGCAAGGTCGCTCCACTCAAACTCATCTCACTCGGTTCGAGACCCATCGAGTACTTCAACTCCATCGATCCATTCGAGCTCTCCTTCGCCTGTCAAACAATGAGGAGTGTTTAGTGTCAAAAAGTGGGTGAGTCGGTCGACGTGTAAGCGTACCTTCAGATCGAAGGCATTCTGGTCGCCAGGCCACTTCTTATCAGCGAGAACCCCCCACAACGCGCTTCTAGCCGTTTGGAGATCACACGCTAGAGGGGTGGTAGTGAGTAGTTCAACGCACTGCCCGCCAGCCTCGTCTAACTGTTTGACCCGCGAAATCGACTCCAGAGAGTCCAAACCGCTCGCAGGGAACGAGCCAAAGACTGCGTCGGTGGTGTCGAAGACGTGCTGGATGGCCAGCCGCAGTCCTGAGATCCTGCCGTCACCCGCCGCTAAACTCGACTTCAGAGCGGTGGGGGATGGCGTTGAAATGGCCAATTCCTCCGACGATTCAATTGTCTATTAGCAAATAACAACCAGACCAAACACCATCGGCACCACGAATAAAGTTAAAGAGACCCATACAAACTACCAGTAACACTTACCGAGAGCAGCCTCTTCTCCTTCGCCAGCACATCTCGGACCACCCACGTCATCTGCAGTCTCTCGGCCATCAGATTCCTCAGCTTGGCATTGAGTTGCTCCGCCTGACGCCGCTTCCTCTCCTCGTCAACGACCGCGTGTAGCCATGTTGGCTGCTGTGTCAGCGCTCGAGAGTCAGTTAGGCCCCCTCTGCAGCGCTTGAGCCGCTCCACCAGCGCCTCGTAGTGCTGCACTTGGTCCTTCAGCTGCTGGCGCTCCGCCTTCCTCCTCTGCCGCCGCCGGACGTCGTTCAGCGGGTTGCGCACTCGCTTCTTTGGCTTCGCGGGGTCTTGACTGGAGACCGAGTCTGTCGCTTGGGCGGGGGCCGCTGGGTCGCTGTGAGTAGGGAGGTCCGTAGGGAACGCGTCGCAGGTGTCGATGAGCTCCAGCGCCTCCTCCAGCGTCAGCGTGGGCTCGCCCAAGTTGCGTAGTAAGTCGTCCATTTGCGATTCTGATACTGGACGACTAATGAGAGAAAAAAAATTCTGCAATTTTGCACATTTCGTAGATTAGTAGAAAATATAAGTACGTTTGATGATATTTTAGTAAACTTACGTTTTGGCGTGTACGCTCGCCCAAGCAACTCCAACAGCAGCTCCGGCAGTCCAAGTAGCCCATCAACCGCAGCATCAACAAGTAGCTGATGGCCTCGAAAGCTCCGGCGTCCTCCCCATCTTCGCCCCTCCTCTTCAACCTGGGGTGAGGTGCCAAGCTGCCACGGACAACGGAGCTGTCACGAAGCTCGCTCGTTCAAGGGCATGCGGTGACCATCGAGACCAGGCCACTCAAGTATGCACCATCACACACCCAACTTTAGCCAAGCACCCATCGGCGACCGTCCAAGCCCACCTCGCCATTTCATTGGGGGGGCTGCCTCGCACGGATTCACTGCGAACCCGCTGCGAGGCATGCCTTCGGTGATCTAAGGACGTTGCCTTTTGCCCAAACGTGTTTACGGAGAAGGTTTGAAAATAACCTGTTGTAACGCGGCAACTGTCGCACTGCGTTAATAGGTGAAACTTACGTACAGTATATCCGATTGGGTCTGGAAGATGAACGCCAAGTGATACAACGCGTTGATCCCAAAGTTCCGGTAAATCTGCGCTAATACCAGTAGCACCAAGCGCAACACACTGCACCAGTGTGAACACTAGGGTGGGGCTAACCACAGCTGGAATTGTCTCTGTGGTCAATCCATTCATCTCCAAGTGATACTTGGCGCTCTGGAGATAAACCATCACGATCAGGTAGACGTAGGGGACGATTGCGTCGACAAACGCGCTGAGGATAAGGCATTCCGTCGTAAAGAGAACTTCAAGCGCTTCACGGAGGATGTTGTCGTTAGGTGTGTTCTTGTCCAGGTGTCTCGGTGGATTATTCGCCTCAGCTGCAAAAATAGTAAGATAATTCTGTTGACTTCAACCTAAAGCTGGGAAAGGGATGCTACAGTTGGAGACTTTGGGATTCGGCCAACTGAGTCACTCGAGATACTGCGATAGCTACCACGCAATAAAGACCAAGGCGTCGGAGTCTGTTGCCCGCACCCGCCGCTAACGCTGCCTACAGTTTGTTCTCCTTGTGGTTCCTGTGGGGTTCCTGTTAGGTTATGAGCCCAAAGAGAGAGCATGGAGGGTCAGAAAGTTGATACCATCCGCTCACTCAAGTTCGACGGCAAGAACTTTCTTGCTTACAACGAGGGTCTCAAGGCGGCGCTGCGCGCTAGGAAGTGCTGGAAAATCCTGATTGGCAAGGAGACTAAGCCTGATAGGGACGGCACAGACGCTACGAAGAAGAAACGCAAAGAGTATCGCCAGAAGGTGCTCATGCTGAACGACATCCTGACAAACACGTTAGACGACGGAACCCGAGTCCGACTCGCCCTTCTGAAGAATCCTCAAGACAATTGGTCTGCTCTCGTTGATGACTTCGAGAAGAAGTCTTTTGCGGTCGCGTTGTTCAAGCGCCGAGAGCTTCTGAACGTGGAATTTGATCCGGACAGTGAGTCCATCCGTGCTTATATCCATCGAGTTGAGGCGATCCGGCAGGAGCTGACGCTGATGAATGAGGATAAAGAGATGATCACTGCAGTTTTGACTGGTCTGGGAGAAAAATATGAAAGTATGGTTGAAACCTTTGATAACCTGGATGATTACTCGCTGCCTCAAGTGAAGATTAAACTTACAAGCCGCGAGGAACGACTGAATCAGGCCAAGGCTGTGACGGAGGCGAAGGCTCGGAAACGAGGAAATGATTATGCTGGGACTAGTGGAGTACAGCTTGGAGGTGCGCAATCAGGTGATAAGGACGTCTCGTTTGTGAAGAAGAGGAACCGAGGTCGTGGAGGTGGCCGAGGTCCACAAAAGCGGCGTCGTGATGAGATTGACTGTTACAATTGTGGCAAATTTGGACACTATGCGTACGAATGTCGTGCTCCGAAGAAGGACCAGCAGCAAGGTGGCAAGCAGAGTCGAGGCAAATCGCAAGGTAAAAGTCGCAAGCACCAGAAGAATGATGACACTTGTGAAGATCTCCCTGGGTATTACAACCCAAGTAAGCCCAGCGGAAAGAAGACCAAACCTGTGACGATGATTGAAGTGGTGGAGGAGGAAAAGCCCCTGCCATGTTTTGCAAATCCTGAGGTGACGAAAAATGCTGGTAACAGCTTCTTCATTCCGTTTGTGTTGGATAACGCCTCTGGAGTAAATATATGCGGATGTCGCGAAGCATTTGTGTCTTTGACTGCGGATTGTGATACTGTGATGAAGTGGTTTGAGAACACACGCAAGAAGGCGCAGATGAAAGGTTTGGTGAAGTTTGCGATCGTCGATGCGCTGACCAAGAAGAAGGTCTGGATAACGGTGGAGGCGCTGTATGTTGAAGGTGCAACCAACCTGTTGTCACAACGGACACTTTATAAGGACTATGGTTATAGCGCGCAGACGAGTGAAGACCAGGAGGTGACCACTTTGACGAACCGAGTGAAGCAATGTACCTGGCAGTTTGACGGTCTCTATCAGACAATGGTGGAGGTACCACGCTCCCATCCTGCATTAGCTGTCCTGCAGAACCCCGCGCAACCTACTAGGAGTCTACGTTCGTGGCATAATCGTCTTGCTCATGCCAATTGGCAAGTGATTAAATGCAGCGGGGCTGCCGTAGCTTTAGCGTCAGAGGAAGACGTAACAGACTCACAGAGTCGCGGCTAAAGATAGCCCGTTCTAATACCAGAACGCACGAGTCCGTACTCCCTACGGACTCCAAGAGTCAACCCTTAACTCTTAGCTGTGAATCTTCAAAACTGAATGTATTTCTCTTATCGCGGCAGAGCCGCCTTCGGTGTAAATGTATCTGGTTCACTATCTAGCATAGTGAACCCTAGTCATATGCATAATCTGTGGCTCTGAAGCCATGTACTGATTCTCCTACTGAAATAGGTTAGACAGTGTGCACCACACAAGCCTGTGTGTGCCACACTTCGTAACCCTTCGGGTAACATTCGTGTAACCCCGTTACACCCTCCCCCACCAAACCGTGGACACGGGTGTTCACGCTTAACGGTCAACGACCGGGTCTTGTTCCGTCAAGCCTCCTTCTCGAACGAGTCAATCCACATCGTGTGGACGTCTCTGAGAACTTCTCGGCGCAACGCGCCCTCACATGACTTCAAGTCATAACGCCTTTGGTCTTTCGACCGCAGAAACCCTCTCGCGAGGTCCGCCTCGGAGCCTCGCTCCTCTCGCGCTTCGGCACCTCGTGCCTGCGAACTCCCAAGCTCCCCGGCGCAGGTGCGCACACCGACCGCGCCTCCCAGGCTCTCGGTCTCTCAGTACTTCGCGGCGCAACGCCTCAAGCAACGCTCGCGGCGAGCACGCCCCAGCTCCTCGAGCACTAGCCCATCCGACCATGGACCTCAAAGATCTCTTCGGAGATGAGGAGGAGGGCGAGGTGGACTACAGCGAGTCCGATGTCGGCTCTCCGAGCCATGAGGGTGAAGCAGCGTCCCCACAACGCTCCCCGAACCGCCGCGACGCTTCGCCCACGTCGCCAGCACAACGCGGAGGTGGCACGTCGGCCACAGTTGGCTCGTCGAGCTCCCGCGACCAAGAGCGCCGCGCGCGAGTGTCTCCTGCGCGCTCGTCGAGCCATCCCTCTACTGAGCGCACTGCGCTGTCGAGGGAGGAGCCGCGGCCACCGCTGCGCACTCCAAATCCGTTCCCTGAACGCTCTTCCGGGCTCCGCGAGCTGCGCGAGCTCACTGAGTCACGGTACTCTCCGCCTCGTGCGGGAAGTGCCCTTGGGCCCCGTCATCTCCAACCCTTTGGACGAGGCTCAATCCGAGCAGGTTGCGGCGCAGCTGGCCTCCATGCGCTCCCAGCGCCCCGAGTTGCGGCCCCTGCTGAACCCCAGCACCGCCGAGTACGGCTTCCGGCCTCGTGACCCCGCGGAGGCATGCCGCCAGGCTTTCCAGCCGACGCTGGCTCAGCATGTCATTGGGCCTGCGGCCCGTACTCCGGAGGAGATCGCTCTTCGAACGTCTCTACGACAGCGACTCTTGACTCCACAGTCTACGACTGTCTCCGAGTACCGCGAGCGGTTGCGCCTGCAAGGCAAGGGGTTGTCCGTGCCCGCAATGCGGACGTACCCTGTGGTGCTCAGCCCGGGCGAAAGCCTGATCGAACACGAGGCTCAGTTCGAGCTCTGCGCTGAGAAGAAGAAGAAGCTTAGCTCCATGGATGCTCTTCGAGCTAGCTTCAGCGAAGTGGATGTTCGTATCGAACGCAAGCTCCGACTTTGCGAAGATCCGAGCCAAACGCAGCCTCTCGGCTAACGCTCAGCCGCAGACCCATTCTAGCGCTGCGCGCTTCGCTCCTTTGAGCCCTCCAGTCGCTCCTACCCGTGAGGGAGTGAGCGCTGTGGCTCAGGGCCAACCCCGGAGCAATGTGGCTGACCCAGCAGCTCCCCAGCCTATTGCCGGGAAGCGCGGGACGGCCGGCATGCCGGCCTCGAGCCCACGGGGCGCTGGTGATCAAGCCGATCAAAAGCGTCCACGACGTCTGGGCAGTCTTGGCGAAGGGGCACCTCAAACTCCCATGAGTTCTCTGAGTGTGGGTACCCTCGCCACTTTACCAGATACTGGTTTTGACCCCGGCACCGCCGCTTCGCCAGCAGGCGCTCCACATGGTAGTGAAGGTTCCCTTGCTCATCGAGCAGCGCCGGTGGAGGACGCACCAAGCCGCCTCGCGACGTTTGATGAGCTGTTCGAGGTTCAGCAACAGACGACTCGCCTTCGGGACCATGTCCAGGATGTCGATGCGCGTCTCGCGCGTACTGCCACGGAGCTCGACGAGCTTGCTCGGGACTTGAGCTGGGTTCAAGTGCCTCGCGAGGTCTGGGACCGGCTCCGACACTTGGAGAGCTGGGTGCAGTATTATGGCGATCGCGACGATCGTCGTAGCCAGGAGCTCTCCGAGCTTCGGCGTCAGCAGGCTGCATTGCAGGGTCAGATTGACCTTCTGGCTCGCATGCAGGGCCCGCCCGCTGCGCCTCCTGTGCCGGTGGCCCCTGTGTCTGCGGCACCTCCGACTCCGACCCTGCCCTCAGGGCTCGCGGCACCGCCGATGCCGAGCCTTCCGCCTGTGCCTGCAGTGCCTGCGATGATGGTCGCGTCTGTGACGCCTGCGACTGCGTCCTCGACGCTCGCGACCTCCGCGCCTGCGACCCCGTCGCCCTCGGTGCCTCCATTTGCACCTGCGTCGGGTCATGGTACGGCTTGAGCAAGCCCACGTAGAAGACGGGGTGCGTCCGCATCTTCTTCGGAAGATTGAGCGTGTACGCAAGGCCCTTCCTGGCCACGACCTTGAAATGTCCAATGAAGCGCGGGCGCAACTTCGTCTTGAAGACAGCGGACACTGCATGTGTAGGTAGGTTCTTAGCATTTAGCAATACCAGGTCCCCGACCTCATAACTGTCAACATTGCCTCTGCCTTTAGCATCCGAATGTTCCTTTTGCTTGTCTTGGCTCTCAGCCATTGCGTCACGCACGTGTCGTAAGACACTCAAGCGCGTCGACAAGAAAGTGTCAACCTGTTTACGAACAGTAGCCGGGCTGACATCAGCTAGCCGATCAGCTAAATCGGCTTCCTCTCCCCCACCAAGCCCGAGGCCACCACGTGGCGGCGTCAGCGGGACGCGGGGATGGGACAAGCTGTTCACGTAGAACGGCGTGTAGCCGGTCGAGGCATGCACGGCGTTATTCAACGCAAACTCAACGAGTGGCAGCATAGCGCTCCAACGCTTCGGCGTCTCAGCGCAAATGCTGCGGAGCACGTCTTCGACGACGCGATTCACTCGCTCCGTCTGACCATCGGTCTGCGGGTGATCCGCCGTGGACTTGTCCTGCTTGGTGCCAAGCACCGAAAAAACCGCGCTCCAGAAGTTGCCCGTGATGCGGGGGTCTCGGTCCGATACAATCGACTCAGGAGTCCGTGTTGTCGAAACACTCGGTCCAAGAACAGCGTTGCTGTACCCTTACCATCGATGGTATCCGGCACAGCCGCAATGTGAGCCATCTTGCTCAGTCGGTCTACAAAGACCGCGACTCCAGTGTTGCCCGCCGCATCCGCCGGCAGGCCAAACACAAAGTCCATACTCATGGATTGCCAACAGCCCGAAGGGACAGGCAAGCTTGCCAACGGGGCTGCAGCATGGGGTGACGACTTCACTCGCTGACACGTCTCGCACGTGCGCACATAAGTGCTCGTCCACTTGTACATCTTCGGCCACCAGTAGTGGGTGCTCACCGAGCTGTAGGTCTTCTCACGGCCAAGATGGCCAGCCACCGGCGTGTCGTGGGCCTCATAGAGGATACGATACTTCAGGTCCTCATCATGAGGGATGACCACGCGTGGCGTGTCCTCGGAGCCAGTGCTGTAGAACAGCAGGCCACCATCGAGGGTGTAGCGATGCAAACGCGCGCGCACTCGCGCCGACAATTCAATGTCCGAGTCTTGAAACTCCTTGCTCCCGAGAGCCTTCAGCAACGCGACACAAGTGCCATCCTTGGCATAAGCCGTTCGGATCAGATCCGGTAATGACGAAGTCACGGTCGTTACATGAGCCAGCTCATAATCCGGCCTGCGCGACAGCGCGTCCGCGAGGACATTCTGCCTGCCAGGCTTGTACTTCACCTCGAAGTTGTACTCCGCGAAGAAGGACAGCCAACGGGCCATCCTTTGCGAGAGATGAGGCGACTGAGTCGCAGTGCGTAACGACGCGTGATCCGTGTAAATCACGAACGGCTGAGAGCCCAACAGGTGAACCCTGAACTTGACGAGCGCATACTTCATCGCAAGTAGCTCTTTGTCATGGACAGGATAGTTCTTCTCAGCAGCCTTCAGCTGACGAGATTCGAACGCCACCACGCGCTCGCGCCCCTCGGCGTCTGCTTGTAGCAGGGCACAGCCGATGGCAAAGTCCGAGGCGTCACAGACGACACTAAACGGACGAGCGGGGTCTGGCAAAGCCAGAATAGGCGCATGAAGGAGACTATCCTTAATTGCCGCAAACGCATCTTGATGCTCGGTGTTCCAACACCACTCCGCGTCCTTCTTCAGGAGATTGGAGAGTGGCCGAGCCATCTCAGCGTAATTCTCGCTGTACTTGTGCAAGTAATTGGCCAAGCCAAGCCACTTGCGAAGATCCTTCTGGTTCTGGGGAACCGGCCAGTCAACAATGGCCTTGACCTTGACCGGGTCGGCCCTCAGGCCACGCTTCCCGATGAAGCACCCTAAGAAGGGAATCTCTTCTGCTCCGAAGATGCATTTGTCAATGTTGGCATACAACTTGTTTTGACGCATGCACTCGAGCACAGCACGCAGGTGCTCGACATGATTCTCCATATCAGTCTTCCTGTGCTCCGCACGACTGTGGACAAAGATGTCATCGAAGTACGTCTGCGCGTACGCCCGATGGGGCCGGAAGAGCTGCGTCACAAGACGATTGAACGTCGCTGGCGCGTTCGAGAGCCCTTGGGGCATCACCAACCACTCCCAGAGCATGCCGCTCGGAGTACTCACCGCAGTGAGAGGAATGTCGCTCGTTCTCATGAGCAATTGGTAGTAGCCATCGACCAAGTCGAGCGCACTGTACATCGTACATCCTGCCATGTTGTTCTGAAGAACGTCCTTCCGAGGAATCGGCGTCTGCGCCGGAATGGTGGCGGCATTCAGCTTGTTAAAAGCATGCACAATACGCCACTTGCCATTCGGCTTTCTGACACAGAACGTCGGCGTGGAGTGAGGAGACTTACTCTCACGCACCATGCCCGCCTCGTGCTTCGCACGGAAGAACGCGTCAATGACGTCACACTGCTCCTTCGGCAGAGGCCACTGCCTCGTCACGCAGTACTTCGTTCCCGGAACGAGATCAATCTCATGTCGAACACCTCGATCCGGAGGTAGCCCCGAGGGCGGTTCCTTCGAGACCACGTCTTGATAATCCTTCACCACGTGGTACAAGGGGTCCGACGGATCCTTCAGGATCGCCGATCCGCTTCGCGCATTCAGCGCCTTCTTAGTGTCCTCCAGGACAGCTTCATCCAGAAGCGAGGACGAGTTCAACTCTTCTTCAGGTCGTATGACCACCACCTCCGCCAAGTCTCCAGCCTTCAAGGCTTCGCCCAACTCGGCCAAGGACATCTCGTCCAGCTCCAGGAGAGCAGATAGTGAGGGCAAGTCGGTGAGACTGACATCTCCGTCGACGTCGCCCGTCACTCCATTCACGAGTGTGTAGAGCTGCTCGCTCTTGTGTGGAGCCTCACCGCTCGGCACACCCTTCTCGACTCGTGAGACCGCAGACGCCTTGCGTCGCGCCGCCAGCGCTTTGCGGCGCTGCCGCCTCTTCATGGACACTGTCCGCCCAGAAGAGCTCCGTGATTTCGCGTGCTTCTTGACGCCAGGTATCACCACCTCATTCAGCTCCAGAGGAGCACCAGTGTCTTGATCGACACTCAGCGAAGGGCTGCACGACCCGCAGCCTCCACTCGGTGGATTACGTGCCACTCCACGATCTTCATCCGGGCAGAGCCCCTTGTCCCTCGGCATCGTGCCGACCGCGCCGTCGCTGGCACGCAGCAGGGCGTCGCCCTCAGACGCACACCCGCTCAGCGGAATTAGTGCCGCTCCACATCCTTGATCCGGGCAACGCCCACCTTCACTCGACCTCTCGTCGACCGCGCCTTCACTGGCACGCAGCAGGGCGTCGCCCTCAGACGCACACCCGCTCAGCGGAATTCGTGCCGCTCCACATCCTTGATCCGGGCAACGCCCACCTTCACTCGACCTCTCGTCGACCGCGCCTTCACTGGCACGCAGCAGGGCGTCGCCCTCAGACGCACACCCGCTCAGCGGAATTCGTGCCGCTCCACATCCTTGATCCGGGCAACGCCCACCTTCACTCGACCTCTCGTCGACCGCGCCTTCACTGGCACGCAGCAGGGCGTCGCCCTCAGACGCACACCCGCTCAGCGGAATTCGTGCCGCTCCACCTGCCGTCCACGAGCCACGCTCGGAACGCTCGTTCTCGACACACGCAGTGTCCACCAACTCGGAAACTCCGATGTTCAGCACATTGACCGACTCGGTCCAGTGCTCGCGCCAGAAGCGCTTCTGCTTAATAGCATAGGTTGGTTAATGAATCGCCAATTCTCCGAAAGGAGAGAAGTGCGTAGCACCAAGGGTCTTCGACCTCCAATCTATCCAAGGCTCATGGCGTTCCAGCCACGCCATTCCAAGGATGAGATCATATCTCGAATCGAGGTCTAAGACCAGACAGCGTTCCACGCTATCAAAATCTAAAACTTCACGCCCACTTCCACAGGGACTTTAGGCACCGTGACACGAGGGCCCGTCGCGAGACGAACAGTGACGATGTCACTCCCACGCGCTACCAGCGCCTCAGCATAAAGCTGACTTCCGTCCATCGTGGAACGCCGGGCGTAATTACCCGACGCTCCCGAATCGATCAAAATCGTCCATGGCTTTGTGAAGCCCTTCACCCAAGCCTGGACAACTAGCAAGCCCGGCTTGCACACACGTTCCGTGTTATAGAGTACAGCTCTCTTCGGGGCTAAGTCCTGTCGACCTCCACCTCGCCGAGGTTCAATAGAACTTAGTTCCTCCCCAGTAGGCCGCCCCGCGCCTACTGGGTTTTCTCGTTTCCCGAGACGAACCAGAGCCCTGGCTCAAACCCGAAGAGCGGCTTGACGAAGCCTGGCGCTGCAAGCGCAGCGGACATCCGGCGCGCAAGTGACGCGTGTCACCGCAGATGAAGCATCGGCGGATGCCGCGCCGCTGCTCAGCAGCCCGAAGCTCGGCTTCTTCGTCTTCAGCATAGCTGAGGTCCATAGGCTCCGGACCATTCGACGAACTGGTGTGAGGAGCGTTCCACCCAAGTCTTGACGACTTAAAGTTGTGCTCCGCGTTCAACGCGATGCTCACAGCCTCTTCAAAAGAGCTTGGGTGAGTGCGGAAGACTTCCGTCCTGGCCACGCCAGTGCGAAGTCCTTCCATAAACACCGTGACGATGACTACTTCAGCCAGAGGCTCGGCAGACATGCCCGCAATGAGAGTTCTCAACTCCTGGACATAGTCCACCAAATCCTTCTTGCCTTGTCGGGTAGCCAGGAAGCGTGAGCGCACGCGATACGCCTCGTTAGGCGGAGCGAACACTCGGGACAGTTGCTGCTTCAGCTGGTCCCACGTCGGGAAGGCCGTGTCGACCGACGTCCCTGACGTTAGTGCCCACTCTCTCGCTCGCCCACCAAGCTTCGAGATAGCTAGCGCCACGCGCTGCGACTCCGTCCGGAGTAGAGCTGAGCTCATAGCCATCTCGACTTCACGGGTCCAAAGCATTAAGCTTTCCCTTTCTTGCCTTCGAAGGTCTTCACGCTCAACATGAGCGGCAGGTCTTGTTCCCGCGTCCGGATGACGTAGCGGGCGCTTGCGGCGCCACGGCCGTCGCCATCCTCTGCTGGAGGTGCTCCAACAGAGCATTCTCGTAGCTGGAGAACGCCTCGAGGCGCGCATTCACCGCGTCGGGGCCTTGTTGCGCCAGTTGCGTCACGCCCTCCGGGCCCAGCAAGGACATAAGCTTTTTAAGCGCATCCTGCTGGTTCGGGGGCAAGTGAGCGAACTGCTCCATTCTCCACAGAGGGTCAGTCTATCCAGACTCAGGTGTCGGATTGACTACAAGTGCTACCAAGTGCAGCGGGGCTGCCGTAGCTTTAGCGTCAGAGGAAGACGTAACAGACTCACAGAGTCGCGGCTAAAGATAGCCCGTTCTAATACCAGAACGCACGAGTCCGTACTCCCTACGGACTCCAAGAGTCAACCCTTAACTCTTAGCTGTGAATCTTCAAAACTGAATGTATTTCTCTTATCGCGGCAGAGCCGCCTTCGGTGTAAATGTATCTGGTTCACTATCTAGCATAGTGAACCCTAGTCATATGCATAATCTGTGGCTCTGAAGCCATGTACTGATTCTCCTACTGAAATAGGTTAGACAGTGTGCACCACACAAGCCTGTGTGTGCCACACTTCGTAACCCTTCGGGTAACATTCATGTAACCCCGTTACATTAAAGACATGGCTACGAAAGCGCTGGTGAATGGCCTGGAGTTGTCGCAGGCGGAGCGCAAGAAGAAAGCTCAGTGCTACAACTGTGATATGGCGAAGATGAGAAGGATGTCTTTTCGCCACACCAAACCAACTCGTACAAAGGTGCCGTTTGAGAAAGTTTTGATGGATGTGAGCTTTATTCAAGACCCGACTATGGAGGGATACACAATGTACCTGCATTTGATTGACGAGGGCTCGCGCTATCAGTGGTGGTATGGTCAGAGAGCGAAGGAGGAAACCGTGGCCAAGTTGAAGTGCTTCCGAGATATGGTGAGCGCGAAACACCAGAAGTTGGTGAGGACGTTTCATTCGGATCGTGGCCCGGAGTTCCTGAACGACGCAATGGCGGAGCAATGTGCGGGTGAATCGACCCAGATCTTCACCCACCCTCATACTCCTGAAGAAGTGTGTTTAATAGAAAAAGCACACGGAGTATTGATGGACAAAGTTCGAGCTGTACTGTTTAGCAGTGGACTACCTGGTATGCTGTGGGGGGAAGCAGCGTGCTACGTGATTGAGACGATCAATAGGACAAGTACCAAGGGCAATGTAGACAAGGTGACACCGCATGAAAAGATATTTGGATCGAAGCCAAGTGTTCGCCATCTACGACCCTTTGGGTGTCTTGCTATGAAGTTCGTGGACAAGGTCTATCGTAAGAGCAAGTTGTCGATGAAAGGAGCGCCTGCACTCATGGTCGGATACGCGACTCAAACGAAAGGATATCGGCTCCTGGACATGACGACAGGTGTGATAAGTGAACATCGCCATGAAAATGTTAAGTTTTACGAAGAGACTACGGTGGATAGGTGGTATGTGAAGAAGTTGCTCAACGAAGTATATCGTTTGAGGAGACGTCCAAGTGTGGACAGTTCGCAGCTCCCGCTCGTTCATATGCCCGTGGTAGATGTGGACGAGTCCAGTGATGCTTGCAGCTCAGAGCTCCCAGGTGAGGATGACGAGGAGCAACCGTCTGCAGCGGTGAGCTCTGATGACCAAGAGCAGAATGAGTCCGAACCTGCACAGGCATCAGAGTCAGAAGAGAGTCTGGAAGACAAGCCTCCGGTGCCGGCGAGAAAACGCCATCTACCCATTGAAGTGAAGACCCCGCGAAGGTCCGGGCGTGCTCGCAAGCGATCAACGCGTCTTAAGGACTTTGTGGCTTCAGTATTGAGCTCCTCAGCATCGGCAACAGCAATAATGAAGATCCAAGTGCCGAAAACCTGGATTGAGATGATGGCTTGTGCGCACCAAAAGCAATGGTTTGACGCCACGAAGGAGGAGTTTTTGGCGCAGATTGAAAATGGGACTTGGATACTTGTGCCGAGGCCGAAGGATGCGCACGTCCTTAAGTGCAAGTGGTTATGGACATTAAAGGAGAATGATATGAGGATGTTGCGGTTCAAGGCCCGCCTAGTTGTACTGGGTTGCTTCGAGATTTGGGGGATCGACTTTGACGAAACTTTTGCCCCTGTGGTGAGGTTTGAGACGTTGAGGGTCGTCTTCCTATGGGCTGGGGTCACCAAGTCGGTAGTAAAGCATGGAGCTTTTGGTCGAAGGTCAAAAGTGCCTTTTTCGGGAGTAAGCCACTGTTGGTACGCATGAAGAAGTCCTCGGCTCTTATCGGCGTCCAGCAGCTCGGATCACCCATATTTAGAACAAAACCACCGATAGGAGAAACCCACGAGATGCTCCAAGTGCAGCCTGCACTCATCTGCACTCTTTCCGCCTCCCAGCCACATCGCTCAGGTCGTCATTTTAAGCCTCCCGTTGGTCGTCTGCAATGCCGCGAACGCTTCTCCTAGTTCTTCCCGTGGACGTTCCCGATTTGACGCTCGACGGGCCTCGCTATGCTGAAGTCACGTCTCGACGCCAAGGTGTGGTTCAAGCTAAACTCGTCCCCCAAGCGGAAGGAGAGCCGTCTCCAACTACCTCGATTTCGCCGGACACTGTCGACCTCCGCAGGGTTCCACGCGCAGAATTACAAGAAGGTCAGCGGGGGCTTTTTTTCTTTTTCGTCCTGTGTTCGCTCACGTGGACGGCATCTTCCGCCACGGCCAAGTTACAGCATACCACGACGGCGTGTATGCCATTCGGACGGAATCGGGAACGTTCGAGACACCACAGGCGTCGGTGACCGAAGTCGCGCCCGTGATCGCCATGCTGCTATGGAACGCAGAGCTACATCCGTCCATCACGTCAGCGGCGTCTCTTGACACCAACCACAAACGTATTTTAGATCGCCTGTTCGGGCAACAGGGCCAGCGAGCCACCAAGGTCATCACCAGGTTACTAGCCGACGTGGTGACGCAAGCAACATTACCACGCGCGTCGGATCTGATTCCCTGGATGTGCCCGAGATCTGGCCAAGACAGACTTCTCCAGCTCGGCGACGTCGTTAATTTCGCATTTTACAAGGACGGCAACCGGCCGGTACCGGCCAACGTGTCGCTATGCGCGACTTTTGCAGACCCAGTCACCCCAACCGTCCGAGGCAGTGTATACTACACTCGCCGCAGCACTCTGTAGGTCACGGAGATCGATACTGACAAAGCTACACGTGCCAGCAGCAGTGAACCAATGGCCGCAGCGCGTGCACAAAGGCCAAGCAGGTCGCGTACAGCATCAGCCGGTGTTAACGTGGCCGGCGATCTTTCGACCGGCGAGGAGTCCGACGGTGAATCGCAGGCATCGCGCTTCACGGACCTTCTCGATGCCCTCGTCAATGATCAACCGCACCCAAAGCGGCGCCGGACCTCGGTGCCACAGGTACCACCAGTGCAGGATACGACCGAAAGTGAACCCGTGGATCTTCCAGTCTCGGCGACAGCTAGTACATGCCCTTCAGCCGAACAAGTTCAAGCCATTTTGCAGCTACTGGCACTTCATCCAGCGCTACTGGCCACGTACGCCCAGCAGCTACTACAGCTAACATCGCCCACGGTTGGAGCGCCTAACACAAGCAGCGCACCGCTCGTTCCGACGCCGGACCCACAGCTCTCCCAGATGGCCAGTATCTCGGACCTCGTCCCCGCGACCAACCATGGAGACTCAAGGAAAAATGGTTTCCGCCCGTCGAAGGCACAACAAGAAGTACACGACGCCATCACAACACCAGCATACATAGGTAAGGATCCCGATACTTACATGGACTATGTGCGCACCTCGGAGTCAACCAAGTTTCTGGCTCATCCTGCAATTGCGACGCGTCTTTACGATCTGGAGTTTGGAGTATGTGATCTCTCGGTTTTACATTTTCCGCGTTTCGATTTGAATAACCAGCTCGACCGTAAGTTTGCTAAAGCAGTGCACATGCGGAATTACTCGGCGAAAGTGGAGCTACCAAGTACGCCTGACAACCCCGAGTATTCGGATCTGACCGAGGCTCTGAACGTGCTGAATGTCTTCGCAAAAGAGTTCTTCGACGTCGTCACGCGTGAGTTTGTTGCCGCCGCGAAAGACTTTGGTGAGCAACTCAACGATTTCGCGCCCTGGAGCCCGCACGAGGTCGGTATCCTCGCGTTTTGGTTTTCCAATCTCTTCGCTGCCTACCGTCTAGCCGTCGTGAATGACCTTCGTACGGGTTCGAACACGCGAGCCGCCGTCCACCAGCGCTTTACGATGCAAGATGCTGAGTTAGCCGGTCTACTATTTAAGGCAGCCCGCAATCGTACACGAGCGCCGGCAGTCAGTGGATCTGCAAGTACAGCTAAACGGCCAGAAGCCGCACGACCTCAGTCTGGAGAAAGAAGTTCGGACGCATACTCAGGAGGGTCGCTTCGTCGACGCGACAAAAAGATTCCTGTAGACGTGGCAAACCAAGTGCCGAAAAAGTCTGGACGTCAGCTCTGTTTGCGGTATGTATCGGTCCAAGGATGCCCGTCGAAGAGCAAGGACCGCTGTGTCCAAGGCTACCTAGCGCATTTTGACCCTCCGTCACTCCCGGATGCCGTCGTAAATTACATTCGAGAGCACTTCGGCGGCGTTCGCCCACTGTCGGACCAGCAATGACGGGTTCAAGTGCCGTCGGCACGTATCCGAAGCGCAGGCGTCGGACATCGAGATGTCGTGGCACGAGTAATTGAACACCTAGAGCTACAACTTCAAGCCACCGAGCGCAGCTACGGCCAACAACTAGCCGATGCGTTCGAGCAGGCAGACATTCAACACCCAGTTGTCACCGCTTCGTCGCGGCAAGTGGGTACAGTCGAGACCTTTTCGCTCGATCTCGATCGTATACGGGCAATTTCGGAGCTCGTAACACGGGCGGACATGTCCTTGATCGAAACAATACGACTCGTACGGGGCCAAACGCCCGCTTCCCCCGCGCCAAACAAAGCCTTGACACCGGATCTGTATTCCTGGCTACTACATGGATACCCTCACGTTCACCAGCTCATCAATTCGGCGTCCTACGGAGTCAAGCACACGTTCCAGGTTGAAGGCACTCTTTCAAGCAACCCAGTCCCGAACCACAAATCCGCTTCGGTCTTCCACAATGCTCTCACTCGGAGCATTCGGGACGGCCAAGAAAAAGGAACCTACCTCGTTGTGTCCCGAAAAGCGGCATCCCGATGGAAGTTGCATTTCAGTCCTTTCGGTTGTGTCGAAAAGGCAGATATGGATCCCCAAGTCGAAGCCAGAGTGATCCATGACTTGTCGTTTCCCAGAGGAGCATCAACGAACGCTTGGTCTAACCAAGACAGCATCCCGCTACTCGTCTACGATTTGGTTAACGTCATTGCGCGTCGAATTGTGCAACTACGTAGGGAGGACCCCGACACTTCAATCAAGCTGATGAAAGGAGACGTCAAGGCGGCGTACAAGAACGTGCACGTGTTCGAGTCAGTCAGTGCATTTTTCGCTGGTGCAATTCTCGAAGACGACGTGGTGGTGATCGATCTATCCCTACCTTTTGGTTGGACAGGGTCAGCTGCACACTATGGCGTATTCGGCAAAGCTATCTCATATCTGGTTCGCCGTGAGAGCCCAAGCACGCTCAACCCCACTGACCCAGACTCAAAGCCATTTTTCTGTTTCGACTGGGTGGATGATCACGTGCTAGTGGAGCATGACACCAGTAGCCGCCTACAAGCCTGTGACAGCGCCATCCGACTGGCCATGACTGCCGTATTGGGCCCAAGGGCCATCAACGACAAAAAGTTCAGCGAATGGTCCACCAAGCTTGTAACGCTAGGCTTGGAATGGGACTCAGTAGCGATGTCGGTGTCAATGCCGAAGGCTAAGATCGATAAGGCTCTAAACCGGGTCCTAGCCATGCAGGCATCAAATACTACGACGCGAACGATGCTCTCTCAATTACTGGGTAGTCTACGCCACGTGTGTTCGTGTATCCGTCCTGCGAAGCCGTACTTCCAGAGGTTGGCGGCGCTGTGGAGACGCTCCGCCAGAGCTCAAGCGGTGCGCTTGACTCGGGAAGCTCATCTGGATCTGGCTTGGTTCGCACATATCCTGCGCTACGGGTGGCTCAGCGGTGTGCCATTAACGTACTTTTGTGAGCTACCTGATCCTGATGTCCATCTATACATGGACTCCAGCGACAAAGGCCTGTGCGTGCTGAATCCAGCATTACGCGAATTCATTCGCGTTGAGTTCGACGCCACCGAATTAGCCCTCATCAAAAGTGGGCTGCTCAACATTAACGTGCGGGAGCAGTTCAGTGCTGCTGGCAGTGTTATGCTGGGATCAACTGTGGAGTGCCGGCAACCTGTCCTACCTGACCCACGTTCGCATGTGGATCGATAACTCGACGGCGGTTGCGTGGTGTAACAAGCTCGCGAGCACCAACATCTTTTCTCAAGAAATCAACCGTGTAATCGGCGCTGTGGAAGCTGAATGGGGTGTCCGCATTTCTGCGGGCCATCTTGCTGGATCGGCCAATTATCTTGCCGACTTGGGGTCGCGCGCATGGTCCAACCCGATGCTGGCAAAATGGCTAAGTCTAACGCATACTTGGACGCAGGTACAGGTACCCCAGTCCGCGAGGAAGGCCTACGACGGCAACTGGTCGCCCTTCAACAGCGCTCCCTCGCCGATACCTCCCGACGGCAATACAACACGACCTGGGGTCAATGGACCGCCTTCAGTCGCCAGCTCGGACGTTCTCCATGGTTACCCCAAAACGACGAAGTCGCACAGTCTCTCCAACTGGTGCTGTTTGCCATCGATCGATGGTCTGCCGCGTCGTCAAACGTTCAGCCGAGGGTCATTTCCACCATTCACACCCAAGTTAGCCATGTTAAGTGGTTTCATCGTGTGTACGCCGGATTTGAGCCAACAATTACGCCCAGCCATGCCACTGCCTTCGCGGGTATGCGCCGACTCATCCCAGTGTCCGTACCCAGAACCCCAGTTTCATCAACCATGCTCGAGCGGGTTGCAGAGAACATCAACTACGAAAGCCCCCAGCACCGCCTCTTTCTTGGGGCTGCGCTGCTGGGTTTCTTCTATCTTCTCAGAAGCTCGGAGTACCTCGCAGTCAAAGGAGGAAGGCACCGATATGCATTAGAAGTACGCGACGTGCAGGTGTACGAAGCAACAGGCCGCCCCGCGCGCACCATCGCCAGAGCGTCGTACGCAGTGATCAATTTGCGAGGAAGCAAAACAGATCAGCAAGGTCTCAACACGGCTCGTTCGCTCTCACGTTCCGGCCATGCCCGTGTGTGCCCCGTACTAAGGGTGGCCATGCTCCTAGAGCTGGCTGAACGACACGGCTTACAATCCCGTGACGCGCTCTGCTCGTTCAGCACGAATGCTCAAGGCTGAAGAACTGTCCAAAGTTCTGAAGGCGGCAGTGGCAGGCATCGGGACAGACCCTCGACGCGTCTCGTGCCATTCGCTGCGCAGCGGTGGCGCCACTGCACTGATCGCAAACGGTGTGGATTCGACGACGATTAAGCTCCACGGTCGCTGGAAGTCAAGCGCGTTCCAACGCTACACGCAATACTCCAGCAAGGTTGGAGAACCGTTAGCAGCACTGATGGCCGGCAACAGCAACTAAGTATTGGAGCTACTCGCAACTCGTATCATATTGGGGCTCACGCATAACATGCGTGCTGATACGACTGCGAAGTAATCTCATCAATGCTAAGTTTCCTGTTTGATCCCCATATCGTGCTCCTAAACAGTGTTTGTCTGTACACTTTACATTACAGGCGCATCGGCAGAAAATGGATCTTTTGGTCGAAGGTCAAAAGTGCCTTTTTCGGGAGTAAGCCACTGTTGGTACGCATGAAGAAGTCCTCGGCTCTTATCGGCGTCCAGCAGCTCGGATCACCCATATTTAGAACAAAACCACCGAGTGGAGAAACCCATGTGGTGTAGCGGGATCGGCCAAAATCTGGTTAAGGCCTGATCGAGCTTCCCACCAGCACCCAGACACCGACTAACGGAGGGGGTCCCCCAACGATCCGTGATCGGCTGAACTTGCTCTCACCTTGGGTACCCGTCGGCGGGCTGGATCTGCTCTCTCCGGGCTCCGAGGATGCAGCACTTGGTGAAGATCGAATGTCTTGGCGTGACGCGGGGATAGTCCGTGGAGCAGCGCGGGAATCTTCGCTCTGCGTCCGAGTATTCGTCCCGATCGAGGGTTGTTCGCTACGATCGGTCGGCCTGGAGTCGATCCAAGGCCTGTAGTTGCCCTTTCGGGTGTGTTCCTTCCTTCCTTGAGTTGCTTGCCGCTTCCTATAGCGGGATCGAGGTCGATTTAGAGACGCAGCGATCGCCGGCCAAGCACTGATATCCGGTCGATCGAGAGTTCGCACACAAGAAATAGATCACTAGAGTAGGTCAAGCTGGCCAATATATTAATCCAGTCTTAACCGTACCGCTAGTTCACTACCCGAAGTGTCGACGCTTGCCGAGGCCAATGTAGTTCCTGGGACTTGGTGACTTGAGGTCGCTTGTGGTCTTCTGTGCAAATTGCGCTCTGATTTATGTTTGGTTGGTGTCTCCCTACCGCTACCATCCTAGCTACCATCCTACAACCCCACAACAACTGGATTCTTGTCCCGGCTTCGCCTTACCGTTCTCCCATCTTGGCCGATCAGCGATCGGCCCCTCGATCGGCGATCGGCGATCAGCCCCTCGATCGGTGATCATGATCGCGATCGACGGTCGGCGATCGAAGCTCGATCGATGACTTGTGTTCGTCGCAGGCCCTCGCCGATCCGTCTTCTTCCGTCCCTGGTCATACTGAATCATCGATGCTTGCCTTTGATCGGGGCTTGGGTCGACGTTGATCACATGGGGCTAGCCCACCACGATCAGCCGTAGTCGATCGACAACCTGCATGCTTCGACCTTGATCAGGCTTGGCCCACGTCCGTCCTCGATCAATCTTGACTTCACCAACCTTAAACACCTTGATCTTCTCGTCAGCTTCAAGTCTCGGGTTGATCAACGGATTGGTAACACCAGAATCCACCGATCGACGGCTTCTTGACTGTCGATCGCTCATGCCGCCGTGCCACTCAATGTCGTAGTAGCGGGAACTTCTCCTTCAGCACTTCACCACAACCGCCCCCTGTCCGTAAGTCGGGTCGTACGGCGGCTCACTACGGACACAGTCTCCAACTCTCCATGCACCTCGGTTGCGTAGTCTGCCCAGATCCATCCGATTGATTGAGGCGGGCGATCACGATCGCTAGTGGGACCGGTGCACCTGATTGAGGCGGGCGATCCCGATCGGTCGTGTGACCGATACACCAATCGCACCCGGCGCTGCAGATCTCGAGTCTTCGCTACGAGTTCAACCACGATGTCGGTATCCAGCAGCCGTAATATCAGTATTCAGCTCACGCGATCGGCCGCAGCGATCAGCCTGTCGATTAATCAGTCCGCCCGAGATCGTAGTCAATCCGGAGGCCGATCCTCTTCAATCGTCACCCGACGTCGTCAGATCAATCCATTTCATTGTAATACTTCGTTCGCTCCGCCGGGTGCCTATCGCTCCACTTATCTCCAACACGATCAGCCTGGATCCATCACCGTAACACTTTGCAATTGCTCCACATCCTCCCGATCTGCATTCTCATGTACATACGCATTCATATACAACCCTTTCCTCCGATCGTCGGCCTCCCCGCCGATCCGTCACACATTCCGCTCACCAAGGCGACCAGCTCGCCCTGGCGGTCCGATCTCACTCCTCCTCGTGAGACTGCATCGCGTTGAATCGGTTCCGGTTCACACGATCTCGAAGGAACTCGTGCAATCAAGCTCCGCAGTTGAGATCAGCTTCGTCGATCCAGTCAGGATCGTCGTAACCCTTCCAATGCACCAAGAATTCTCGATACGTCCGGCCGTACCGCGTCCTTCGACCCGTCCGCATATCCGTGATCTTCTCCACCTCATACTGGTTCGCGTCTCGATCTGGAGCCCAGCTGTCCTCCGGAAGTAGGATCTCGTCGAAATCGAGTCGATCTGCCTCGTCCACCGTGAGCTCGATCTGCGGTCGATCGGGGAAGTCTCTGACCAACTTCAGATTCGAGACATGCACGATCGGGAACAGGTGATAGTCTGTGCCAGCGACCTGGAGCTTCATCGTGTACTCGTTCACCTTCTCGGCCACACGGAACGGGCCATGCCACAGGTGAGCTAGCGTCCGGGCGTACCCCTCCTTTACCCGATCCAAGTACAGCCACACCTGGGATCCAGCCTCGATCGAGTGCGGTCGAACCTCTTCGTTGTGTCGATCGGCCCGATCCGCGATCGCCTCGCGCAGACGAGCATTCACCTGACTTCGAGCCTGATCATAGTGCCTCTGGATCCAATAACGCCACCGTCGCGGATTCCGATCCTGAATTCGAGTACTACCCAAAGGGATCGTCGCTTCCAGCGTCGATCGAGGATCCCAGCCATGTACCAGATAAAAAGGAGAGTCTCCTCGAACGCGATCATGCGCCGTATTGATCGCGAAGGTCAATCGCTCGGCGTACTCATCCCAATCCCTCTGATCCAGATCTTCCACGAACATCTTCAAGGCTCTCGTCGCCGTCTGCACCATTCGTTCTGCAGTACCGTTCGCTTGGGGCCGATATGCCATCGTCGCTCGCTGACGCATACCTAGGATCTTATTAAAGGCGCGGAAGAAGTCAGCCATAAATCCCGGTTCGCGATCATGTCTGATCACTTCGCTGGCACCGAATCGCCGGAACACACACTCTTCGTAGGATTCGGCGATCGTCTGCGCCGTTCGAGAGGAGCTGGCCTTCGCTATCACGTATCCTGTGAACAGATCGACCCAGATCAGCAGTTCGGTGTTGCCTTTGTACGACTTGGGCAGCGACGGTATGTGGTCCATCGCTATGATCTGGAACGGATATGTCGCCTGGATGTTCCCTGGCGACTCGCCCCTGATCGTGGGTCGCCCTTTACCGGTCTCACAATCGACACACTCTCCAACATACCTCTGCACGCTCCTGAAGAGACCTCTCCAGTGAAAGTGATCACGGATCCGCTAATAGGTGCGTCCAATCCCTTGGTGACCGCCTTCCACAGTAGAGTGATAGTGGTGCAGGATATCCTGATGCAGCGTTTCCGGCGCGACCAGCCTCATCAGCCCGTCTCGATCTGCCTCCGATCTCTTGGAAGGGGAACAGTAGAACAACAGATCATTGTCATCGATCTCGTAGTCCGCCGCCATGTTGCCATACGATCGGGCCTCATCCTGTGTCAGATCAGCCACGTCTCCCATCAGGTACTTCTTCATGCCCACGATCCACGTCTCTTCATCTTGCGATCGACGGATTCGATCGATCCGTAGTCCCCGCACAAACTCTTCCTGTAGGACAGTCGGATTCGGTCGTGATCTGGCGCTTGATCGGGTAGTCATCGGTGATAGTCGGGCGATCGGTTCGTCAGATCTGACAACCAGGATCTCATCGAGCCGGTTCAATGTCGTCAGATCCACGTGATCGGCCTCATTCTCGACGACGACGCCACCTTCACGTTGAAGCGCTGCGCTAGCCAAGCTGTCTGCGCTGCCGTTCCAGTCCCGTTTCACATGTAACAGCTCATGATCTGGCCAGTTCTGTAACCGATCGAGCACCTTCTGCTTCAGTAACGTCAGCTTGGGTGCTTTGTAGTCGATCTCACCTCGTACTTGCCGGATCACCAAGTTGGAATCACCGCAGACCACCAGCCTGCCTCGATCCATGCCGTCCAAGAGGTCAAAACCCAACAGCAGGCCATGATATTCCGCTTCATTGACGGTCAGCCCCTCAGCATAGCCCGATCGTGCTCTCACCACACTCCACTCAGGCAGCTTCCATAGGATCGCACTATACGCGCCCCCACCTCGCTTGACGCGGGCGGATCCATCGAAGCTTATCACCCGCAGTTCTTCCTCCGCGCGTACAGTCGGGATCGGGGCTTGGATCTTCCGCCGGGGTTCCTTCTTCGGCGCGATCGCGATCAGCGCGTCGTCGACATCCGATCGGGGTGTAATACCGGCGGCGATCACCCCCAATATCTCGTCCTCTCCCTTGTTGCACTTCGTGATCTCCAACGTCCAGGGTGATAGGAGGGCGGCCCACTGACCCAATCGGCCCTGAAGGCCGGGTGATCGGAACAGCCACGCCAACGTCGAATGTCGAGTCAGGACTCGGATCGATCGTCCAACCAGCATGTTATAGTTCAGATCTAGGATCCGTAACAGAGCCAGCACTTCTTTCTCCACCACGTTGTAGTTCAGTTCATTCGACTTCAACGTTCGACTGGCGAAGGTAACAGGGTGATAGATCTGGTCGTGTTCCTGCATCAGTGCGGCCGAGATCGCCCAGTCACTCGCGTACACGATCACCACCGGAGTCCGATCGCGATCGAAATGCCGCAGGATCGGCGTCGTCGCGATCTTCGTCTTCAGTGTCGAGAAGGCGCGATGAGCACGGATCCAGCGTTCGTCGCCAACCTCGCCTCCATGAACGGGCGGCGTCCGATCGGGGTCTGCCGAGTTCCGATCTACTGAGTTCGACACTTGACCATCCATGATCCGGCGCAGATCCGGACGCTTCTTCAACTCGGCGAAGTCTACCTCGCGCAGTTCATACAGGATCGCCGCGTAGATCGCGTAGTCTTCCAAGAAACGGCTGTAGTAGTTAAGACTGCCCAAGAAAGACTGCATTGATCGGAGCGATCCAGGGAACGGTAGATCTGTCAGAGCCGCGAGGTCCTTCGGGTTGGCCCCCAGTCCATCGTTCGACACGCGATGTCCTAGATAGTCCACCTTGCGCATCCCCCAAGAGCTCTTCTCCACACTGATCGAGAGGTTCCACTTGTCACAGGCGTCCAACAGGTGATCCACCCGATCACACAGCTCATCCCATGATCCTGCCGTCACCAGAATGTCGTCGATGTACGATCTGCGGCCTAGCACTGACGGACGCCCCGGATCTTCTGGTTCGCCCGACTCGATCAGGTCCGTGGTGACTTCCGAGTTCGACGATCGCGGGATTCTGGTGAACCCGTACAACGCGTCATCCAGAAGTCGCTGATAGATCTGAGGAGCGTTCTTCAGGCCGAACGGCATCCGATTCCATTCAAACAGACCCATATGGGTGATAAAGGCCGAGATCGCACGAGCTCGATCGGTCATTGTCACCACCCAGAATCCACTAGCCATATCCAAAGAGCAATACCAGAGCACCTTGTCCAGATCTTCCAGCAGATCGTTGATCAGGGGCATTGGATACACCATGAGCCGGGTCAGACTGTTGACGAGCCGATAATCGATGCAGAGCCGGATATCCACGCCGTTCTTCTTGATGATCACGACGATCGGCGAGGCCCACGGTGATCGGGACTTCCGGATCATTTTGGCTGACAGCAATCCCTTGATCTGATCCGACACCTTCTCCACAAACTGAGGGGCGACCTTCCGGACTCGTTGGGCGATCGGTTTCGCATCGCCGACGTCGATGTCACATGTGACGCCCCTGGCTGCTGGGGGAAGTGCGTTACCCTTGCCGATCAGCAGGTGCCTCCGATGCCAGATCTTCCTTCGCAGTCGATCGATCTACTCCGGGGTGTTGAATTCCAGATCTCCCACCTTGATGTCGTCGACCATCACCTCATCCGTCGTCGAGATCACAATTTCCGGAAGCACGGCCAGTTCGCCTTCGACGTCTTCTGCTGATAGTCTCCCGCCCTCGTGGAAGTGGACTTGATCGTCGGCGTCAACGTCTCGATCTGGTTCAGCGGCAGCAGGATCACCCCGATTGACAGTGGGTTTGGTCTCTATTTCCACCTGATCACCTCTGTCGATCGACATCGGAATGTCGTCAACTGTGGTGTCGCTTCTTGATCTCGACTGTTCCACCGTTAAGGTCGCCACATGGGGTACCCGATCAGCACTCCCGCCCCCGAGATCTGGTTCGACGGCACAACCGTCGACCTGATCGATGGCAAGTGAGGGGACATTGTTCCATCGTTCTCCTCCGGATCACCAGTGCAATCATCTCGCGGCTTATCGTCATCCATCGCTTCGCCCTCTGGACCGGCGGTCGGCGAAGACCGGTAGCCCACAAGCACCTGTCCCTGCTCCGGAAGGCATTCGCCCTCTGATCCGGAGGATTTGGCCGACGACCTTGTAGGATCCGACCGTAGGTCCGTCGGTTCTCCAACTAAAGTGGTTGAAGTGGACGATCTGGACTCTTCGGCCACGCGGTCACTCTCCAGCGGCGATCCGCCCCCTGATCTAAGCGTATCGGCAACAGCTACCTCCAGATCAGGGCTCCTCGCCCCCGATTCGGCTGTGGGGTCGGGTAGGCTAATCGAGCGATCGACGATCGGGGAGACCTCGGATCTCCGGATAATCGCTCGGGGTGTCGGATACGTCGGTCGCTCGACAGCCGATGCTGGTGGTATGACTGACGCCTCCTCATTAGCTCGCGGTTCTTCCGTCGTGGCTTCGAAGGCCAAGTTCTTCCATTCCATGTAGCGACGGGACCCGATCGACACATACCCAGGCACCGGGGGTACCCGATCTCCGGCCAACCACATGGCGATCCGTTCGTTCCGGTGTAGAACGATGTCCTTGTCACTAATGTTGGTAACCTGGAGGTACCTGATCCGGCCAGGTCCTCGAACCACAGTCGGCACCCAGCGATCTCCACGAGTGACCCATAGCTTCTCGCGATCTGTCACCTTCATTCGGAGTGGCAGTTCGATCGAATCGCCGATCGCGATCTGCATCCCTTGATCCACACACACACATGTCGGACGTTGTCGTTGTACAGTTGTCGCCGTCCGCTAAGTTGGATCTTGACTTCGTCAGGGAGGCAGATGGAGCCGTCTGCAAGATCGAGGCGGATCCCCGCCGGGACCATAAAGTCCATACCCAGGATCGCATCGTGTCCTGATAGATCGCCAACCCAGATATCGAAGAAATACACCAGCGATCCTGCCAGCGTAACTTTGATCCTGGTCTTTCCTTCCGTCATGTACACGCTTTCGCCAATCCCCACACATTCCTGGCTCTGACTCGTGTCGACATAGCACCCCACCTTACGAGCAAAGGCGGTGTCCACGATGGACACTTCGGCGCCGGTGTCTAAGAGTAAGATCGACTTCTCATTGTTGATCTTGCCAGCGATCTTGGTCTGACGGAACCATTTACCCGGCGAATGATGTTTCCAGTACCCTCTGGACTCCCCTGGGAGGAGATCGGGTACCACATCGCCCGATCTGCGGTGTTCACTGACGCGAGGCAGACTTCGATCGCGATCATATTTCGGGATCTCGGCCGTCAACTCTCCGTCAGCTGGCGTAAACCATTCTTCAGGTCTGTGTTGCTTCCAATAACCTCGAGTTTCCCCAGACTGGAGATCCAAGGGCACTTCAACGTCAGAACGGCTGAAGTCGTCCGATCGGTGTAGACTTAAGACCTTGGCGGCAGATTTCTCATGCAGATCACATGTATTACCGCGTAGATCAGTCCGTCCACTTACTCGATCTACCGTGTTCTTGTTCACGTATGCATAGATGCAATACCTAGAACGCTCGGCTCGTACCGGATTCCAACCCGGCGAGCGTCCTAGTTTAACATCTTCTCGGCGATCGCGGGCAGCATGCCTGCGTGTTTCACCGGGTTGAACCATTGACGGATCTGATTGTAGAATTCCTCCATCGGACACTTGCCCATCTCGTGCAGCTCACCGCATCCACGACAAACAAACAGGCAGCGATCCGCCGGATGTCCTCGCTTTCCACACTTCTCGCACGTCAAACGTCTCCAGCAATCCAGATCCGTGTGCTTCCGGGATCCACAGTGCGAGCAGCGGTTCGATCGGTCCGATCCATCGGGCGACGATCGCGATCTTGGGTCTGATCGAGGTGAGTCACGACCGATCGGCGCTTGGGTGCTGCGATCCTCCTTCGTCGTGTCGCCTCCAGCGTTGCGAGACTTGTCCTCAGCCGACGCTAGGTAGACGCGACGTAGATCACCTTCCGAGTCCGATCCGTCCGATCCGGTGTCCGATCCAGACTCTTGGTTCGCGATCTGGACTGCACGCACTGCCTGCTTGGTGGCAGCGGCCGGAGCAGAGGTCGGGACTTTCTGGCGATACTTCGATCCGAAGGCAGATCGTTTCTGTCTGCTCTTCGCGCGTTCTCGAGCGCGCAGGACTTCCTCCAGATCTTCGGCATCCGCGAGCCGAAGTAGGATCAACTGATCGGCCAGATCGGGGTCGCCCAGTGTCTCGATAAAATGTTCGACGTGTTCTCGACGGGCCTTGGAATCTCCGTCCTTGATCTTCAGTCTCGCACGCAGAGCCGCCACATTCAGTCGATAGAGGTAATCCAACGGCGATTCGTCCGATCGCTTGCGAGAGTGATAGTACTGCCAAGCCACCGATACTCCTAGGCCGCAATACTGGATCTGGAAACTCCGAAGCAGATCGCTCCACTTGTTCCGTGTCGATCGTCCCAGCTGGCGGTACCAGTTCTTCGCCGGCCCTGTCAGCAGATCCGCGAAAGTCAGGCACTTCTCTTCATCCGTAGCTTGATCGCGCATGAAGGCCGATTTCACCTTGCTGATCCACGATCGGGCGCGATCTTCGTCCTGATCTTTGCCGCTGAACTCCTTAAGATCCGACATCGCCGAAATCCGCACGCGCTGGATCAGTGAAGACCCGACGGACCCCGATGCGGCGGTAGCCACCACGGCGGGAGCTGAGCTCGGTAGATCGATGTCGTCCGGATCATATTCCCACTGCGAGACGTCTCGATCCGGCGATCCGGCGGACTCCATCTCCACGTCCTGTGATCCGACATTGTCTGTGGTCACTGGGGCAGGTGTGGCCACTGTGCTCTGCTGTTCCTTCAAGAAACGGGCCATCGCGGCCTGGAAGTAAGTTTCCAGACTGCCGTTCGACTCGTCCGCCCCAGTCGCGTTGGTCGTCCGATCGATCGACTTAGGTTTCGGCTTCCGAGGTCCTGATCGCGTACGTTCCTGACGCTGACTACGTGATCGGGCGTCCAGCATAGCCGATCCGGAAGGACCGAGCGGCATTCGCTGGGGTTCCGACGACGTGTCGGACACATGTTCGGCTGCCGAGACGTAAGGCGATGATGATCGATATCCTGTCGATTCAGCCCGCGTCGACACCACTGGAGCTGACGGCGCTTGATCTGGGGCGTCTGTGTCCTGATCGTTCGTGATCACGTCGACGAGGGGTCTCAGCTTTTCGACTAATGTCTGGATCGACGTCTGGATCACTTCGAGCTCTTGATCGAAGAGGTCATTCGCGTCAAAGGCTCCAGCCATCAAGCCGGCCTCCTTCAGCAGCCCGAGCAGGTTCTTCACTGCCGTCAACTTGTTGTCCGTCATCCGGGGGCCCGAGATCGAGCCCTTCGGGTCTCCGATCTGCTCTGGCCGCACGATGATCATGACGGGATCTTGACGTAAGAAGTCCCGCAATTCTTTCAAGTGATACCGACGTTCCAGGTCAGCCTCAGACCAGTCGAGCACCAGCGATCTGGGATCTTCGTCGTCCATGCCTGGCGCTCGCAGTTTCCTTCGCGCGATCTGGGCCTTGTCCGCGATCGCGTCCAGGTAGGCCGGATCGAGCCTGATCGGCGAGTCTGCGAATGCATATCGGTCCGATCCGGCCTTGGTTTGTTTTGTTAGTGAATCTCGGTTCGCACCGAGATCAACCGGGGTCCCCGAAGGGACCTGAGGAGGATGTTGAGGTTTCTCTTCTAGATCTGTTTCCAGATCGCCCTCGATTCCGTCGACAGAAGTCCTCCGAGCACTCTGTCGATCCGCGGATCTCGTTTGGTTCAGCAGCGTCTTCGTCGATCCGATGTTCGATGACGCCTCTTCCCCTGGTTCTTTCTTCACTTGCGCATCTTCTGCGGACTCACGGTGAATCCGGAGTCCCCAAGAGATCCGGGCAAGCGCACCATTGTGGTGTAGCGGGATCGGCCAAAATCTGGTTAAGGCCTGATCGAGCTTCCCACCAGCACCCAGACACCGACTAACGGAGGGGGTCCCCCAACGATCCGTGATCGACTGAACTTGTTCTCACCTTGTGTACCCGTCGGCGGGCTGGATCTGCTCTCTCGGGGCTCCGAGGATGCAGCACTTGGTGAAGATCGAATGTCTTGGCGTGACGCGGGGATAGTCCGTGGAGCAGCGCGGGAATCTTCGCTCTGCGTCCGAGTATTCGTCCCGATCGAGGGTTGTTCGCTACGATCGGTCGGCCTGGAGTCGATCCAAGGCCTGTAGTTGCCCTTTCGGGTGTGTTCCTTCCTTCCTTGAGTTGCTTGCCGCTTCCTATAGCGGGATCGAGGTCGATTTAGAGACGCAGCGATCGCCGGCCAAGCACTGATATCCGGTCGATCGAGAGTTCGCACACAAGAAATAAATCACTAGAGTAGGTCAAGCTGGCCAATATATTAATCCAGTCTTAACCGTACCGCTAGTTCACTACCCGAAGTGTCGACGCTTGCCGAGGCCAATGTAGTTCCTGGGACTTGGTGACTTGAGGTCGCTTGTGGTCTTCTGTGCAAATTGCGCTCTGATTTATGTTTGGTTGGTGTCTCCCTACCGCTACCATCCTAGCTACCATCCTACAACCCCACAACAACTGGATTCTTGTCCCGGCTTCGCCTTACCGTTCTCCCATCTTGGCCGATCAGCGATCGGCCCCTCGATCGGCGATCGGCGATCAGCCCTCGATCGGTGATCATGATCGCGATCGACGGTCGGCGATCGAAGCTCGATCGATGACTTGTGTTCGTCGCAGGCCCTCGCCGATCCGTCTTCTTCCGTCCCTGGTCATACTGAATCATCGATGCTTGCCTTTGATCGGGGCTTGGGTCGACGTTGATCACATGGGGCTAGCCCACCACGATCAGCCTAGTCGATCGACAACCTGCATGCTTCGACCTTGATCAGGCTTGGCCCACGTCCGTCCTCGATCAATCTTGACTTCACCAACCTTAAACACCGTGACCTTCTCGTCAGCTTCAAGCCTCGGGTTGATCGACGGATTGGTAACACCAGAATCCACCGATCGACGGCTTCTTGACTGTCGATCGCTCATGCCGCCGTGCCACTCAATGTCGTAGTAGCGGGAACTTCTCCTTCAGCACTTCACCACACCCACGAGATGCTCCAAGTGCAGCCTGCACTCATCTGCACTCTTTCCGCCTCCCAGCCACATCGCTCAGGTCGTCATTTTAACCCACCACTCCACTCCCAGGGCTCACGCATAACATGCGTGCTGATACGACTGCGAAGTAATCTCATCAATGCTAAGTTTCCTGTTTGATCCCCATATCGTGCTCCTAAACAGTGTTTGTCTGTACACTTTACATTAGAGGCGCATCGGCAGAAAAGTTCGATTTTGTGACAGCCTTTCTAAATGCACCCACGGAAAGGGTCATCTACATGGAGCAGCCACAGGGCTTTGTGAAGCGTGGGTATGAAAGTTTTGTGTGCCTTCTGAAGAAGAGCATCTACGGGTTATGGCAATCACCTCGTAACTGGAATAACACGTTGCACCAAGTGCTGACTGAATGTGGCTTTTATCAGAGTTACAAGGATGAAGGCCTGTATTGGATCCGGATTGAGGACAGACTGGTGCTTCTACCTATCTACGTGGATGATATTCTACTGGTGGGTACGGAAGAGGATGTGGACTTCGTCGATAAGGAGCTGACGAATCGCTTTAAAATGAAGTGCCTTGGGGAAGTAAACTATTTGCTGGGATTGCAGATACACTATGATCCCGAGACGCACGTTTCGTTCAGACAAACGAAGTACATCCAGGACATCATGGAGAAGTTTAACATTAAGTCCGCGTATCCAGTCCGCATTCCGATGAAGTTGATGGAGTGAAACTGGCAGCGACCGTGCTGAAGAGCACGAGCGGTGCTTGAAGTTACCGTACCGAAGTCTAGATGGGTGCCTACAGTATCTAGTGAGTGGATCACGCCCTGAATTGGGTACTGCAGTGCGAATTCTCAGTAAATTCCTTAACACGTATGGTGTTGCGCATTGGCGGGCTGCGAAACGAGTGCTGCGGTACTTGATCGGGAGCCAGGATATGGGATTGCTGTTTGATTACAGAGAGGCACGCCGATATGAAAAGCTACAGATTGAGGTCTACACGGATGCGAGTTTCGCGTCTGAGGGCGGAGATATGAAGTCGGTCAGTGGATTTGCAGTGTTCTGTAATGGACAGTTGATATCGGCAAGATGCTGGAAGCAGGAGACTCTAGCTGAGAGTACCTGCGAGGGGCGTCGGTTTATTCGTGCCTAAAAGAGTGTCTAAAGTGCCTAATAGTGCCTAAAAGATTAAGCCTAGGAGTTAAGCAAAATGCTATCAATTAGTTAACCAACCGGTATTATAACCAGAGTATCGTATCAACGTATGTTTGACCCATCACAAGAAAGTTATATATTGTTTATCGTGCATGAATGTACTTTTACATGAAGTGAGTAATCAGCGCAGGCGCGGGACAGTGGGGTATGTTGCAACAGGAGCGTGCTGAGGAGGTCGCTGGCGACGGTGGCGCACGTCGGCAAGCTGATCAAGATAGAACTCGGCTTCTTCTTTCAACACCTGCACAAACTGCAGCAAACTCGGGTGAGCTTCTCCAAAAGTGTCGGCCAACTTTCTGTTGTAGGCCTCAAGTGGGTTGTTCGTCCTATTGACGATTTCAACGTTGGTGTCGATCATTCCAGAGATGTTCCAACAGGATAGTTCGTACAGCTCGCACCACGTAGACACAAAATACTCCCAAAAAGAATCCCATTTGGCCTTGTGCTCTGCCTCCACAGGCTTTCCAATGAGACTGTGAAGTTTTTTCATGACGTGGGGGATCCCTTTCTTGCGCAGCGTTTTTGCCGGGACGACTGTGAGCAAATCCAGGACACCAGGAGTCATTGCCACCTTTATCGCGTCTGTCGGGATGCGAAGGTCAATCATTTTCCGACGGATGGCTTGCTTCCAGTGGAAGAGGCAGCCGACAATATGTGCACTTTCAAACTGATCTCGGACCCCTAGGTGCAAGGCTTGCTCGAAATCGCAGACCACCACTTCAGGGGCGCACTTCATGTCGGTCTGGATCTTAACCCACTGAAACGCGTTCCAGTACGATCAGTGACCTTTAGTATCGACCAGAAGGTAGAAGCAGGGGATGTACAAATCATGCGCTTTGTCGTAAATCATCACGATGATCGTCTGTGAGAAGGGCTTCGGCGTGATGGTGAAGGTGGCGTCAACAAATAGCGTTATCCCTGGATATTTCATCAGTCGAATCAGGTCAGGATGACCAAAACCAATGAGCCGTCTGAACTTGCCGTCAATAGGATAGGCAAGATTGACTTGCAGGAATTCGCGGGGGTCTTCGTCAGAGATCTGTCGGACTTCCTTGGTTTCAATGGCACGGAAGACATCACCTCCGGTTGCATCGTTTCGGCAGCGCTTGACAATTCCAATCCCTTCGGCCCTCCCGATGATTTTAAGCCCTGCGCCCTCGCCGTGCTCTTTGATGATGTCGTCTCTCACGTTGCGCCAAACACGAGCAGGGACGACTCGAAGGCTGCGTACTTCTAATAGCTGACGCATCTCGTCTTGCACATCCCGTGCGATGATGCGATCATCCCTCTTGCAGATGTGTTCCCCCTTGATTTGGACGAAGCCGTCATCCGTGACGATAATACGAGCTTTGCACTTGATGGGGATCCGGTTCTTGCTGCAGACGTAGTACTTGGTGGTCTTGTAGGCATTCTTGTAGTAGTAGTAGTGGTCACCGTGCTGCATTATGGACTGGTTGACGAGCAGGGCAACTTGCACTAGAGAGGATGGAAGCGTGAAGGTGGGTGCAGGACGACGGGTGGCAAGTTTGTCGGGGCAACGAGTTCGAAAGTGGAGAGTGAAGTATACGCTTCTTATTGTGCCGTGTAAATTTAGATGACGCTATCGTCTATCATAAGAACGTGAGTACCACGCCAATGTTATCCTAAGAATCGAGAACAAGGTATATGTAACCAGTAGAACCAGTAGATAAACTAAAAAATAGTTGGAATTGAAGTTAATAATAGTAGATCGTATTTAACATGGCTTTCTGTTTTAGGCACATTTTTAGATATCAACAAACTGTCTTTATCGTAAAACGTAGGAAGTTCCATAAAACGTTTAGGCACTTTTAGGCACTTTAGGCACTCTTTTAGGCACGCATAAACTTCTCCCCCTGCGAGGCAGAGCTGGTTGCAGCGAACACGGGAATGCATGAAGCCGTGTGGCTTGAACAGCTAGTGGATGAGCTCGGCTTGAAGAGAAAGGCAACTACTCTCTACTGTGACTCGACCAGTGCTCGAGAGTTGATGAAGCATGCAGGAAAGCATCGCAGAACCAAGCAGCTCAATATTAGTGACCTCAAGATTCGCGAATACGTGAAAACACGGGGAGTGACAATCAAACCCGTGTCATCAAAGGCGAATGTAGCAGACATGATGACTAAACCTCTTCCTCTGGAAGCGTTTCAGCGGCATAGAGAGAAGATGAAAGTGCGTACCGCACGATTGAGCGCGGATGGCAAACACGAGAATGATGCACCACTTTCGAGTGAGGTGCAAAGTGTTCGGGAGGAGAACAACCCCGAAGGAGCCGACGTGTCCACGACTACCAATACTAGCAAGAAGACGAAGGGCCGTCGAGGAATCCCAGTTCGCATCAAGAAGAGAGCCCGAGCGAAATTGAAGAGAAAGAACTGATGAGAGATCGTCACACAAGTGGCATGAGGATTTGGCTGCAAGGGCTCAGCGACTGGAAGACAAAGAAGACCAGATCCGAAGCAAGTGCATTTTGAGAAGTGCATAGAAAAGTTAATGTGTGCGTAGCGGGAGATCGTAAGTGGTATGGTTGATCTGTGTTTGCACTGTAACAGGTGGGCCCGTGCGGCGGACCCATCTGCAGCAGCAGGCGGCGGAGGACAACTGCGTCACGAGGGAGACAGTGACGAAGGGCGACGCGAGGCAGACGTCCGAGTCGAGCAGCGGTAGCACGACGATGGGCTGCACGGGAGCGGTCCAGGAGATGTCGGCGGCGGCCCCTGAGTGGCCGTAATGACGAAGAGTGGCGCAATGGTGGGTACGACTGAGCTGCAGGCAGTGGATAGTGTCGAGTCAACATTGCAGAATTGGACTGGAGGGTCCGAGTGGTGAGCGGAGAACGCAGAGTACGAGATTAGCCGGCTAGCGAGCAAGACAGCGCGCGAGTCGACGAGCGAAGGCGAGTCCACGGACACGCACGAGCACACGGAGCAGAGCTCCACAACGAACGAGGGGAGGCAGACGAACGACGAGGAATTGACGGAAGCGCTGAGTGTGAAACCTGCTGAGCTGGTGGAACCTGCGTGCAAACGAACGAACGAGCGGAGTTGGTGTTGACTTGTAGTTGACATTAGCTTAAGTTGAGTAGAGGTTCTAGTAACCATTTACTAATAAAATACGGTCGGACACGAAAGTGGACGATCGGGCGCGGCAATCGGTGTTGCCGTCGGCCAACAGGTGTTGAGGACATCTACCCAAGTAGAAGACGGCCCGCAGCAGAAGCTATACGACTTGCTTCACAGCCAAGCAAGATAACTGGCCTGCTTCATGGTGGTCATACAGGGGCCTACTTCTACAGCTACGAACGAAACTACGGGTGTTTTGACGAGGGCCATGACGACGATGTCTCCGGCGAACACGAAGACGTCGACCAAGTCGGGCAAGTCCAGACTGAAGGCGAAGGCAAAGCACTTCGGGGATGATGGTGATGAGTCAAGTGGCGGCGAGACGGGCGTTCGACGGGGCTCCGGCAACGCTGGACGTGGAAAGACGCGGCTGCATCAGCCACGTCAAGATCCTCACGACGAAGAAGAGAAGGATTCGACCGAAACGGCGCGGCAGGATCCAGAGTCGCTGAACCCACCGCCTGCTGAAGAGTCGCAGACGACGGATCCCCTCTGGACGACGAGTCGGCACCCACGAACGCGGAGACGACGGAGAAGACGGCGGAATTGGACGAGATCGCGGCGACGCTGCGTCAGCTCACGACGCTGATAGCGACCTTCCAGCCACCCGTGGTCATGGTGGAAGGCAATGAGCAGCACGTGTCGGCGGTGACGAATTCGGCGGGTGATGACGAGAACAACGAGGTGCAGACGGCGCCAGTCAGTGGGGAGGACGCGAGCGAGCAGCGGCCATCAGCTCCGACGAGTGCGAGTACGACGGGGCTGCGAGACCCACAGCACCGGCAACGACGACCGCGAGCGCGACGGGCACGACGACTACGACGACGATGAACGACTGGCACGCGGTGGCGACGGCGATCCAAGAGCTCGCGGGCCGGGTCGAGGGCCTGCAGGCTGCGTCAAGAGGCATGGCGCGTCAGGAACCAACTCCAACGGCGGACTGGGCAACTATGGCTGCGGCCTTACAGCAACTGACGATGATGGTGGCGCCGACGCAGTCAACGGCATCGGGCAGTACGCAGCAGCGACAACCAGCACCTCCGAGCGGTGGGCGACCGGTGCATGATGCTGGAGCTCCGGTTCGACAGCAACGTGGGCAACGTGAGGATGGTGGACGAAGCGGGAGACGCCGAGCAACTGGTGGTGGCGGTGTGCCTCCGGACGGGAGCGACAGCAGCTCCGATAGCTCGAGTGAAGACGACTGGAGACCGCGCGGTGGACGACGACGTGTGGAGAGCAGCAGCGAGTCGGAAAGCAGCACGACTCGGGGTCCAGCTTCGGGTACGGCTCCAGCAGCTCAGCGAGCTCCGACGACGACTCTAGCAGCGATGGCTCGGAAGGACGACGGGGTCATGGACGACGTGGACGGCACGGACGACAACGACGTGAGCAGCACCGAGGACACGGACGACGACGCGAACAACGGTCACGTCACAAGAGCGTGAAAGATCTGGAACTGCCGACATTCACCCCCTCGCCGAAGGTGTCTGTGTCGACTTGGATCGACCGCGTCGATCTTGCACTGAAGGGCGCGGAAGAGTCAGGACGCGGCAGGTGGTCCGACAAGTCCTTGTACTTCATCTTGGGCAACAAACTGATGGAGAATGCGGCCAAGTGGTGGGTCGACATGGACCGCCGTATGCCAGAACGGAAGTGGACGTGGACTAATCTAAAGAAGGCGCTGTTGCGTCGTTATGGAGAGAAGCTCGACAAGTCAGCGGCAGAGTGGCGTGTCAGCATGCGGCGAATGATGCCAGGTGAGACGCACGCTGACTTCGCAGCGAGTCTACGCGACGTGGTGGGAAGGAACAAGGTCAGCGAGCGTGTGTTGCTGGCTCAGTTCTACAGGTGTCTGGATAAGACGACGAAGAAGCTGGTGAAACAGCACCCGAAGCCAAGGACGCTGGAAGAGGCGGTCGACAAGGCGACGGAGATTGATGATCCGATGGACAACGTAGCGCAAGTCATGATCAACATCGGACAGGCCTGGGCGACTACGCCGAGCCGCTACGTGATCCCGATGAGCGGTACGATGGGTGACACGAATGTAATCCCGTGGATCAGCGGAACCGGTCTACCCACGTAGATGGTCGGCGGTGGCAGCGACGCGATGATGAGGTCAGAGGTCGAGCAGGTGGCCCTGTTCACAAACCCGCAGGGCGGTTACAACGCGTACTCAGGCACGTGGGACCAACCACCTGGGCACGTGTGGAATGGGAAGTATTGGTACGAGCCGCGGAAGGTGGCCAGGAAGTCGTCAGCGGCAGCGAGCAGCCACACGGAGGTGAAGAAGTCGGCCGGTAAGGCGAAGGCGACGGTGTCGAGTGGCGAGGAGACTGAGCCACGACGGAAGAAGGTGAAGGCTGCTGTAAAGCAGGCTGGTGCGAATGGAGGACGCAGCAGCAGCAGCCGTCCAGCTGACGAGCGACGGCGTGTTGTGAGCGGCGAGGGAGCGAGGAGCGGTGGTCAGGCAAGTGGCACCACTTGCTACCTGTGCGGAAAAGCGGGTCATTGGGCGCAGCACTGCCCCACGGGTCCGAAGTGCTTCGCATGCAACGAGAACGGGCACTACGCACGAAACTGTACGAACGAGGAGGCGAAAGCCAAGAACGACGCGTACTTGCAGACGCGTGGCACGAAGACGGTGTCGGAAAACAGCGAGCGGGCGGCGTAGAGGGGTTACGGCGTCCGCGGAACCCTGAGCATCCCCAGCGAATGAGTACGAGGACGAACGATGAGAACGGGCGAAGTCTGATGGTGACGGCGAGCGAGCCACCCACGAACTATAATGAGACGAATGATGATGACGAGACGAAGGAGGAGACCTCCGACGTCGACAATGATGATGATGAGACGAACGAGAGGGGCGGACGGCGTGCTGCGCGTCGTGGTCGGCCGGCAACATGAACGAAGTAATGCAGTTGATGAGAACGGAGGCGGCGTCGAAAGACGGCGGCCGGGCAGCGCGGTATGTGGCGACCGTACGGCCAGCCATGGCAGCGGTTCGCTTTGTGCGTGCTGAGCGAGAGAACGAAGAGCTGCGAAGCTCTACTAATGATGAGGAAGGGCGACGTCGAGCTGGAGAAGGCGAGACACTACCCCGCAATGACGGTGATGACGAACGAGTTGAGGCTGGAGAAGGCGCTGAGCGACGTCAAGCTGGAGAAGGCGCGCCAGTGGTCGACTCCGCAGCCGCAGCGAGCGGTCTGAAGGCGGCGACAATGCTGACGAGTGCGGCGGTGGCGCCGATGATGATGAACGAGGAGTCGGAGATGGAGGTGACGGCCTCCACGATGGCTAACGAGGACGAGGGCAATGCAGTACCCGAGTCGATGACGAACGATGAGGGCGAGGGTAAGGAGACGCCCGAGCTAATGATGAGCGATGAGTCGAGGACGAACGAAGAGCCGAGCGATGAGTCGGCGGCGAGCAACCAGCCGGACGTGAGTCTCGAGGCGGTAGTGAGCGACACGGCGATGACGAACGATGAATTGTTGGTGAACGAGATGTCGGTGATGACCGATACGGCGACAACGAACGGCGAGTTCACGGTGAGTGTGCCGACGGAGACAGCGGCGACGCCCACAGTGGTCGTAGACAGGAACTCGAGCATGAGCGAGAGCTCGTCCGACGACAATGAGCGTAGTGGTAGTGACGTAGAGCAAGCACGGCTAGCACGGAAGAAGGCTCGCAAAGCTGCGAAGCGACTGAGGGTCAAGGCTTTGCTGGTGAAGCGTCGGAAGGCAGAGCGCGAGTCCGATGACGAACGACGTCGGGCTGAGACGAAATTACGGGACGAGCGACGGCGGGTGGCCGCCGAAGCAGTGGCAGCACTTGACGAACGACGGCAGCAGCGACTACGCGACGGTGATGACGAACGCTCTGTGCGGCCGAGCGACTTGGCACGGGTGAGCCTAGTCAAGCACAGGCGTGAAGTGACGGACGCGCCACAGGCAGTGAAGGACGATGACGTAGAGTACGTAGGCGCGGATGACGGACTTCCGACAGCAACGATGGAGGTGAACGGCGCTTCGAGGCGCGTGAAACTCGACAGCTGTGCACGATACACGATTGCGGGCACTGAGTGGATGGCCCACGGCGATAAGGTTGCGGCAGACGCTCCTGTCGACCACGTTGAAGGCATTGGAGGCTTTCTACTCGATGTGCTGGGCGTATGGCGGTTCAAACTGCGTACTGTATTCAATGAAGTTATCGAAGTCGATGCATGCGTAGTGTCGGGCTGTTCCGACGAGTTCCTACTAGGAGTCGACTTCATGAGGGCGCGTGGGGCGACCATGGACTTTGATCGCAATGAAGTGCGGTACGTGGACGGAGAGCGAGCGGTGGTAATCCCGTTCCGGACGCATGATGGCGCTGGTGGAGCGCGAGTAGCAGCAGTACGGATGGTCGGCAGGACAAGACTCACAGGCAATGCTGTGACGCCTGTTGAAGTCTCGGTGGCAGCTGAAGACGGCGAACGCGGCTTGTTCGTACCGACGAGGCACACGGGGTCGGTGTTGCTGGCAGCGACGGTGACGACGGCGCGGGATGGAAGGGCCTGGGTGCCAGCAATCAACACGAACGATGAGTCAGCACGACTACCCAACAAGAAGGAGCTGGGCACCTGGATACCTGTTGATGACGATATGCAGATCCTGTCGATGAGAGGCGAGCTGGACACGCAGCGAGTGAGTGAGTGGATCGACGAACTGGGGGACAGCGAGACACCTCTGGATGACGAAGACGAAGTACACATTGGGGTCGACGAACCAAATGCACGTGTATTAGTTACCAAATTGCTACGTGTCTATCGTAAGCTGACTGCGAGTACCGGTGACTGTCCTCCTGCGACGGCCTTGGACATCAACCACCATATTGACACGGGTGCCTCAGCACCGATCATGCTGAAACGACGACGACAAGCACACGCAGAGGATCAGATCATCGATGAGAATGTTGACAAAATGTTGAATGCGGGCGTCAGAGAAGAAGGAAACGGCGCATGGGGCTTTCCGGTGGTCCTGGTACGCAAGAAGGATGGTGAAGTGCGTTTTTGCGTAGACTACCGTGCTCTGAACAAGGTGACGAAGAAGGACGTGTACCCCCTTCCTCGTATCGACGAAACCCTTGAGGCTCTGGGTGGTGCCTTGCTCTTCACTACTCTAGACCTACGCGCGGGTTATTGGCAGATCCGTGTGGCGCCCGATGATCGCGATAAGACAGCTTTTACCACGAAGAGAGGGCTCTATCGCTTTGTTCGCATGCCCTTTGGCTTAACGAACGCCCCCTCCACGTTTCAGAGGATGATGAACGGGGTATTACGTGGACTGACGTGGGTGACTTGCCTCGTCTACCTAGACGACATTGTGGTGTTCACTCGAGGTGGAATCGAGCGGCATGTGGTCGAGCGTGTTGGAGAGATTGGCTCAAGCAGGGCTAACGCTCAAGTTGAAGAAGTGCATGTTCGCAGCTACGTCTATGGAGTATTCAGGGCATGAGTTGGGCAGCGAAGGTGTGCGGCCTTTGCAACGGCTGGTGACGGCTGTGCAAGAATTTCCGAGGCCGACAGATGCAGTGGAGGCGAAGCGGTTTGTGCATTTAGCGGGCTACTACAGACGCTTTGTTGAGGGATTCGGGTCCATCATGGCCCCTATTACGAAGTTGCTGAGGAACGATGTCGAGTGGGAATGGACACCTGCTCAGGAGGCGGCGTTTGAGCATGTGAAGATGATGCTGACGACGAAGCCACTGCTGGCTTACCCTAATTTTAAGCTGCCCTTTCGAGTTGCGACGGATGCGAGTACGGTGGGTCTGGGCGCTTGCCTAATGCAAGATCATGGCGCCGGCTGGCAACCTGTTGCCTACGCTAGCAAGGTGAACAACCCAGCGGAGAGTAAGTATGGTATTACGGAGTTGGAGTGTTTGGCGGTAGTATGGGCGATCAAGCTCTTCCGTCCTTACCTGTATGGCAGAAGGTTTACGATTATTACGGATCACTCGGCGCTAAAATGGCTGATGACGAGTCCAAACCTGACGGGAAAATTACACAGGTGGGCACTCACCTTGCAGGAGTTCGACTTCGAGGTCGAGTACCGGCCGGGCAGCACGAACGTGGTCGCAGACGCACTCTCCCGAGCACCTGCGGTGGCGACGGTATTGGCGGCTGTCGGACGGCGACGACGGGCAAGGAACGAACGGCTGCCCGAACGGCAGGCGCGGCGGAGACGGCAACGGCTGGAGTTGCGACGAATTATGGAGGCGGCGGCGAGGAAGTACGAGCGGCGGCTGGAAGTGACGACAACCCCGTGCTGGTAACGATGGCGGAACGGAGTGCGAGGACGACAACTGAGCGGCTGGAGGCGATGACCAGCGCGAGTGCGCAACCTACTCTACAGCTGACGGCGACGAATGCAACTGGCGGGCAGGACGGTAATGACAGCAACACGCGGCATCAGAACGAGGGCCCTGTGGACGAGCACGGCGAAGGCGGTATAGACAAGATGGCTATGGAGAGCGCGGACGGCATGGAGAAAGCAGTGAGGAAGATCCCGAAGAACAGCACGAAGCGACGCGCGAGGCGGCGCGTGGAGTCTACGAGCGCTGAACGACCTTTGACGCGAGCAGCGAAGCGTCATGACGAAGCACGGCGACGACGAGATTTGGCGCCTGACGCCGAGACGAAGGACGGCGAGGTGAACGTACAGGAGGACGCTGCGCAGCAGATGACCAACGGCACGGTGCCGACGATGGCGAGCGAGGCGATGACGGAGACGACGACGACGTCAATGGCCCCGGAGCTGACGACGAGCAGCGAGGTCAGTACGGTGGACCCCTGAGCGGCGAGACGGTGACGGAGTCAACAACGGAGAACAGCGTGCCGCGCAAACGGAAGCGCGTGACGTTCGCGGAGCCGTTGGTGAACCCGGACGAACGAGTCGATACCCAACGTGAAGGACGTGATGCAGTACACGCTACGATGACCAGCGTGGTGACGAACGCGGTGAAGGACATGGTGGCGGCGGACGAGGTGGCGGAGAAGGCCAAGGACGTGCAGAAACGGAAGCAGGACGAGGCGGGCACGGCGGAGACCCGTACGCCGAGTCGACGTAGTACGCGAGTAGTGAGTACGAAGACACGGGCAACGACGGCGACTGCGATAACGACGCCGAGCAACCAACCGACATCGGCAGCTCGACGAGATGGGGACGAGCGACGAGATGATGAGGAACGCGACGATCACGCGCGACGCGTTGCTGCGAAGCAGCTCGGCGCGGAACGAAGTGACGAAGAGCAACGTGAGCGGGAGTTAGAACGACGACGAGCAGGAGGACCTACATTGCAGCTCACCGACGAAGAGATCATGGACGCGCAGCGGAGAAGTCGGCTGGTGCAGCGCCTGATGGAGACTGGCGAACACCAAGGACGGAAGGTGACGAAGCTGTTCGGGCTAGTGACGATCGAGACGCAGAAAGGGAAACGAGTTGTATTACCTCCGGCGTTATGGCCTACAGTGATGAAGGAGTGCCACGACTCCGTGTGGGCGGGACACCTACGAGCACCTCATACCTACGCACGCATCGCACAGACGTACTGGTGGCCGAACTTGATGCGCGAGGTGAAGCGCTGGGTTGCGGGATGTCAGGAATGCGGGTCTCGCAAGGCACGGCCGAGAGAGGTGATCCCTCCGTTGAGAAGTATACGCGGCGGTGACGTGGGCGACAGATGGGCGTTGGATGTAGCTGGCCCATTACCCACGACAGATGGTGGTGAACGATACGTCATAGCAGCAGTCGAGTACGTGACTCGGTATGCCGTGGCAATGACAGTGAAGAGGCACACTGCGGAGAATGTGGCGGCCTTCTTGATGATGAACGTAGTGTTGAAGTTCGGCGCGTTTAGAGAGCTGTTAACGGATGGGGCGCCGGAGTTGACTGGCAAAGCCATCGAGCAGCTAGTGATCATGCTGCAGGCTCAGCAGATCAACCCCGTGCCTTATCGCCCGCAGATGATAGGGCTGGTAGAACGATTCCACCGAACGTGGAAGTACTGCATCGCTACCTACATGAACGACGAGAAGCAGAGAGACTGGGACGTGTGGGTGGACTTCGCAGTGTACGCGTACAACAGCGGACAGCACTCGACAGTGATGCTGTCACCGAACGAGCTGATGATGGGGCGGAAGCTCCGCAACCCCAACGACCTACTGCGAATTGCGAACGTGACGGAAGCGGGAGCACTGACGGACTATCACCGACGACTGGTGGCGGCCATGGAGAGTAGCCGTGCATGCGCTGAGACGGCACGGCGACGCGAGCAGGAGCGCCAGGCGCGTTATTACGATAGGAAGGTGCGGCGGAAGCGAACATTTGAAGTCGGCGATCGTGTATGGCTGTACAAGCCCCCACGAGGCCCCAAAGCAACGAAGCTGGTGCACCAATGGCTTGGTCCTGTTAGGATCGTGGAATCAGCGGGCTACGACAATTACCTAGTGGAGCGAGAAGACGTGGAGCTTGACCCGGAGCAATATTTAGCTCACGTGTCATTTTTAGTGAGCTATCATGAGCCAGCTGCACTATTGAAAGAAGCAGCAGCCGACATTGAAGCGCAACTTGAGCATGAAGGTGCGCTCGAGTTCGACGGTAATGACGAGACGGACGGAGCGGCTGGTGGAGCAACGACGGCTCCGGTACGTGCAACAACAGCTACAGGAACTACGAAACGACCTCGACGAGCAGTGGCAAGTACGAGTGCAAGGCAGCAATCGGACGGAGATGTGGTGGAACTACGACGGCGACGGAGAAGGAATGCGGCAGGACAGTATGTCCTTGAGTACGAGGTGCAACTCGTACAGCACGAAGGTGAACGACGACGACGGAAGGACGGAGGAAGGCGATGGATCACGGTCAAGGAGTACGACCGCTTGCTACAGGACGGAAGGGTCGTGGAAGACCCTAGGGATGGAGAAGTCGTGTAACAGGTGGGCCCGTGCGGTGGACCCATCTGCAGTAGCAGGCGGCGGAGGACAACTGCGTCACGAGGGAGACAGTGACGAAGGGCGACGCGAGGCAGACGTCCGAGTCGAGCAGCGGTAGCACGACGATGGGCTGCACGGGAGCGGTCCAGGAGATGTCGGCGGCGGCCCCTGAGTGGCCGTAATGACGAAGAGTGGCGCAATGGTGGGTACGACTGAGCTGCAGGCAGTGGATAGTGTCGAGTCAACATTGCAGAATTGGACTGGAGGGTCCGAGTGGTGAGCGGAGAACGCAGAGTACGAGATTAGCCGGCTAGCGAGCAAGACAGCGCGCGAGTCGACGAGCGAAGGCGAGTCCACGGACACGCACGAGCACACGGAGCAGAGCTCCACAACGAACGAGGGGAGGCAGACGAACGACGAGGAATTGACGGAAGCGCTGAGTGTGAAACCTGCTGAGCTGGTGGAACCTGCGTGCAAACGAACGAACGAGCGGAGTTGGTGTTGACTTGTAGTTGACATTAGCTTAAGTTGAGTAGAGGTTCTAGTAACCATTTACTAATAAAATACGGTCGGACACGAAAGTGGACGATCGGGCGCGGCAATCGGTGTTGCCGTCGGCCAACAGGTGTTGAGGACATCTACCCAAGTAGAAGACGGCCCGCAGCAGAAGCTATACGACTTGCTTCACAGCCAAGCAAGATAACTGGCCTGCTTCAGCACTGTGATGATATGCAGAAAGCAGCAACTGCAGCACCAAGTTGATGTCAAGAAGAGAGTAAGAGAATTCTGTTGACTTCAACCTAAACAGTTGGAGACTTTGGGATTCGGCCAACTGAGTCACTCGAGATACTGCGATAGCTACCACGCAATAAAGACCAAGGCGTCGGAGTCTGTTGCTCGCGTCCGCCGCTAACGCTGCCTACAGTTTGTTCTCCTTGTGGTTCCTGTGGGGTTCCTGTTAAATAGCGTTCGGCTTAAGGAGCTGTGTCGAGGTAGCTCCTTCCCTAGTTTGGCGCGAATTTGTGAACATATCAGCCCCAACGGTGGCAGCAGGAGCGGAATGGCTTCTGTTCGACACGATACAAGAACTTCTCTCCAGCCGGTCGAGGATTTTAAAGGTTTCTGGCGAAATATTTTTTTGTGTAGAAAGCACGACCTGATTCGAATCTGTTGTCGATTCTGCTTTGTAAAGCTGTCCGGGTTTCTGGAAAGTTGACAAGTTCCAATGAGTACATTATCTGAAGCGCCCAAAGACATGTGGCTCCGTTCAATCTCGTCAGAAATGTAGAAGCTCGCTGGGTTAGACTGAAGCAGAGAGCACGACGTCGATCAGAACGATAGTCACGACCGTCAAAGTCGAGGTCGCGTTTTCCATGCTCGTAGCCATGCACAGAGTGTTTAAGAAATCCACCGTGAAGATGACCGCTTCAGGCATGAATATTCTTCAAGAAGAACTTGATGGGGGAAGCAGAAGGATCGCTGGAATCTCATACTTTGTGTTCTTTGTGGCACGACAAAGCACTTGGTGGGCTGGATAGATGAGTACAATAAGTTGCTGAAGAGCTATAAAGCCCCCGAATCGCACGAGACGATCTCTGTCCGCCAGAACTGCGCGTATAACAGCTATTCCAGGTACAATGCAATTCACCACACGGGCCGTAGTAATTGTAGTGAACGGGATAAACATTTGCCGCGATGATCACTATTGCAAGCATATGCATGGCGGGTTGCCAGCAAAACAAAGAGAGCGTTTTTTCAAGCTAAAGTAGCCGACTTCTTGATTTACGGTCTTGTGTCTAACACTGCCTATCGAGCCCCCCCCCCCCCGAACACCAGGACAAACTTTTAGATAATAATTTATTGAGGGACCAACTTCATAATTCTGAAGCACCCATGATATTGATACTAAGTGGTCGTGGATCAGCATTCATGCATGTTTATTGCGAAAAGGTCATGTCTGGTTTCACTACGTCTACAGTAGTGTAGTGCTCCAGCCGACAACGCGGGGCCAGCTCTGAGCTGAGCTCAGTTAGGCTTGATGTGAAACACGCGCCTCAACCACGATATACTTTTCCCGAATAGCTTCCTCACGAACTCCGACGGGTACAGATACGCCACGGTCCTTACGCGTGTACGTCCGCGCTTCTTCCCTCTCTCTTCTGAACTTAGGTCATCTCTCGCTAGCTCGCGCGTTGGTGGTGCATCCCCAGAGAGCGTCTCGTGCCGCAATTGGGGTGGCTCAGTCGCGGAGATCTTGTTGTTGGCGATGCTTGTAACTCCATCGCTGAGAACGACCACTGTGATGGCAACGATCAGCGCGAAGCGGAGCAGCCCCATGGCTTTTTAAGCAGGAAACTGCGGGCTAGCTTGGACTAGGTAAATTGCAGAATGCCTTCGCTGTCTGCCGTCGGTCAAAGAGATATACTTACACACGTACATACAGTCAATCGTACAGTACCGATAGCGGGTATGCATCTTCGGCTTTGCAAAGAGATGGACCACAAGACTGCAGAACGGTAGGCAAGCACGTAGCTATTAGTATTTGCTCTAGTACGAATCAAACTGGGTATTTTGATGACGAAATATGATAAATACACATCCAAATCGCAGTAGACTCATACTGAGCATCAACAGCGAGTTTGCTCGTCCCCACGATACATGTACATGTACATGTATTGTGCTTTGCAAACGGTTTGTCGTTTTGACTTTGAGCTCTCCTCGATTTATAATAAGCCGAGGTCGATTTAATAAAACGAGGTCAAGGAAAGGGACAGATCGATCTATTTAAGCCGGCCAACAACTCGAGCTACGACAAGCCAAATCAGGGCTTTAGGTCGATCTACGGCAAATCGATCGCTTTTGCGTTTTCAAAAGCGCAATTCGAGCCGATCTATAATAAATCGAGATCGTCCATGCTGCCCCCTCTGATTTGTGCCCTGATTTGTGGACCGACCTTCCTCGATCTAGGCCATAAAACGGGGCGACATTTTATCTGCAAAGCACAATACATGAATGTACATTGTTGGTATGTATACTCTGGAACGGAGTGGTCGACTAGGCGCGTCACACTGTCTGATAGGACACTTATTGGACTGGACCGCTCCCCCCCCCGCTCACCTCGACTCTGTCTCGGCGACGCAAGCCGCTTAGCCAAACGACCACCTTTCGCCACCTCAGGCCTCCACCGCGCCATCGGCATCCCGCAAACCGCGAGTGGAAACGCAGCGACGCCACTCGGCTCCGCTTCCCTAAGGTGTCTGAGACAACATTTCAAAAGCTCTAGATAAACGAGGTACAGTAATAACCTATGTTTGAACACGGCCCAAGTGCCATTTAGAGATGTAGTCGCTTTCTCCGCGGCAACGAGCAGCGTGCCACATTCACCTGGCACCGCGCGCAACGACTGAGCGCGTAGAAGGAGTAGCTCGCACCTATTCTAAGCTAACATCTCACGTGGTTGCAATAGTTGTGCCAGGACGCGGGTACACATTGTAGTGTACCTGTATGTAGTAGCTACATGCAGGCTAGTTGTTGCTGCCCGTGGAAGCATTCTCACCAACACCGGCTTATGGCTGCCATAAAAGCTCGGCATGCTACGTTGGCTCCGCTATGCGATAAAAAATGAGGCCGAGCTGGTAAGAAGTATAGGGAAAACTACATGCAATAGCAGGAAAGACGTCGTACAACGGTGCTATTAGTAAATTCCAAACACTATCTTACTAAAATCCCAGATAAGCCAACATGTAGAACTGCTGCGACAGTAGCAGTGTAAAGGGTAGGATCGATGCCGAAGCCGTGCCAGTAGTTAGCGCGAGCAAAGCGGGTAAGTTACGTGGTAACCGGCCTCCTAGCTACAATGTTATATCATCAATACGTGTGTCGAGTAGGCACGATATCAATGCATTCGTAGTATCTGACTATACTATTCAGCAGCGCCACCTTCGACTACACACACACAACGAAATATAGATACGCGTCAACTTACAAATGCGGGCATTCTTATAGTACTAAGCTTGTAGTGGTAGATAATCTGGCAAAGTGCCCTCGAGCGAGGCGTACAACGGCTTGACAGCGTTCGAGCCTATTGTGGGTAAAAGCCTCGCCATAGTGGCCCCATTCGCACGCCGAGATGTTGCAGTAGAAGTATGCACTAGAAGCGCCGGTCATCTCGCGGGAAATTCAGGTCTAATGCAGTACAGTACCGTGAGTTACTCCGCGGGCAAAAATTAGTTCCACGTGGAAGCAAAATGTTTCACTATTGGTTAATTTATTAAGGCAACTGCGAGGTGAAACTGTTCCGCCAATGTCACTAACGCCAGGGAGCGCACTTGCTTTTGTCGGACCGGCGGCCAAAAGGGGAAAATGGTGCACTGGGGGACGGTCTTCGTGACGGTGACGGCGTCGAGCTTCTTGCTGGGGCGGCGCGAGCTGCCCAAGATCGGGCGCTTCTTGGGGCTCTACAGCGGCCGCTCCGTGGGCGCCATCCTGCGCGCCAAGAAGGAGTTCTTCGACGCCACCAAGGACAACGACCTGGTCAAGGTGCGCAACGGCCTGGTCTCTCATACTCTTGTTCACTTTCCCCTTTTGCGTAACTTTAGATTGTTTGTCCGCCAGCTTCAACGCGAGTTCCAGCGCGGTATCGAGGAGCTCAACGAGATCCGCTCCGAACTCACGACCGTCGGCAGCATGCGTCGTCCCCTGCAGCCCTCAGGAGCCCCGGCATCGGCCCCAAGAGGAGCCGCCACTTTCGACCACTCGGCCGCAGCAGCAGCTACAAATGCCACTGGTGCGGCATCCGTAGCATCGACGCCGCCAGCCAACCAGGCGCAGTCTGCGCGGCGCTCCAGTGTGTCGTTGGCCTCAGCGGCCGCGTACGAGATGCAGGACGGCGTGCGGCGCAGCGCCGAGGCCAGTCTGGCCATGGCCGAGCTGAAACTGGCGGAGCAGGGCAAGTTCGCCCCCAGAGTGGAGAGTCAAGAGGGCGGCGCTGACTACGTGTCCGCCAGCATCATGGACAGTCTGCTGCTGGACCAGGAGAAAGCCCACAAGGCGAAGGGCTCAGGAGCAAACTAGGAAAAAATGTATCAAAGAACTGCGGTTGCCGTCTGTGCTGTACTGGTAGCTGTTGGGGTAGACCTGGGCGAACTGATGCTTTTAAGGCTTGGATGTGCGCAGTGACAAGGTGGTGAACGAGGACCCGCCCAATGTGCTGCTGGTCGTGGACCACGACTCATGGTGGAGTCGTTCCGGTTCCACGACTCGCGCTACCTCGTGGGGGAAGAAGACCCGTCCAACCTGTTCCGAGGCAGCAACATGACGGTCACGCCCAGCTTCGACGAGTGGGCCAAGCGCGGCGTCGCGTTCACCAACATGTGGTCGAGCTGGCGGACGAGTCGATCGGTGGAGGGTTTGCTCTTCGCGCAGCTCCCGTACGACAGCATGGCGGACTCGGGCATGACGGGAGGCAAGAAGAACTACCAGCTGGCTGGTCTGCCGCAGTTCTTCAAGGCCAAGAGCTACGAGCCGTTCTTCACGACGGGCTGCAAGACCGACCTCGCACGGCTTCGATACCGTCTGGGGTCGGGACGAGATGATCAAGCTGGCGGAGAGCGACCTGGGCATCACGCCCGACCAGTGGTTCGGCAAGGAGCACCGCGAGCTCTACTGGGGCGTGCACGACGACATCAGCTTCCAGCTTCTTGGAGATCTGATGGTGAACAAGACCAAGGAGCAGGCGGACCGCGTAGCTCGTGGTGAGCCCAAGAAGCCGCTGTTCCTGAACCACTACACCATTTCGAGTCACGTGTCGTACGAAGAGCGCCCGACGTGGTACGTGGAGTCCAAGAAGCCGGACTTCTCGGCGCTGTACGATGGCCTGGAGAACGCCGACAGCATCAAGAACTACGTGGAGATGCGCTACTTCTCGGACATGGAGTTCGGCAAGTTCATGGACCGCATGTCGGCTGCTGGCATTCTGAAAGACACCATCGTCGTAGTGGTGGGCGACCACGGCCAAGCTCCCGAAGCCGGCAACTACATTCCCGAGGCGCGCGACGTGTCCGTCCATCATGTTGCGGGCGCGCTCGTCGCTGAGGGCCGACTGGGCGACGCTGTGGGGATGAAGATCGAGGATGCGACCGAGCAGTACGACATCCTCAACACGCTGGCTGATATCGTCGGCGTGCCGGAGGAAGGATTCCTGCAGGACGGAGTGGGCCGGTCACTGAAGCGCCAGGTTAAGTTCGGCGAGCGCGTGGTGTACAGCAACAACCCGAGCCGTAAGATATCGATCGTCCGTGGAACCGAGCGACTGCGCTACGATCGCGCTGCAAGGTCTGTGCTACTGCACGACGCTAAGGCTGATCATGACATGCACACAGATCTGTTCCCGGATCTCACGACGGAAGCGCAGGCGGAGTGGCTCAAGTGGCGAGACAACGGCCGCCAACTCACCGAGTATTACACCAAGCGGTGGGACAAGAGATGCTTGTTCGCAGGACACTACGATCTACATGTAGTACATGTAGGAAGTATTCACAAGTAGGCAACAAAATAAGCAAGGCAATTATCATGCATTTTCGCATGAAAAATTCTGGAAGTCCGAAAAAATGACTGGAACAAAAGCTGTCCTTCCGTAGTCATCGGAGCAGTCTTCTAATCGCCGCTCATCTTGGAGTCTATCGATGTTGTTGCTTCTACAGTCGAGCCGCGAGCACGTCGGTCGTACAATATCTCGACTGAGGTCCGTGATCTCCTTGATCAACATGACAAAATTCCTCAACAGAAGTCATTCTACTCTTGTCAAGAGAGCTGGAGTTAGGTATGGCTTGCATCTACTTATACCGGTTCGCCTCCCAAGCGCGATGTACCATTCCGAGCTAGCGGAGGTCACAACGAATTCAATGCGAGACCCATCCTCGTGTTCTCACCGGTGGGGCTCATTGCACTTGGGCTGCTCGTACATGCGCTTGAAACCCATGGAGTTTGCTTCATGCTGAACCTCAGCACGTCAAAGTCTAAAAGTTCATCACGTTGACTCAGCCCGATGAGCACAACAAAGTCAAAGCTATCCCGAGCACGATCGATCGTCACCATAATTCACTCGCTACCAGCGCGAACTTCCGAGGAAACTCGGCGGGCTCAATCCCTCGCAGCTCTTTCGTGCGATCCTGCTAAAAGCTGCACCACGCATGGTCCACTGTGCACACTAGCTCTCGTGGAGGACAGCACTCCGTCGAACGCCTTCTTGCGCTGGAAGAGTACACCCGACAGACACCACTTGGTCGAGTTCTGTTCGTGGTTATTGGAACCTTTCTCCCAGTAGAAATCTTCGCCCCTCCAGGACCCCGCACTCGGGTGGCGAGCCAACTACGGCTTTTGGGTTCGGGACGCCATAGTGTTTGCGTCTGTGCTGTATGTCATCACGGTCCAGGCAAAGTATTTTCTCAAAAACTTCGTGAAATCTCGGCGTCAAGTGCTGTGGTCATTCTACAGATAGGGGTCGATGTGGCTTGTGCTGCGAATGGCTGGTTCCCGATCCCGTTCGCTGCTATCGTTATGGCCCCAGCTTCCTATGGAATTTCCATCGTACCGTTTTATGCTGTAGTGGGGATGCCCGCGAACTGTAAGCTGGTGGTGATTCTTTTGCTGCTAGTCATAAAGATGGTCGTGAAAAATATCGCGTGACTCACATCATCTTTTCCGTGGATTTTTTTAACGCGCTGTACTTGGCCATGAGCATGGAGACCGCGAGGTCCTTTTCTATGAGAATTACGTTGCGACCGCTCACACTGGCCTCGTACGACAAAACCGTTGGAACCCACAAACGCGTGAGTTCCGCCCCCTGGCCAGACAAGATCATTCCGCTTTTCGCAGAGCAAAGAGCAGAGCTAACGCCTACAATAAAGCCCGCCTTTGCCCGCACACACTAAAGCTTGTTACTGTCTGTGAGCTTAGTTGAAGTGCTGATCCTGATGGTTATGAGCCCAAACCAAGGGGGGCTGGACAGCCATCGCATTGATACTGTTCGGTTCCTGAGATTCGACGGCAAGAATTTCCTCGCGTACAAGGAGGGACTGAAGGCGGCACTGAAGGCTCGCAGGTGCTGGAAGATCCTCGTCGGAGAGGAGTCCAAGCCGGAGCGTGATGGAACACCCGAGGCGGCGCGACGACGCAAGAAGTGGAAGGAGAAGGTGTTGCTGCTGAACGACATTCTCACCAACACTCTGGACGACGGGACCCGCGTGCGGTTGGCGCATTTGGAGACCCCACAGGCGAAGTGGAGTGCGTTGGTCGAGGATTTCGAGAAGAAGTCGTTCGCGGTTGCTCTGTTCAAGTGTCGTGAGCTGCTTAATGTTGAATTTGACGGAGAAAATGAATCGATTCGTGACTATATTCATCGTGTGGAGGCTATACGCCAGGAGTTGACTCTGATGGGTGAACAAGTTTCGGATCGTGAGGTGATTACCGCTCTGCTGACTGGCCTCGGTGACAAGTACGAAAGCATGGTCGAGACCTTCGACAATCTTGATGATTACACCTTGCAGCAAGTGAAGGTCAAGTTGACTAGCAGGGAAGAGCGCATGAAGCAGGCAAAGTCTGTATCGGAAGCGCGAGCAAGGAAGAATGCTCAGCCTCAGACTGCAGCTGGGTATGCGCCTGCTCCTCAGCAGCCCCACGGAGAGAGCTCCTTCTATACTCAAGGGAAGAAGCGGCGTTCCGGTGGTGGTGGAGACCGAGGTGGACAACAGAAGCGGAGGCGGACGAACATACAGTGCTGGAATTGCGGCAAGTGGGGGCACTTCGAGCGCGATTGCACTGCGCCGAAGACGGACCAGTCGAAGAAAGGCAAGAGGGGCAAGGGCAAGCAGGCTGCCCGGGGCCATCGTGATGACGATACCCACGACGACGTACCGGGATACTACAACCCGTACGAGAAGAAGCCTAAAGGCAAGCCGGTGAATATGATTGAGCTGGTGAAAAGTGATGCTGCGCCTTGCTTTACTAATGAACCGTCTACGACTGAGTCTGGCATTGTCAACTGTGTGTCTTTCGTGTTGGATAACGCGTCGAGTGTCAACATCTGCGGATGCCGGGATGCTTTCATTTCGATGACGGAAGACACGGACACTGTGATGAAGTGGGTGGATCCGTCTACTACGCTGAAGCCGTCGTTCAAAGGCCTGGTAAGACTGGTGATGATTGATGCGGTGACTATGAAGAAGGTGCCGATCACTATCGAGGCTCTGTTCGTGGATGGAGCCACGAACATCCTCTCGCAGCGGTTGATGTACTTGCAGCATGGGTTCAAATCCCAGACAAGTGATGATCAGGAGTACATCTCATTGACAAACACGACGATGCAATACACTTGGCGGTTTGACATTGTCGATGGTTTGTACCAGTCTCTGGTGGAGATTCCACGGCCGTGCAAAGTGATGCCTGTGATGTCGGTGTTGCAGACCTCCACAAGCACGCCCTCCTCGTTGAAGCTTTGGCACCTGCGTCTAGCCCACGCGAACTGGCAGACGATAAAGGAAATGGAGGCCAAGGGCTTGGTGGAGGGGCTGAACCTGGGACGTGATGGTCGTAAGGCTAAGGGGACCTGCTACGACTGCGATATGGCTAAAATGAAGCGCATGTCGTTCCGTAAGACGGTCCCCAAGAGGACAACTGTGCCGTTCAAGAAAGTGTACATGGATCTCGGCTTCATACAAGTTCCTACAATGGAGGGGCACACTGTGTACCTTCATTTGATCGATGAAGGATCGAGATTCCAGTGGTACTTTAGGCAGCACACCAAGGATGAGACCGTGAGTCGCTTGAAGGACTTCCGAGATCTCATCAAGGCGAAACATCAGAAGCTGGTGAACGTTTTCCATTCAGACCAGGGGACTGAGTTTCTCAATACGCAAACTGCGCAGTAGTTGGCTGGTGAATCGCTGCAGATTTTCTCGCACCCGCACACGCCAGAGGAGGCATGTTTGATCGAGAAGGCACATGGCACGCTGTTCAACAAGGTGAGGGCGGTTCTGTACAGCAGCGGCATGCCTAGTTTGCTATGGGGCGAGGCCGCAGCGTACGTCATTGAAACGATAAACCGCACGAGTACCAAGGGCAACAAAGACAATTTGACCTCGCATGAAAAAGTGTATGGCACGAAGCCCAGTGTTAAACACTTGCGCCCGTTTGGTTGCTTAGCGCTGAAATTTGTGGACAAGGTGTACCGAGTGCACAAGTTGTCGATGCGTGGTGCTCCTGCCCTGATGGTGGGCTACGCAACGAAGACGAAAGGCTATCGACTCCTGGACTTGACTAGTGGAGTGATTAGCGAGCATCGTCGACAGAATGTGAAGTTCTTTGAGCAGACTACGGTATCGAGCGAGTATGTCGACAAACTATTGAACATTGTGTATCGTCAAAGACGACGACCTGAGCTTGATAGTACGAAGTTGCCGTTCGTTCCGTTGCCTGTTGTGGAGCTTCCCGAGCCTGATGAGCATGATGAAGTTGATGAGGATGATGCTGAACACACAGAGAGCGCTGTGGCGGCCGAGTCGAGCAGGGCAGCTGTAAATGTGCACGCGCAAAGCGGGGATAGCGACGACAGCCCTGCAAGTAGCGCGGCACAGGACAGTGATGATTCTGGTGAGAGTCTAGAGGACAAGAGACCGGTGCCGAAACGAAAGCGTCATCTGCCAGTGGAGGTGGAAAACCCGCGACGCTCGGAGCGCGTGAGGAAGAAGCCTGCTCATCTCAAGGACTTTGTGGCGAGTGTGCTGAGCTCGTCCACGGCAGCAACCGCAGTGATGGGACTACATGTTCCATTGACCTGGGAAGAAATGATGGCCTCTCCCCAATGCGAGAAGTGGCTCGAGGCCACGAAGGAAGAGTTTCTGGCGCAACTAAAGAATGGAACTTGGGTCTTGGTGCCACGGCCCAAGAACGCTCATGTACTCAAAAATAAATGGATTTGGGTGCTGAAGCAGAATGAACGCCGGCTGGTGAGGTTCAAAGCCAGACTGGTAGTTCTTGGCTGCTTGCAGATTTGGGGATTGGAGTTCGATGACACGTTTGCTCCAGTGGTCCGGTTCGAGACCCTGAGATTTGTGTTGCTGTACGCGGGAATGACGCGAGCAGTTGTGAGGCAGTTCGACTTCGTAACTGCATTCCTCAACGCACCCACCGACAGGGTAATCTTCATGGAGCAGCCACAAGGGCACGTGAAGAGGGGCTACGAGGATTGGGTCTGCCTCTTGAAGAGAAGCATCTACGGCCTGCGTCAGTCGCCGCGCAACTGGAACAGTACGCTGCACCTGGCGTTGGTGGAGTTTGGCTTCCAGATGTGCTTTAAGGACGAGGCTCTGTACTGGATTCGGGTGGAGTCACGCCTGGTGCTCTTACCGATCTACGTAGATGACATTCTGATTATTGGCTGTGAACAAGATGTGGATTTCATAGCTGAGAAGTTGAAAGCCCGCTTTGACATGAAAGAGTTGGGTACAGTGAACTACCTGTTGGGATTACAAATCGCGTATGACCCGGAGCGGCACGTGATCTTCCAGCAGACGAAGTACGTGCAGGACATCATGCAGAAGTTTCACATGGACTCAGCGTATCCTGTGAACATTCCGATGACAACTGATGCAGTGAAGTTAGCACCGGCTACGGAAGGCGAGATGAGCGTCTGCCGTACCGTAGCCTGGTGGGATGCCTGCAGTACTTGGTGAGTGGATCTCGCCCGGAGCTGGCGACGGCGATCCGGATTCTGAGCAAGTTTCTGGACAAGTACTCGGCGGTGCACTGGCGGGCAGCCAAGAGGGTGCTTCGCTATCTGATTGGCAGTCAGGACATGGGGCTGCACTACGATTTGGTGGAAGCTCGGAAGTACGAGAAGCTCCACATTGAGGTCTATACAGATGCCAACTTTGCTTCAGAAGGGGGAGACATGAAATCTGTGAGTGGCTTTGCTGTGTACTGCAATGGACAGCTTATTTCGGCCAAAAGCTGGAAGCAAGACATCCTTGCAGAGAGCACGTGTGAAGCAGAGCTGATAGCGGCCAACACGGGAGCCCATGATGCCGTGTGGCTGGAGCAGTTGGTGGATGAGTTGCAGTTGCCAAAGGTGGGCACTGAGCTCTTGTGCGACTCTAGCAGTGCGCGTGAACTGATGAAACATGCTGGTAAACACCGTCGTACCAAGCAGTTGAGAATCAAAGACCTCAAAATCCGCGAGTACGTGGCGAAGAACGGCTTGACCGTGAAGCCTGTGGCGTCGAAGGAGAACGTCGCCGACATGTTGACGAAGCCGTTGCCCGTTGAGATGTTTAGGCGCCACCGTGCACAGCTTGGAGTGCGTGCGACGGGGAGTGCAGCCAAAGGTGATGGCGGAGAGCTCGCTCGGCACACCGAAAAGGCTGAGTAGCTGGATCCGTGGTGCGTTCGCCACGTGGGTGTGGGACCAGCAAGGAGACCCAGTACGCAAACAGAAGAGAGCCCGCACGCTGATGAGTGTGACGCCACCTAGTGGTATGAGGATTTGGCATGGTGTGGAGCTCCGCGACTGGAAGGAAGGCCAGATCCGCGCGCGAGTGTGTCGACACTGTGCGTCTGTGTGGAGATCGATGTTGCATGTATCGATTTCGTGTTCAAACGACCTGCATACTGGAGAAGGGTATTGACATGGTCTGTTTGTTCTAAATGTCTTGTGCTGTGCTTGAAGGGCTGAAGATCCGAGGCAGTGTTGATGTCGAGAAGAGAGTATGAGAATTACGTTGCGACCGCTCACACTGGCCTCGTACGACAAAACCGTTGGAACCCACAAACGCGTGAGTTCCGCCCCCTGGCCAGACAAGATCATTCCGCTTTTCGCAGAGCAAAGAGCAGAGCTAACGCCTACAATAAAGCCCGCCTTTGCCCGCACACACTAAAGCTTGTTACTGTCTGTGAGCTTAGTTGAAGTGCTGATCCTGATTTTTTCTATTGTGGCTGTTATCATCTTGATCGACGTCATGCAGTCAACCACGGAGCTTTTTAGCCTGCACCGGCGAACTGTGCACATTTCGAGGGACTCCGCCGCCAAGTGCGATAATCTGGTGAGTTTAGCTTGTGATCGTTGCCTATTTGCGAGCAATTCTATACTTAAAGTAGTGAATGGTTCAATTCAAACTCGATCCTGTCTTCATCGCGAGATAGCATCGGAAATACAAGTGTTGCTGGTGTAGGAAGCTCCCGGGTCTATCCCCAGCCTGGTCGTCCCCTGCTACAGGTAGACAGGTCCCATCGAGCCCGACTACCATTGTTCCGCGTTCCTCATAGGTGACCAGGCCCCATCCAGCCCAGTCGCCCATAGTATTCCACGCGTCCACCCTGACGAGCTTACACCGTTGTCGTCGTCGCGTAGATAGGACAGTATAGCGCCGACTGCCAGCAGGTGCGAGGCAGTACAATGATCGACCAGACAGGTACTGGCCTCTTCACCAGGCGTGTCGGGGGTAGGGATGTCACAATATTTAAAATATTTGGTAAGTGATATGGTAGCACTAGAGAGGAAGTACGGCGGGCATCGGGAGCCGAGATGCTGTGTTGAGTACGCTGGAAATTCGAAACTGAAATTGAGTTAAGCACCTTCGGCCTATTCCTCCTAGCAATGCTAGTCCTCGGTGCCTGTAACTTCAACATCTAACTTCAAGCACATCGCTTCCTACATCTTTAACTTCATCCAGATGACTGCGTTGCACGCAGGTTACACAGCATACTGCAGCTTGATCTCCACAAAGTTGGCAGATCGTTACCCATTTTCGCGCTCTATGTGCTTGTAGTCGATAATATCGTGACAAGGGACGGCTGGGAGGGGAAATACAATCGTCCTGGGCTCCGGCAAGCCACAGGCGATCCCCACCGGACATGTGAACAGGCTGAACAGCATCTCCGTCACGGCACTCGGGCACACCCAAGCAAGTACTTGCATAGCTGTCGAGACCTACTTATGTTTTACAAAAACCTGCTGTACTGTACCTGTACTGTACCTCAACTAACGTATAATACGGAATAAAGGACGGCGCATTTTTTTTTAGAGCGCGGTAAAATGAAAATTGCGCACTTTATTCTATGCGCACTCTATTTTTCTTCGGTTTTTGACATCGATCCTGGCAAAGGATACTTCAACAGAATTGTTTACACTTTCTACAGGCCTGCAATGCAAAAGTACCAATTCAAACTCTGATGCGTGCTGTGAGGGCGCCGTTTCATAAACTTAGTTCACTAACCATTAAGAATCAATTCTGTACTTTATCAACGAACGCGAGAAAAAAAAGCCTCTGTATTCACAGTGACCAATGGTCTACATCGCTGGCGTGGCGATACGTAACGCTAGATGAAAGCGCTCCACTAGATAATACATGTCGATTCAGCGCACAAACATTGCTGCTAGAAGAATGACTACAAGTACTTTTCGTAAGCGTAGCCAAGGTCAGGCTACGCTGGACCTGAGCAATATCCGGAGTAGTTTCCGCTGATACTGTAGGATCGGCGCGTATGCATAAAACGTAAAACCATATTATGACTTCGTTTAGCGGAGTGTTCCTCAAAACCAATGCCAGCACTTCTGACAACATGCATGCTGCCGGCATTTTGTTTCCACACACTTAGTTTGGATTTCCGGTTGTTACTGATGCGCACTCTATTTTATGGCACTCTATTTTTATAGAGCGCGCTCTTTTACCGCGCTCTAATCGCAGGGCGCTCTATTAGCTAGGGGAACTTTATTCGATATTACTGAGATAGCAAGTGTACCGTAGGTATGCTGCTGGCGCAGCCGGCAGGGGATTAATTCGGTGTCGCATGAAGCCGTGCGTGTCGTGCTCGAAAAAAGTGTCGCTTGATTATGATATTTGTATTGAATACACTTAACTGAGAATCTTGTTTATATATCTTTACCTGCATAAGTACTCTGTATACTTAATGGAAGTGTAAGTGTCGTCTCCGGGCGTCAATCTTCTCAATCCGGATCCGTCATTCTGTAGCCCTGCAGAGGAAATCAGCATTGCTTCTGCCGCGATGGTGCTGGATGAAACGCCGGAGCAGCGTCGCCGTCGTCTTGACGCTGCAAATGCGCGCGCGTGGGGAAGGCGTGCCGCGATAGTGTTGGATGAAACGCCGGCTGCGCCAGCAGGGGATAGCAAGTGTACGGTGCCGTAAGGTATGCTGCTGGCGCAGCAAACGCATGCGTTAAGTATCCATCATATATGACATATGATGAAAGTAAACTGAATAATTACCTAGTCAGTCTCTGTCAACGAAGAAGCATCAATCGTATCATTAATTTTCGTTTCATTCGAATCATTTCCAGTTCTCACGTCCACAGACGCAGCAACTCCAGGGTGAACTTACAGCGCCAAGGTAAGAATAGACTTTGCTTGGGAGGGCACTGCTGCAGCTTCTAACTTGCTTGTATTTGGCTATTAACAGCGCGAAGGCAAGAAAATCATTCATATTATCGTGAGTGTGTTTGAATGCAAGCACAGCGCCGGCGACTGGTGCGCCGCAAGTGCGGCGCGCCTAAGTCGTGTACGCTGTGCGTTTATCTGTTTTGTTTTATATTTGCGATCTCAGCCCCCGCGAAGCCCTAGTATACGTGATTTCCTCCTACAATATCCATCCGAATACTAAACCATGCAACAAGGTATACTATCGCTTATAATACCCTTCTACATACAAAGCACAAGTATAACGGTTTCCCACTAGTATATTTCCTATTATATGACCCTATTTTCTGGGTATACTACTACTATAATACTGGTTCACTATTTTGACACGGGTGTCAAAGTTTCAAGCTTTCGTAGCTGAGCTTTTTACTTTAGTTTTTAGTCCTTGGTTGCGCACCTGATCATCTCCTCGGATGGAGCTCTACGTTTATGACGAACAAACTCGGTATTCCTTTTATATGCAATGGCAACTTCTTTCAAAGGTGTACAGGTTCCATCGAGGACAACCACAAATATCAACATGTAGCAGCGAGCAGACATTTGCCCTCCCAGCGCTTCTTGTAGTAGGCAGTGACCTCCCGCCCCTGATCTCGCCATGCGCGCCACTGGTTCTTCCCCTCCGTTGGGAGGGCAGGGAACAGGTCGCGCTTCATGTCGTGGTCGCTGTAGGCGTCGTGTAGCAGCACGGAGCTGGTACTTCGGTCGTACCGCAGCCGCTCGTGGCCCCGCACGATGGCGTTCTTGACGGCTGGGTTGTTGCTGTACACGACGCGCTCCCCAAACGTGACGTTGCGCTTGAGGGACCGACCAACGCCGTCCTGCAGGAATCCTTCATCTGGGACGCCCGTGATGTCAGCCAGCGTGTTGAGCACGTCGTACTGCTCGGCCGCGTCCTCGATCCTCGCTCCGACGTAGCTGCCCAGTCGGCCTTCCGCTATCAACGCGCCAGCCACATGGGTGCAGGAGACGTCGCGCTTCTCGGGCGTGTCGTTGCCGAACTCGGGGCTTGTCCGTGGTCTCCGACGATGAGGACGATGGTATCGTTGAGCACGCCCGCGTCTTCCATCCGGTCCAGGAACTTGCCGAGCTCCATGTCGGTGAAGTACCGCATCTCGAGGTAGTTTTTGATGTTGTCGGCGTTCGCTTCGCCCTCGTAGAGCGCGGAGAAGTCGGGTTTGTCGGCCTCGGCGTACCAAGTGGGGCGGTCCGTGTAGTCCACGTGGCTCGAGATGGTGTAGTGCGTCAGGAACAGCGGCTGCTTGTCGGTCTGGTCCTGGGTCTTGTTGATCAGCAGGCTGCCGAGGAGCTCGAAGCTCACATCGTCGTGCACGCCCCACTGGAACTTCCGCTTTGCTGCTCCATTCCAGTCGTCAGATGAGATGCCCAAGTCGCTCTCACCAAGTTCCATCATCTTGTCTTGGTCCCAGAGCGTATCAAAGCCGTGAGCAGGCAGGAACTCCTTCCAGTCATCGTATCCCGTCCACGTGCCCGTGGTGAAGAAGGTCTCGTACCCTTTCTGCTTGAAGAGCTGCGGCATACCAGCGAGCTGCACGTCCGCCCTGCCCCCTGCCGTATCCGTTGTCTGTGCCGAGTCGTACGGGATCTGTGCGAAGAGCAAACTCGCCAGCGAGCGACTGGTCTTCCAGCTGGACCAGAGGTTCGGGAACGCCACGCCGCGCCTCGCCCACTTGTCGAAGTTGGGCACGACCGTCCCGTTCCAGCCCTTGAAGAGGTTGGACGGGTCTTCTGCCCCCACTAGGTAGTGCGAGTCGTGGAACCGGAAGGACTCGACCGCGATGACGACCACGTTGGGAGGGTTGCTGTCGTTCACGCTCACGTTGAACGCCAAGTCTCCGCTGAATCCGTGGGTCCGTCGGTAGAGTGAGTCTCCCGCCGACAAGGTGTAGGTTTCCGTGCTGTGGATGTACACGGCGGCGTTCTTGATGCTCCCATCGGCGACTAGAGGCACGAATCCGACTTCAGTGACCTTCAGAGCGCGAGTGAACAGCTCGTTGAGTGTCGAATCCATCGCCACATTGGCTACTAGAGGAGACGACGCCTGGCTGATGGCCAGCACGATCATGGACAGGAAGACGATGGCGAAGAGCGCGACAACGAGCTGCACTGCGAGGAGCAACCAGTCGACGCTTTGAAGCCAACGAGCAGTTCGCTCATGCCACGTCTCGCGATCACTGGCATCGCTGGAGGAAGACGAAGACGACGAGGAGGAGGATTGAATCAGCTCGTCCAGCGATACACCCCCGCCGACGCTACTGCTCAGTCGTTTGGGTGTCACGGTGTTGGCGTACGTCACCGCTTGGCCGTTCTCCAGCAGCAACTCGCTGACGTCGTCGTAGCTGTCGTTAGAAGAAGAAGACGACGACGACGACGATGACGAAGACGAACCGTGCTCCAGCTCCTCCTTGGGTGTCCACAGCTCCTCTTCGTCTCTCTTCAAGCGTCTGCGGATGCTATCGACAGCGCGAAGCAGCGCGTGCGTCGGGTTCCAGCGCGTGAGGTCCGTCCTCGACGTCCACGTGCGAACCGAGGCGAAGAGCGTCGCCACCAGAATCAGCACCGTCCCCGTCAAGTAAGCCTCGTTGAACTCCGACTGGGAAATGGCTACACTGCCGACCATGTCGCTGTCAGCAATGGCCATGGCCACGATCTCGAAGGTGAAGCGCATGCTGCGCAGTCGCACGAGTAGAATATCCGCCACGAACGGGGCTGTAGTCGCCACGAACAGCAGCCACGACGTGGAGAACGTCACGACTCGGCGGATGACGCGCTGGCGCTTCCACTTGATGAAGATCTGCACCGTCATGCTGTCCGACGAGGTGCCGAGTGTCTGAAGCAGCACGAAGTCGACGAACCAGAGCGCGATGACGAGGTACGTGGCGCAGATCAAGTCTTCGAGCAGCCCCAGACCCAGCGCTCCCAGCCCCACGGCAAGGGTCTTGTCATTGTCGGTGCCGTACATCCCGATGAGGGCCGAGAGCCCCACGCAGCGGTAGATGAAGAAGAAGAGCAGCACTGCCGCGTAGACGAAGGCCCAGCCGAGCCACCGGTGGCACCAGAAGTTGGAGTACTGCAGCGTCAGCAGCATCTCACGAGGTCGCAGCCAGCGTCCGGACTTGAGGTCGTCTCGAGAGTCGAAGGCCGAGAACTTCTCGTCCATCGCTGGGGCTTCCACACTCAACGCAGCAGATGAAGACGACACCATCGTAGCTGGTAGACGGGGGAGGACTTGCGTCTCGAGCAGAATCGTGGTCGATGCGGTCGGAATCGACGGCAGTACTGTGGAGGGATCGCAGCCGAGTAACTTGGAGAATGAATGACCTGGGACTCGAAGCCGAATGCTGGAAGCCGAGCCTCGCCGAGAAGTACGGGTACAGACAGGTTCCACTAATTCAGAGAACGTGCTGGATAGCAGAAACCTTGGGGACTATGTGGCCATGGAACTGCAACGGTGGTAGCGACTTAATTCGTAGGTGGCGTCGAACAGCACAACCGAACGCAGCGAGGGGTTCCTCGACTGCATAGTTGGCGCACAGTGGGCTCGACTACATTCGAAATACAAAAAAGTCCCCTTTTCCTTCTTGCTGACGATGTCTGCAAATTTGGGGGAACCAGCACATTGCTGGATTAGCTTTATTAAAGCCGATCGCGATCCACAAACGGGATCGCCCCCAATCCAGATCGGCGACTATTACAGTGATGTGTCCACCATTCGTGCCGCAACTCGAGAGCAAGACACAGCGTCGATTCGTGTGTAGACTTGAAAACAATCACTTGACCAGCGGCCTTGCTGTCGGATTAAGTTGTCTTCAGCCCCTGCCTCAAAAAGCGCAGTAGCACCACCGCTTCTCAGCGAGTGAGAGCTGTATTCGGATGGCTTCAGTCCAATCGCAAGTGCCCCCTTCCGAAGCAGTGACGTCACTTCCTCTGATCCGATCATATGTGATCTAAGCTGAAAAACCGCAACCGTCGAATTCCTGTGTGTACCGAGTTGCATGACGACCTACATTGGTTTGAAACGTTTTTACGCGCCGGTCGTCTTCGAGGTGTGCCGACAAGACTTTTTGTGTCACTCCCTCCCCCCGACGCCCACCTGTACGTCGACGCAAGTGACGATGGTCTGGTGGCACTGGATCCGGCAAACCAGCGATACATTCGTTGTGTATTTGACGAAGCCGAACGTGCACTAATTGCTTCCGGCGACTTCGACATCAATATCCGCGAACAATTATCGATCGTGCTGGCGACACTACTTTTCGCTCCGAGTTGGCACCAGCAGTTTTGTCCCGGTATTCCCCATATTCGCTTTTGGTCTAATAATACGACGGCAGTGGCAAGATCAAACGTGTTGGCCTCCAATCATCCATTCAGTACGGTGCTGAATCGAACAATTGGTCTAGTGGAAGCCGTATTCACGGTGCGAATCTCTGTGAAGCACATTCCTGGTGCAGCAATACACTCGCGGACGCAGGATCACGACCCAGGGACACCAAACTAACTACGTACTTTACTGAGCATTGTGCCTCTTGGACTGATGTACAGGTGACGGTGAAAATTCGACATATCTACAGGACATTCTCACAAGTCTTCGATCCCACTCACTGGCCAAGTCATCAAGAAAGAAGTATATCGCCACCCTGGTACAAATGGACTCTCTAGTGCAGATCTCATGGGTTTACAGTGCAGTTGCCCCTTCGCCGGAACACCATTCTTACCAACTGGCCCTCTTTGGGGTCTTCTGTTGGTCAACGGGAACCTACGGCAAAACCAATAATCCCAGCACCGTTTTGGCCAAGGTTAGCCATGTGTCGTGGTGTCATCAAGTCGCCTTTGGATATCCAGTATCGCTCTTACGCTCCGACAAGCGGGCAATGCGAGGGATGCAGCGGCTCTCTTCTCCGCCCCAGAGAAAACAACCAGTTACGCTCCCGATGCTTCGAGCCATGTGGGAAGCCCTCGACTTCCGCCTTGCCCACGGCCGCGTGTTTTGGGGGGTTACGGTCGTGGGCTTCTTCTTTATGCTGAGGCGCAGCGAATACTTGGCCACCAGTGGCCAGCTTCAGAATTACGCACTTCGTGTCGGTGATTTCGCCTGCTTACGAACTAGTGGAGCTGCTGCAAGTAGGCGCCAAAATGTGGAAATTGTGGAGATCTGTTTTCGGGGCAGTAAAACGGACCAATTTCGTGTCTCGACAACTCGCCGATTGCATCGCTCCGGTACTAGTTGGCTATGTCCCGTACGAGCTGCATGGTTTTTGGTTCAGCACGCGGAGTCGCTACGGCCAGCCCAAAACCCGCCAATTTGCCTTGTTCTTACACTTGGATCGGAGATGCTGAAAGAATGGTTTGGCAGCTCGAACACACAGGCAAACATGCCGTAGACTGGCTAATAATTCTTGGAGCTGCTTTAACGAAATGTACTCCGCCACTTGAGCCGTTTGGACTCGGTTGAGAGCCTTGTTGAAGTGAATTGACGTGCGTCATACAAATGTGAATGTAGTTGACAGAGGTAATGCACCATGTGCATGTTCCTTGCTTGTCATGAGTGAAGGTGCCTAAACTAGACTAATGCTTACGCCCTAGCCTTGCACTTGAACGGGGCGGGCCGACGACGTGCTCGTCACGTCTCGATCCTTACATCCTCCCGGGTTTGATATCACGTTGACGGCGCTTGAAGTCGTCGACGAGAACTTTCCAGTGCGAGACGTGCTTGATGTCTTTTTCCAGTTCACACAAAGATTCATGGTCTGGGAGGCCATGCCACTTGACAAGCCACTCTGTCTTGCGATTGAACTGGCGCTTGCGTAGTAGTTGCTCGACAATGTGAAGGTCTTCTCCAGTGTCGTTATCTGTGATGATGCGAGATGCTTTCGGAAGAACACGAGTCTCAAACTTGTCCAGGTTGGATACGTAATGGCTGAGAACGTCTACGTTGAACGTAGGGTTCAATGTCTTTCGCAGCATGCTTGAGTGGAATACGGCGTGTATCCAGCATAACCAAATCTCCTTCCTTGAAATGGACGTTGCTACGACGTTGATCGTAATACTTCTTTTGCGATGCTTGAGCCTTGAGTAGGTGTTCCTTGGCTTTGCCGATAATTTTGTCGCGTTCATCCTTGAAGCAGTTTGCATACTCAGACAGTCCTTGTTGAACTTGAACTGTGGTAGACAGCGTAGGAAATGCTCCGAAGGGATTGCGTTCCTTACGTCCTGTGTCTACTTCAAATGGCGAAAGTCCGGTAGATGCACTGACTAGCGTAGCGTGAGCATACTCAATTGTTCCCAGCTTGGTAGCCCAGTCATCACCATGATACGAGACCATGCAACGGAGTGCATCCTCTAGTACCAGGTTTTGACGTTCGGTTTGGCCGTCAGCTTGAGCGCGATATGACGTTGTCATATTCAACTGTACACCCATGATCTGCGCGAGAGTGTTCCAAAAACGTGACGTAAATTTGGGATCACGATCCCTGATGAGCACTGCAGGCACTCCATGATGCCGAACGACACTGTCGAGGAAGTAATGAGCGATTTCTTCGGCATCATCGGTAGTGTGAACTGGACAGTAGATTGGACGCTTGGACAACTTGTCCACGACGGTCATGATAGCATCATAGCCGTCCGATTCTGGCAATCCAGTGACGAAATCCATGGAGACGACTTCCCAACATTCCTTAGGGGTCGGAATCGGAATCAGCTTGCCATTCTTCTTGGCGTTGCTGTGCTTCCAACGTATGCAGGTTTCACAACTTTGCACGTAATCGGAAACGTCTTCATGAAGCGACGCCCAGTAGTACCATTGCTTGATACGAAGGTACGTACGACGAATTCCTGGGTGCGCGGCAATACTGGAATCATGAAATTGCTCGATAATCTTCGTTCTTAGACGATTGCGCTGCGATCTCGGGACACAAAGTCTCATCACTTTGGACCCCTTGTCGTCCGTGAATTGCACATAAAGCAATTCATCCTTGAGTACGTATGGATCGTGTGGAGAACGATACTTGTCGCGAAATCCGGGATCAGTGCGGTAGGCTTTGATGAACTCTTGTTTGAGATTCGAAGTCCATCCTAGCGAACTTGCGTGTTGCATTTGCACAACCAATGTGGCAATCTCTGCATCTTTGACAGGAGTGTAGAGATAACCATCGGAAAGATCGTGTAAGGCGATGTGACCAGCGGAAACATCAGCCATCTCCTCCACCGAAAATTCAACAGGCGAGAGAGCTGAAGACACCATGGTCGTATTCACCTTGTGAGAGTCCCCCTTGTACGATAGCGTGATGCAAAACTGTCACACTGCGGAGTATACGTGTGAAAGCTGATCGTATTGATGGCGGGACGCGCAACACTCTGCGAATCTGGTACAGTCGAGCTGTCACTGTCTGAAGTTGACAGCGAAGCGTTAACTGTGTGTAGATCGCACACTACGCGAAAACTCGATGTCGTTTTGTCACTGTCTGGCTCGCAATGATGGGCGCTGATCGTGTTGACCAGAGGTGGAGCCAATACAGGTGATGTAAACGCATTCGGAGTTGAGTCCATTGGAGGACGGGACAGTGCATCAGCTACGACATTCATCGACCCTTTCAGGTGATGAAGTGTAAAGTCGAACTGAGCAAAGAAGGTCAAGAAGTGTGCAAGCTTCGAAGAAACCTTCGGGTGGTGTAACAACCACTGACATGCACTGTTGTCCGTGTAGATGTCGAAATGACGACCATAGAGATAATGGCGCCACTTTTCCAACGAAAGCTTGATTGCGTAGAGTTCCTTCTCGTGGGTAGGCCAATTTTGTTCATGCACACCCAACTTCTTGGAGAGGAAAGCTAACGGATGATCATGTCCGTTGTGCTTTTGCGAAAGCACTCCACCTACGCAATATCCTGAAGCATCGGTTGTCACGATGAACGGAAGAGAGAAATCCGGTAAAGTCAGGACTGGGGCGGATTGTAATGCTGTTTTCAGCTTGCTGAAGGCGATATCATGCTCTTCATTCCAGTTTCAGGTGTGGTCCTTCTTGACCAGAGGTCCAAACGATAAGGCGATTGTCGCGTAGTTGTAAATGAAGCGACGGTAGTAGCCTGCGAGACCCAAAAAGCTTTGCAACTGCTTTTGGTTCATGGGAACTGGCCAATTGGCGATCACTTCAGTCTTCTTGGAATCCACCGCGATGCCTTGGCTAGACACCGTGTGGCCTAGGAACTGAACTTGATTTTGTCCAAAATGACACTTCGAACGATGGCAGTACAGCTTCTCCCTGCGTAACACTTCGAAAAGTATGCGGAGATGCTGCAGATGCTCCTTCATGTTCTTGGAGAATACACAAATGTCGTCCAAGTATGCCACGATAAACGCGTATTTGCCCAAAAGGACACGCATCAGACGTGACCAGACACCTGGCATTCCAGCATGACCCATTGGTGCAACACACCACTGGTAGGTCTCAGAATGAGTGCGGAACACTGTGTACTGACGACTCTTCAAGGCAACCCTCATCTGATGGTAATCTTGTGCGAGATCCAAGACTGAGAAGATGATGCATCCATACATCTTATCAAATGTCTCGTCAATTCTCGGGAGTGGAATTCTGGCGATGATCGTCTGCGAGTTGAGCCAACGATAATCAATCACCCAACGAATCGGTAACGTGGCGTTTCCCGATCGTAGCCACTCAGCTCGAGAGAGTTGTTCCCCTGATTTCGGGTCCTTCTTCGGAATACCAAAGATGTTGGAGACCCAGGGTGAATCGGATAGTTCGATCCAACCTTTCTTCAACGTTTCCTCGACGAACAGATCAAGGGCTTCTTGTTCTGTCTTCAAGAGACGGAAAGGTGCGCGTGTGCTTGGCATAGCATCTGACTTCATGTTGAGCTCGAATTCCACGCGTCGATGAGGATGCAATCCATCAGGTAAAGCGTCTGGAAAGACATCAGCAAACTCATCCAGGAGAGGCACAATTTCTTGTGGTTCCTCCGTGACGGGTTGAGCTGGAGTAGCCTTGACGCGGTAAATCTCCTCATAGTCATGGCGCTTGGCTTTGGCTTTGAACTCAGCACCCGATACTTCAACTTTGCGCAACACTGGTTTCAATCGTTGCGGTTTGAACTGCAGATGAAGAGTACGCCAATCGATAATCGGCTGGTACTTGGTAAACCAGGGTTTTCCGAGAATGACATCGTGCTCAGGACTCATAGTCCATTCCAGGACCTCTAAGTCTCTGAATCGAAAACCATCCATCTCAATAGTGACCTTGCCCTTGTGAACGGCACGTTTCTTCGTTGGGCTTCCGTCAAACAAGGTGACTTGAGAGATCAATGTGTCAGGAATAGTGTCCACCAATCCAGGACGAATGATATTGCATGTGGCTCCCGTCTCTAGCATAATGGTAACACGTTTGCCTTCACACAGACCTGGCTTCCGAATCAACTCATTCGGAGCTGGTAGTGACTGGATTGTGGCAGCGTTGAGATCATTTATCTCAACAACTTCGACAGACTCTGGCTTCTCTGTGGCCAAAGTGTGAACAGCAAACTGACCACGCTTGGTGTCAGCCTGATAGCTGTTGTTCGATCCATGCTTCTGTCGATTTTGAAGCTTGAAGCACTGTTCAATCGTGTGACCAGGCTTCTTACAATACCGATACTTCTTCTGGTTGCCACTGTTGCGATTGTTGCTCTAAACAGGGCGACAATAATTGTCACGGCATGGACTATGCACATGAGCGGTGTCGATTTCCATAGGCTCAGGCTCATTGTCAGCAGGACGCTGTGGAGCCGTGTTGGCACGAGTGAATGATGAGGAGTTGGAACGTCCAAAAGGCCTAGGAGGCGTCCAACGACTCTTGTGAAACGGACCAGCACGAAAGTGCGATATGTCATACTCGAGTGCAACTAAGAGAGCCTCAGATACCGTCGTGCAACGACGATACTGAACTTCTTCTTTCGTGGGGCTAACAAGACCTCGAATGAAGTACGTGATCTTGTCAAGCTCACTCATGTCCCTGACTTGCATGATAGCAACGCGGAATCGAGAGATGTAGTCCTCTAAGCTAGAACAACGTTTCTGCTTGAGACTATACAATCGATCTCGAAGGCGCTCCTGAAGATCTGGAGGAACGCATTCCTTCGTGAGCTTCTGGATCAAGTCTTGGACGTCACTGATGGAATCCCTGCAAAGCATGTACCATGCAGCAGCATTTCCCCTGAAATTGGCGGTCATCATGGCAATGATGCGCTTACTCTGATTCTCATCTTGCCAATCAATGTTCTTCGCCTCAAAGTAATGAATAACTTGGTCGAAATACAACTCAACCGAGTCACCCATGTTGCCATAGAAGCGAGGTAGGTTTATGCCCTCAACTTTGACTTCTTTGCGTTGCGAAGTCAAAACGTCGATCAGTGCTTGTTGCTGCTGCACCATTTCGACCACAGACTGGGTCAGACGGTCAGCAGACCATCCACCAGGATTCAACGAAGTCATGACAGTGTAACTTGAGCGAAAAGCTGATTAAAGTTACGCTACGAATGCAAGCTACTAGCTACTAGAACTAGAGCTACGACGACACTGTCAACAACTACTCGAAACGCGCGCTTGATGCTGATAATGCGATCAACGAAGGCACGAATTTCGGTGTCGATGCCGTTGACACAGCTGTTCAAGTTGTCGACGGTTTCGTAGAGAAAATGTCCAAACTCAGTCTCGATGTCACGGTCGAGGTGAGTCTCGAAAAACGGAAAGAAAACTTCACGGAGGTGATCCGTCAAGCAAGTAACCTCGTACTGCAAACGGGTAGCAGCACGGATGGTGAAAGCGCGTTGAACGGCTTGTTCGATGGTGAGAATGCGACGATGTTGCTGATCTTCTTCCCACTCGCGAGCAGTACGCTTAGGCATAGACTGGAAAAATACCCGAAGCTTACGCCAAAGCTTATCAGATACTCAAAAATTACGCGAAAATTTAGGAAACGACTGAAAATTACGCGGATTCTCCAATTCGGAATTACACGGGTGCTGGGGTTTAGGTAACTACTGATTGGCTGAGCCAAAGTGTAATTGCCCTAAAACAATGCGAAAAAGTCCAGAAACTTCACAAATTAACACTTAAACAACGCTACTTAGCGCTAATTCAAGCGTTGACGCTTGGACTCGGAAATGGCTGTTTTCTGGCCGAAACCCTGAATAAGTAGCTCTTCCTCTTCAAGTGCTCTTTGACGCGAGATCTCCTTAAGTTCACGGTCGAACACAGTAGTGAGCGTGTTATGGATACGCACTACTTGTAAACTTAGGATGTGGCAAGCTTCTCGATAAAGTATACGCTCTGACTCTGAGCGAAAACTCCCCTCCTGAGCCTGCAGGTGGTGAGTCAAGCTTGCAAGGCGGTGGCCTGAGTCCAACCCCTTAAGACGAAGTCGATCTACTGCTTGTAGACTAGGTTTTTGGTTTGATTTACTTTTTTGGTTGTTCACTTTGGTCATTCAAGGCCAAGTGAAACAAAGGTTTCCGCAATATACTACGCTTACGTGCGTGAAGGTGTCTAGTGAAGCGAAAAGCGTTAAACTAGTACGATCCTTCGGATAACTAACCGTTAGCGAAAAGCGTGAGGCTAGTTTAGCAAAAATCGACTAGCGAAAAGCGTTAATGTCGATTATGCAAGACTTTTACGGCTAGCGAAAAGCGTTAATACCGCTAAGTCAGAGTGCACGTAGAGTAGCAGTTAAAGCGAAAAGCAATAACCCTAACCCTGTGCTGTGGTTGTAGCAGTAGTCTAGCTGAAGCCGAAGTAGCGAGGCGAGTCGGTCGGTTGGAGCCCTTCTGACCACTTGCCCGGCGAATTAGGACCGACTTGTGCTACCAGATGTGAGGACTGGGTAGCAGGAGACGCAGAGGCCGCGAGGAAGTGTTGACCGCGATGCCGAAAGCGTTGAGGTGGTTGGATGCAAATTTGAAAGTGATACTGTTTGGTTAAGGCCTTTTGGCCGGCCGTCTGGGCAGTGCCCAAGGCGGTGCTAGAGTAAATGAATCTGATTGGTCAATCCACTTCAAGTTGAAGTGAATTGACGTGCGTCATACAAATGTGAATGTAGTTGACAGAGGTAATGCACCATGTGCATGTTCCTTGCTTGTCATGAGTGAAGGTGCCTAAACTAGACTAATGCTTACGCCCTAGCCTTGCACTTGAACGGGGCGGGCCGACGACGTGCTCGTCACGTCTCGATCCTTACAGGATCGATGTCAGCTTTTGGTACCGCTCCAAATGGGCTTGCGTGGACTTTCCAAAGCTTTAGCACGTCAGTGTCGACCACCAGATACTCGCCCAGAGCTTGGCCTGCGGCGATGCTGCGGAGTACGTTTTTTCATACTGTTGCGCGGACTTATGATTGTTGTGCCAGCGGTCTTGGCGACACGGGCGCACCCATCGAGCTTCATACCCGTTTTTGGCGATTGAAATCATTAGGGCGAGGTGTTCGTAGTCTCCAAGCAGTAGCTCGTACGTCTGGGGGTCCAGAGCTTTGTTTGGGCGAGAATCAGCATCAGTTTGGCCGCGGATCCACAAAACGGTATCTTCGAGAGACAGCTTGTTGCTGCGTATCCAACTCGACAAACGCGTCTGAAACAATCGGTCTACCTTCTCATTGGGGGTTTTGTCGGGACCATTTCTCTGGATGCTCAAAGCTGTGTTGATTGTTTGTTCGTGTTCCTGCTTCTTTTGCTCGAGCCGCTTTAAAAAAGAACTTGTCGAACACGAGGTGCAAACGGTGTATACATTGTGTTCGAGGACTCTTTCAAAGGACCCCGCGTCTTCATTCGCGCGGTACGTCATCACGCAGTTTCCCGATGTTGTCAGCCGTGTCATTGAGCACTGCTTCAGGAATTTTGCCTGGAATGAAGTGCGCCCGACGGCTAACCGAGCACTCACTTGGGTCATCTGGCGATCCGGGACAGCCTGCCACAGTAAGCGAGAGGAGGCACAGTCCTTTTCTACCTCTTTTGGGTATTTGCCGTGTAATGTGAGGAGGAATGCGATCTTGAGACGCCGTAATCGATCTCTTCGCACTAGGTCCTTGTCCAGCAGATGTCTTCTGCACTTTACGCGGCGGCTGTGAATACGATACCGGCGTGGCTTTGAATGCTGCGGGTCTGGGTCGAGCCGCTTGAATGAGCTGCATTACGTACAGGAAGGAAGTATCCGTTGGTTTTACAGTCTTCACCACCTCGAGACGCGAGGTTCCACCTCGTTCACTGTCAATTTGCGCGTGATTTCGATAGTTCTCCAGAACACTCGTATCAATCCAGTACACCAAGAGTGATACGTCATGAGGGTCCAGGTCCATTCGATGAAAAAGTCCATCCACTAGTCGGTAGAGAGTGTTGACCAGGTCGATTGCATCGGGCGAACCAAAGGCAAGCATATAGCTCTGTAGTGCGCCCAGAGCACGGCGGACATCGTCAGGAGACGTCGGAGTTGCTGCTTCTGGTAGGTCCACTGCAGCTGAGAAATTTTGTATGTTCACCTTGGAAGTCTTGAGCCAGGCACGCAGTTGAAGATCATTGACCGGCAGCAAGTGCATAAATGAAAGCCCATAGTTGCCGAATTGCAGATCGTAAAGGCGGTTACAGATACCGGGGTGAGGTAGGAACGGGATCACATCATGGGACACCAAGTTCCTTACATATTGCTGTGGAGACCTACCTTCTACGTTTGGCGCAGACACCAAATCGTGTAGCCGGATCTGCTCCGCGGAAGGGGTGAAGTCGTACTTTTGAACTCGTTTTCCACTCGAAGCCGTTGTCGTAGCCGCCACCACAGCGGCTTCAGCCATTTGCATGCGCCCGTAGACAGAGACGTAATGAGGTTGTAGGGCGGGATTGCACGATAAGGCTGCCACTGTCGCGGTGTGATCATCCGTTGGGGTCGATACTGGCCGGAATGAAGCATGTCCGGAGGCTGAACTCGTTCGCATATAGGAATATGGTCCAATGCCACTGCTGGCCGCATTCGGGTATGGAGGTGAAGCTACCGAGCCTCCGCCTACCACAACAGCCGGGAAATGAGGGTTGGGCTGCGTAGACACGTAGCCATGTTGTCCGAAAAAAACACCTTGAACCACATTCGGGTATGGAGCTGGCAAGGAGGGACCAGCCCCTACCACAACGGTCGGTGGTGCTGATGGTTGCCACGATTGTACAGGATGCGTGTAGCTTGGTGGGGGACCGGCACCGTGATGTCCAGGTGCCTGATACATTGTCGACGCAGACGTATGAGCTTGGAGTGGGGTCGAGCTCGGGTTTGCCGTCATAGAACTCGCAGACAGGAGCATCTCTTGACTTGGTAGAGTTGACCCCCTTCCTGCATACCCCACAGACACGGGGCCTGGTGCCTGGTAATCGCCAAGAGGCGGCGGGGGTGGGCTGGTCTGCGCCTGAGTTGCTGCTCCTAGCGGCACGTGACCGGACGGTGTCAGTGGCGCTTCGTCACGGAACATTGAGTGCGCGCCTGCTCATCAGGTGCGATATCGGCTCCCTGCAAAAGAGTGATGCAAGAGTGCTGCTCACTTCCGCGCAAACAGCATTAGATCCTTCGACCACGTGCACATAGTCTACTGCGTGTTGCAGTCGAAAATTCTGAACATTTTCGTTGAGCGGGTCAGCCCATCGGCAAACTCGATCTGGCGGAGGCGGCTGAATTTGGTCGTCAAAACCGGAAAGGTGGTGGTGATGTCCCGGGAAGGTTGCTCCAGCGGAGAGTGCCCTAGTATCCGATCTAAAATCGTGCTGTGCAGTGACTCCAGTCGTTCGGTACTCCATTCACGGCATTTTAGGGCGGTGTAAGACAACAACAGAACCACAATGGGGTCGACACCCACAGCTTTGTCAGCCCGACATGTCCAGGACGCGCCATCTTGCGTAGCAGCATACAGCCGCCCTGCCTTCGCGGTGGTGACTGGTCCATACCGCCAAGTACCTTTGAAGCTGGAGGCAGCCCCTTTGCGGAACCAGACGCCCAGACGGTCGGTCCGAGCTTCTTTCTCAGTAACCACTCGGGTCTCCGCCAGCTCTACCGGTACCTCAGTCACAGTTTGCCCTGTTCCGAGCTGGGGCACAGGGACTACATGCGCAACTGCTCCTTGGATGCTGCGGACCTGCACGTAGGTGGGCTCTACCCACTTCATGCCCACATCTTCCGGAAGAAGCAGCAGGAACGAGCCGATCGTGAGGCCTTGGATAGGAGCCATTGGAACGACTGTGCGACTGTTTGGAGCGGAGCTTGTGCTGAATTTAGCTTGACCTTTGAGTTGCGAGGAGAAAGCTGGAATGGCGCGTCCGGAGTAGCCACGTCCTCGCTCTTGTCTAACCTATCCTCAATTTACGCTATCTCCCGCAGTCGAAAACTTGTCTTCCGTTTCTTGCGTACTCGGAAGACGTTGAATCTGTTCGAGTTTTAAAAGCCAGGCAGACTCCAAACCGACTCCTTAGAACACGCTATTAGTATCCATGAGTTCCGCCACCAGGATCACTAGCAAAACGCACCAAAGAGCACGACAGAATCATAGTCGAGCTGGTCATTAACTTGCTTTGAAAAATCTCTCGCCGTGACCAGTGCCACTTCGATAAATTAACGCAGCCAAAGTGCTGTTAATACGAACTCCACTGCTGAGAACACGGTCTCCGATAGTAATCGTCGTGACCCCCACCACCTCGAAATGATGCGTGCTTGGGGCAGGAAGAATGGTCCTTGGATGGTGGTAACATGCAGAGGTCCGCCAATACAGTATGATATTGAATTGGGGTCAACATTGGCCACTAATAAAAACTGCAATTTTACGGCGAGCAATAATAAAATTTGCCGCAATGTATATTGCAATTCATATTTAATAGCATATAAAAGGGGCATAACTATCGGATTGGAGAGGTATCCATTTCTGAAGGTTCTAGTTATTGATTATAAGTCCAGGGTGGCGGTTACGTTGACCAAGAAACTGCAGCTTAGAAAGTACATTGGGTCTATTTCAGGCTACTCTGGCCACGGTGTTACTTTTATTAAATTTATTGTCAATAATTGGGTCAATTTTATATTGTATTAATCGCTGCACAGGCCAATAATAAACATTTGTATTGGAAAACAGATTTTTTTTGTATTGTACTATTTTTTCCGACCTCTGGTAACATGCGTCTCTAGAGTGTGAGTTGGAAACATCTATAACCTCGATCCGCTTGACAGGAGTTATACGTTTTCTGTTAAGGCCTCTGTGTGCAGCTCTTTCTAGCCGGTCGGGGCCACGGACTTCAGGCGAGGTATTTTGGGAAAGGTACGACGGAACTCGTTGCTCACTGCGAGTTAACTCCAACTCTTCCGTAGCTTTATTGAGCCTCGCCAAAGCTGTAGCAGTTCGTTGGTACAGGCGATGTAGCACGCCTGTGGAATGAGCGATGCTGATGTACTGTGCGCTATAGTTATAGCAATGGCTAATGAAATCGGAAGAGGTTGTACCTGCTTAACATGACAAGCAATGCCTTGCATTGGGTTGCACTCGAAGGATAATTTTGCGTCTAAGTTTCTGAGCCTTTAGCACGCGCATACATGTCGACGGTGGCTTCACATCCAGCAATGCCGCCCGGTGTATTGTGGCTTTCATCCGATTCGGCAAATCGTGTGGACTGAGATCCGATATATCGGGCCCGATTTGCTCGAGGGCTCCGATTTAGCAGGAAGGGCTGAGTGAGGCTCACTATATCTGACCGGAGTTGCGGTTGGGAGCTCCAAGTTGTGAAGCAGGTGCCAGAAATGCCGATTTTCGCCGGCAAAAGGGACCGCCTGCATAAGTAGCTCATCCTTTGATTAAGTTGCACTAAACTTGCATTTTTGTTTGTATCATACAGAGTATGCACTCGTCATCCTTGGCACACGAAAGGGGGCAATCCTGTCAAAAGCTACTTAGTACATGCACGCTGCCAAGGCACACCCGGCATACTGTACACGAACTTCTATTATTTTTGTTGATTGCGGATGCGTTTTGTCAAAATTATGGAGGTAGTTGGCAATGACTGGAGAGTGGCCTTATGTGCGTCGCCTTCCACCCGCAAAGCCCGTCGATTGCCGCTTGTTCCTTCAACGGAGAGGTTTTCGTCTGGGACATCAAACCAGTGGACTATCGTTTTTTCTCGTCAGGAATTGGTGACTACTTTCATCGTGATTCGCAGGTTCACGATTCGTGAAGCTGTCACCAAAGTCGATCGGGCGGCAAAATTGTTGAAAACCACAATAAATGATATTCTATCTTAATGAGGTGCTCTCCCGTTAAATACGCCTGACGGATGCGTTTCGCGTAAAATTACGGACGTAATAATGTACCCTTCTTCAGGAGATCGGAGAGTGGCCGAGCCATCTCAGCGTAGTTCTCGCTGTACTTGTGCAAGTAATTGGCCAAGCCAAGCTACTTGCGAAGATCCTTCTGGTTCTTGGGAACCGGCCAGTCAGCAATGGCCTTGATCTTGACCGGGTCGGACCTCATGCCACACTTCCCGATGAAGCAGCCTAAGAAGGGAATCTCTTCCGCTCCGAAGATGCATTTGTCAATGTTGACGTACAACTTGTTTTGACGCATGTACTCGAGCACAGCACGCAGGTGCTCGGCATGGTTCTCCATATCAGTCTTTCCGTGTTCCGCACGACTGTGGAGAAAGATGTCATCGAAGTACGTTTGCGCGTACACCCGATGGGGCCTGAAGAGTTGCGTCAAAGACGATTAAACGTCGCTGGTGCGGCCGAAAGCCGTTGGGGCATCACCAACCACTCCCAGAGCATGCCGCGCGGAGTACTCACCCCAGTGAAACGAATGTCGCTCGTCCTCTTGAGCAATTGGTAATAGCCATCGACCAAGTCGAGCGCAATGTACATCGTACATCCTGCCATGTTGTTCTGAAGAACGTCCTTCCGAGGAATCGGCGTCTGCGCCGGAATGGTGGCGGCTTCAGCTTGTTGAAAGCATCCACAATGCGCCACATGTCATCCGGCTTTCTGACACAGAACGTCGGCGTAGAGGGCGGAGACTTACTCTCATGCACCATGCCCGCCTCGTGCTTCGCACGGAAGAACGCGTCAATGACGTCACACTGCCCCTTTGGCAAGGGCCACTGCCTCGTCTCGCAGTACTTCGTTCCGGGAACGAGATCGATTTCATGTCGAACACCTTGGTCCGGAGGCCGGTTCTGTAATGGGCCTATGTGTATGAGGAAGCGTATGAGGAAGCGTATCTTAGTGTAAACTAGAGTTAATTATACTCGGGCCTCCGAGTATAGATTAATCTAAATAAACGATCAAATAATGCTTTTGGGTTAAAATGAGAACTGTTATTTTGTTTTATGTCTCTGACTTCCTCTAAATGTAATATTCTAAGTTGAGAATCTGCCAACGGCTGGTGGCAGAATTCCTTTGCTATGCATGTCGCTCATTGGTTAAGAGATGCTGCTTTCAACCAATAGGAATCCTAATTGTGTATGGACCACCCGTCGTGGTGGTCGTAAATGAATGTGGCACTTGATGTAACGTACATCAAGGCCGAGAAAGTAACCATTCTCTAACAGCTAACGTAACTATTAGAGTTACAAGTAGCTGTAGCCACTTGTGCGTGTAATCCCGTTACCCCCCCCCCCCCACCCCCCTCTTAAGGTTAGACGCGCCGGTCACGGCACGTCAATCAGGCAATTGACCACTCGTCAATTCTTCACGTTGGGAGAAAGAAAACTCGCGCTCATTCCGCAATGAGCTCGCCGAAGAAGACCGCCGCCGAGAAGAAGCCTGCCGCCGTGACAGAGAACTTCTCTGTCCCCGAGTACTTTGAGCGGCAGCAGGCGAAGCAGGACGCTCGCGTTGCCAAAGCCGCAACCGAGCCGAAGATTGTCCTTCAGGGCTCTTCGATAGTCAACGACGCCGTTTACTATAGCGAGGACGACGTGGACATGGAGGAGGGCGAAGCCTCCCCCAGCAGACGCAAGGAGTCGATCGACAGTGACAGTCTTGACCCGCACGCCGGGTCGAGACGCCCTCGTGAAGAAGACGATTCATGCTTCAAGTTCGAAGCGTTCGCGTACCGCAAAAGAGACTCCGCTCTCTGCTGCTGGGGCTTTAAGCTCTCCGCGTGATACGGCGCCTTCAAGCTCTCCACGCGCTGCTCATGCAGCGCGTGATCCATGGGTGCCGTCCGCGGCAGACATCGCGGCACGGGTGGGCAACTCGGTGCCTCTGAGCACTATCCTGCTGTAGGTATGCAGCGCGATCGAGGCCGATGAGGTGGCGGAGGCCAGCACTTTGATTCGATGACGGATCAAAGGCGCGACTACTATATCGGACTCTTCCATGAGCTCCGATATTACTCCAGCAAGACGCCCTCTTGTCACAGCAAACTGCCTGAGTGGCAGGCACTTTGTCAAAGTTGGAACTCCTTCGTTGATAACTTCAACAAGAATCCGGCAGCTTACCGCGAGCTGGTTAAGCATGCCCGTGAGCGCTTCGAGAAGTTCTCGACGCGTGGGGGGTTGGAGCAGCTCCACAGATCTTCTGTGGATGCTGTGGTTCCGTGCGCTGTGCCCGAAGGCCAGCAGTGCATGTTATGTCTTCCGGGTGCGGCGCGCTTGAGCGACCGCGACCTAAACGGGTACACGTCGATTCGTGTACCTGCGAGGCTCAAGGATTTCCGTGCCAAGTTCATGGCACGTGAGGAACGCGACGAGCGTGGTGCTTCGAGCGCTGGGGGTGACCACAGCGCTCGCACTACCTTTGCGCCGGCAGTGCGTGGTGGGCTTCGTACGCCCTCACCATTGCCGGAACGTCCTGCAGCAGGACGTTCCGCGGCTCCCATGTATCTTGGTGGGGCAGAAACCCTCTCCAACGAATACGATAACGAACCGGGTGACGGTTCGTTTTCGGGATACTATGGTCGACAATACGCTCAACAATCCAACGTGTTGAGCCGTGGGCGTCACGAATTGGTGGCAGCGGTGGTGGAAACACGCCCCGTGTGTGGTCAACTTGGTGTTGACCCTGATCTCGCGTCTTCCCACGACCGGAACTCTGTCGTGGAGTAGCTACAGAGCGCTGCGCTCGGTGCTCTTGAGTATCCTTAACTCGCCACAGTCTCCTAGACCGCCTCGATCGTCCCGGTCGGGCTGGATCTCCAGATCGACCTGCTGCTCCAACGCGAAGTCGCGCTGGAGAAGATGATGGCTTCCGCCGAGTCTTCTGCTTCAGTTCAGTCGAGCTAGATAGCTCCTGCTGCAGGTATGGCTTTAACCGTCCGACGTAGAACGTCGGATGGAGGCGCATACTAGACGGAACGTCTAGCGTGTAAGCGTTGCCATGCCGTTCCAACACTGTGAACGGCCCGATGAAGCGCGGAGCAAGCTTGCTTGCCCCGAAGTCGGATACGGCATGTTTAGGCAAGTTTTGAGTAGCTAACAAGACTAATGAACCCTTCTTGAATTCATTAGTGTTGCCCCTGCCAACATTGTCTGCGTTCAGCTTCTGTCGGTCGACAGAAGCTGCAATTGCGTCCTGGACAAACAGAATGACAGCTTCTCTGCGCTGCACGAAGTTGATTGCAACCGAGCTGAATTCGTTCAGCTCGCTTTCAGCAGTAGGCCCAGCCTCTGCGTCTGTCCTCGCGGTGTCTGTGCCCCGCACAGACACGTTGTAATTGTTGCGCTTCTTCGTGTGTGCGTCTGCGCTCCGCACAGACGCGTTGTTCTTCGCCTTCTTGTTGGCGTCTGTGCTCTGCCCAGACGCGCTCTTCTTCTTGTGCACGATCGCAGCTGACACTGTGCACGTGTCAGCGGCATTCTGCGGCTGCTGCGTTGCGGACGTAGATCCTCCCCCACTGAAGGAAGGAGTCACCACCCCGAGCATGCTCGGAAGGCGTGGGTGCCGCACGGCATTCACGTAGAACGGTGTATGCCCGGTCGCGGTATGCACCGAGTTCTTAATGGCGGGCTATGCCACCGACAGACACTCGCTCCAATGTTGGAACGAGTGAGCGTAGCTCTTGAGTATGTCGACGAGCACGCGATTCACGCGCTCGGTCTGCCCATCCGTCTGCGGATGGTCCGCAGTCGACATCGAACGTTGGCTCCCAAGAAGTGTAAACATTTCTTGCCACAGGTGTGCTGTGAAACGCAGGTCTCGATCCGACACAATGTCGATCGGCATGCCATGGTGTTTGAACACCATGTCAACGAACAGACGTGCAGTCTGCTTCGCAGTGACTTCAGCGGGTACCGCAGCAAGATGTACCATCTTGCTGAAGCGGTCAACAAAGACCACAACGCCCGTGTTCCCCTGGCTGTCCGGGGGAAGGCCGAACACGAAGTCCAATGGCATGGACTGCCAACACTCCGACGGAGTCGGTAGAGATTGCAAGGGAGCCTGCACGAAAGGCGCAGGCTTCACGCGTAGACAAACCTCGCAAGCACGGACGTACTTGCGCACTCATTTATACTGGTGGGCCCAGTAGAAGTCTCGCGTGAGAAGAACGTATGTCTTCTCACGGCCCGGATGCCCCGCAGTCGGTGCATCGTGATACTCATACATGATCCTGAGTCGCAGGTCATGGTCATTGGGCACGACAACACGGTCCGCGTTGTCGTCGACTGCACTGTAGCGCAATAACCCGTCGTGCACCCGATAACGGTGTGCACGAGCGCGAAGATGCTTCGGCAGCTTCTGACGAGCTTTGTCAGAAGGTGCTGAGCCGTAGGCCAGCAAGAGCTTCGCGTCCGCGTCGTGCGCGCACGCGGTCTTCACGTCGTCCAACAGCGACGACGTGGGAGTGCTCGATTGCATGGCGTCAATAGCATTGACGCCGGCATCAGCTGAAGCGTAGTCAGGTCGACGCGATAACGCATCGGCCACCACATTGTCTTCCGGGTTTGTACTCAACCCGGAAGTTGTATTCCGCAAAGAACGAAAGCCATCTCGCCATGTGTTGCGAGATGTGTGGCGACTTGACAGCCGTACGCAATGATGCGTGGTCTGTGTAGACCACGAAGGGTTCGCTTCCGAGTAAGTACACTCGGAACTTCGCGAGTGCATACTTCATGGCAAGGAGCTCCTTGTCATGCACCGGGTAGTTGCGCTCAGCAGGTTTCAGCTGACGCGATTGGTAGTAGACGGGCCCTCGTGATCGTGCTGCATCAACGCGCATCCGATCGCAAAGTTGGATGCGTCACACACAATGTGGAATGGGCGATCTTGGTCGGCCACCGCCAAGATCGGCGCTCCAGTCAAGCCCCGCTTGACTGCATCGAAGGCCTACTGACAGTCAGCAGTCCAATTCCACTCGGCGTCCTTCTTCAGGAGCTGTGACAGCGGGCGTATCGTGCCCGCGTAGTCCTTCACGTACTTGCACAAGTACGTGGCCAAGCCAAGGAACTGCCGCAGTTCCTTGACGTTCGACGATGTCGGCCACTCGTTGATCACTCTGACCTTTTCAGGGTCAGGCCGGACACCATGCTTCCCAACGAGACACCCGAGCACGGGTATCTCGCTCGCCCCGAAGGTGTACTTCTTCGGGTTCGCGTAGAGCTTGTGATTGCGCATGAGCGCAAGCAGTTTCCGGAGATGCACCTTGTGCATCTCAAAATGTCGCTCATCCCGTCCGCAGCACGGCTGTGGACGAACACGTCATCGAAGTAGCCCGGTACGAAGTCGCGCACCGAGCGCAACAAGTGCGTCACGCACCTGTTCAAGGTTGTAGGGGCGTTCTTCAGACCCTGCGGTATCACTAGCTATTCCCAGAGCATGCCACCCCGCGTGCTCACAGCCGTGAGAGGGATATTGCTCTCACGCATTAGGATCTGATAGAACCCATCGCGCAGATCAAGAGCACTCTAGATGGTGCTCCTGGCCATCGAATCGATGATAACATCTTTTCGCGGTCTCGGTGTCTGCACCGGTATCGTCGCATCGTTCAGCTTGTTGTACGCATGAACGATGCGCCAGCCGCCCTGTGGCTTCTTGACACAGAACGTCGGAGCACTGTGCGGGGACTTCGATTCCCGCACTTGTCCAGCTTTGCGACGACTTTCGAAGAAGTCGTCGATCGCCTTGACCTGCTCTCGCGGCAATGGCCACTGCCGCGTGACACAGTATTTCGTACCCGGCACGAGATCAATCTCGTGCTGAATGCCCTTGTCCTGCGGAAGCTCCGCAGGGATCTCTTCCGGAAGTACGTCCTCGTACTCCCGTACAATCTCGTAGTAGGGACTCGCCTTCAGCGAGTCCCAGCTCTGCTCTTCAAAGCGTTCCTTCTTCGTCTTGGCACTGAGAGTGTCTTCACTCTCAGTGGTGCTCTCCATGAAGAACTGCCTCAGTTCCTCGTTCTCGCTCTTCGCTCTCTCGGCGTCCGAGAGAATGCATATTTGCTCGATGCGTCCATCGTGCAAGTCATGCGCGAAGCGCTTCCAGCTCAAGCTGGAAGCGAAGTCAACTCTGACGCTTGCGTCGGAGGATTAGCGAGAGTCATCTCCCTGTACCGGAACCCGGCACAGGTACGCGTCAAGACGTTCAACAATCTCGACGTCCGGCTTCTCAGCCTTCGTCTGCCCGGCAGACATCTCTTGTAGCGTCTCGACCCCGGGCCGAGACTTGCGCAGCGACCTTCGCATGCGCCGTCTTCTTGTCTTGCGGACCCCGGCTCCGCTTGGTTCTTGACCTCGTCCAGGCCCAGCCGTGGACGGGTGTTCTTCTTTTATTCTGCCGGCGGGTACTTCCCGCGGGCGAGCGACTTCAAGCCCGGCTTGGTCGCGCGGCGCTTCGTCGTGCAGCCCGGCTGCACGACAGCATGCAAGTTTTTCCGGTGCGGGGCGTTTGCAACCGTCCGCACCGCCTACAGCGTCGATTCCCGGAACCGACGCGACTTCAATACCTCGACGCCTTCCATTGGCGGAGACCCCCATTACGGAGGGCGCGTCGGCTCCCCAAGCCGACGAATCGAATTCGTCCAAGCCATCGACTCCCGGAGTCGACGGCGTTACGCCACCTTGGCTCTCATTACGGGCCAAAACTGATCCAATCAGGTTCGCGTCAGCCTCCACGGCTGAGGCGTGTGACTCGCGTGTGTCATTCGCGCCGCTCGAGGCCGGAGACTTTTTTTTGATTCGCTGAAAAGCGGGTGTTGACTTCCGAAGTCAACACATTTTCTTCACTAGCCGTCGGCGGCGCCGCCGACGGTGCCAGTTATCGCGCGCGCGCGCGGGCGCGTCCAGGGCGTTGCGGGACAGCGGTATTAGGCGTTGTCTCGACTGGAGATTCGCGCGCACCTGCTGGCGCGTGTGTGGTGGTAACAGGGCCATCGCTCTCTGTTCCACTGTCGTGACCGAAGCGCTCTAAAGTGCGCTTCTCCTAATCGATTACCGGATCATGCCGTGCCAGCCACGGCATGCCCAACACCATGTCGAACTTATCGTCCAGATCCAGGACGATGAAGGTTTCGACGAACACTCGACCTTTGTACGTGAAGCGCACGCGTACCATGCGCTTCTCGGTCTTCACGACGACACCTGTCGCCAAACGTACTTCCAACAGACTTCGAGGTAGCTTTAAATCCTCGAAGTCAAACCTTGATAGACTTCGCAGTCGAACAAAGTTATTCGACGCGCCCGAATCAACCAAAGCACGAAAAGAGTTGCTCTCTCTTCGACGACACGTTCAAGATGACAAGATTTGGTTTGTCATCATGCATTTTACAGTGAGAAGGGTCCTCACTGGGGGCTGCAGTCCTCAGTGTCGCATGTCCGAGTTGGACACGCGTGACAGCTTCACCAGTAGGGCGCCCCGCGCCTACTGGTTTCCAGCGTTTTTTGTTTCTCCGCGACGATGCCCAGCATCGCCGCGTGTACCACCATCTCGGTGCACGGGTGCCGTGCACTCTCGGGCATAGTGACCGATCCTTCCGCAACGGAAGCATCGTACATTGCTTCCTTGTTGGCGTTGATAGCCAACAGCCGTTGCATTCGAGAGGTCCATTGGTCCCGGACCTCCCGCCATCGCGACCGGGCGTGGTTGCGGCCTCGGTACATGTGCATGCAGCTTAGCCGGTCGCAGGCTAAACTCCTCCTGCATCGCAAGAGTGATTGCAGCTTCGAGAGTATTCGGATACTCACGGAAGAGATAGGTCTTCACAGGCCCATCTATCAATCCCTTCATGAACGTGACGACCTTGGTCGCCTCATCAATCGGGTTTGTCACGATGTTCGAGACCAAGTACCGTGCTCTCTGGGCGTACGCATGGACATCATGCTTGCCCTGCTGCAGGTCGAGGAACTCAGCCCTCGACCGGAACTCATTCTGCGGGGGCTCAAACGCCTGTCGGAGCTCCTCCTTGAAGCCTTCGTACGTGCTGAAGCACGTAGGGTCGGAGAGCCGGCGTCCATACGCCCAGCTCCTTGCACGTCCGCCAAGGATGACATGGCGAACGCAACCTTGGACAACGGGTCGACGATACGTCGAGCCGCGATGGCAGTGTCGAGTTCGACAAGCCAACGGAGGAGAGGTTCACCCTCTCTTCCGACGTAGTTGCTCACATTGAGCTTCAGCGACTGTGGGCGAGGTGTCGTCCCCGACGACACCGCGGTACTGGCAGCAGCATCTATGCTCCACCGCTTGTGTAGACTCCCGTCAAGCGACTCCCGGACTCACGCGGACCCGGTCACCGTATCTGGATGGTACGTGGTACCGTTTAGCCGAGCTCGGCGGCTTGAACCCTCATGATCCGCTGAGCGTTTCCAGAGTCTTCCTGAACTCGGCTGGGTCTTCACCACTGGGCCTGCCACGTGTCACCAGGTCGGGGCCGGTGTGCCTTGGGTTTCTGACACCATCAGCCGAGTTCAGCGGTCCATCATCGCATTCTTGCCCACTGAGCTCGGCGGACGGGCATCCCGCCGAGTAGAACTTAGCTCCTGGTGCGCTGTTCCACTGCGGTCTTGGAGTGTGACACAAAACTTGATGTTCGCTATACCACAACTGCCCCGGCCATGCTACGAGCCGGAGTGGTGAGTGGTCTGGCCAACCGGATGTGTCGCACGCTTGATTTCGTCCAATCAGATCTGTCGCAAACACTCTTGAGCTCACATTTCCCGAATTCGAGTGGCCCGAAATGCCCGCTGCGCCAGCTTGACACCCTCGCTCCGTGAAGGTGAGACTTGCATCAGCCTTGAGCTTTGGTATAGCCCTTGTCTGATGCGTGGACTCCGCTCCCCCATGGATCTGTGCACAGGTAGATGCCCCTATCGCTCGCACTAAGCCCCGCCCTCGGATCACTTCAGCAGCGAATCAGCATGGATGGTCGTCTCGGTATGGCAGCCGGTAACTGGACCATACGAAGTCGGCTGGCGCCCCTGTCCAAGATTAGAGTACCAGCGGTGCTGTTGGGCTTGCCGCAGCAAAGCAAGTAGGCGATTCGGGTGTCGTGGAAATGCTCAGTTGGCTGTAATACCGACGAAGCCGAGTATAGCTGTCTCCGTCAAAATGAGCTACCATGGGTGCTGCCAGCGACTCCGCTAACCAGGTAATCACGTGCCTCTCCTTTCGGTGTGTCGCGTGGAGTCTGATAGTTGTCTTGGCATGCTTCAAGGTACCGGGCCTCGGCGGGTCAAGAAACGCTTCTCCGATCGGGCCACGCTGAGCTCGAAATTCAGCTGAGCTTGTAATTGACGAGAGGTGCAGCACCAAGTTGAACTCAGCTGTGTCCGAACTCGGCTGTCCTGACGACTAGCTGCTATCCGCTGACCTTGGACTCGGCTGGACTTGAACACATCCTCCGCTTGATGCCTGGTAAGTGTTTGCTCACGCACTTTGGTTCGTTGAGTTAGCTCTTACCGTTGCTGTGCCACTTTACAGACAAACAAGGCGATCCTGATGAGTTTGGTGCTCCAGTCGAGTTGTCCTGAACGCGCCGAGCTAGGTTCAGTGGTCAACGAACCTTGACTTCGGCATGGCTCCGGCTCTGTTAAACCAACTTACCCCGACTGGGCTCAACTTGATTGGAAAGGTGGTGGGTAAGCTCAGCTGGGACAGCACTTCATTCGGTCCACATTCCGACTCGGCTCGCCGTGAGCTCGGCTGCGTTCAAACTCAGTTTGAATTCGGTCTCTTCGGTTCATCTGTGAAGCGTATTCAGACTTAGCTCGGCATCAGCGCTCTAATCGGAACATGGTGCGTTTACCAGCACTCAACTCGGCGAACTTCCGAACGCGATCTCACTGGAACTCGGCGTACCGCAACCCAGACCAGTGTTTACTTCCGTTGAAGTGAGTGCACTTCCAATTGGCGCCATCCGACATGCGGCACTGCTAAAACTCGACATCCCATTCCAGCTTGATCGTACTCCAATGTTCTCGACCCCGGCGTTCACGCGACCACATTCGGACGCAGCGTGATCTCTGTTTCGTCACTGCTCGGACTAGGCTGCGTACCGTCGCGCCTCGACCAACTTCATCTCGGCTGGAATCCGACGAGAACCCGGCGCAAGCCCGAGATGTATGCCCCACTGGAACTGGACGCGAGGCGGCCCAACTTGATCGCGGCTCTGCTTGAGCAATGTTGCTCTTCAATCGGCTCCACTCCAACGACCAGCGCTTCTTGGAAGCATTGCTCGAACTCGGCTTCACGACATCTCGGTGTCCAACTACCTGCACGCAGACTGAGCACTGTCTCGCTTGAACTCGGCTTTGCGTGAACGCGTCTCTGCTTCAGTTTGACTGTGGTTCAAATCCGTTGGCACTGACCTCAGCTGCACTTGTGCCCAATCGCAGTTCAGTTCGGATTCTGGGCAAGTCTCTGCTGCAAGTCGACTATGCGCCACTTGATCCCCCAGTTCTGTGGCTCGTCACGACTCAAGCTGGACTTCATGCTCCCTGTTGCAGCTTAGCTTCAGTGGGGAAATGGCTGAGTTGGGCTGAATGAACAACTCAGCTGGCTGCTGAAGCAACTCAGCCTCTTGGCGGAAGTATCACGCATTGAAGGAGCGTTTCGACTCGGCTGTGCTCGATCCCAGCTCTGCTCATCTTGGCTCAGTGTGAATACGACCGCGGCGCGTGGAGTTCATTCTTCTTCAGTCCAGCTTTGGATGTTGGATACACTTTTGCGACGCCGTGACTCGGCGATTTCACCGACTCGGCTTCAGGTTGAACTCGGCGGTAACCCTACGTCGGGTCGATTGACGTCGGAGTCTATCTTCAAAGCACGTGTCTCCTTCTGCTCAGCAACGGATTATCTCGGCTCCTGTTCAAGATCGCTCGTACGTCGACATTCTCTGCGACGTGCCTGCCCAGCGTGCCTCCGCTGAGCTCTGCTCAAGTCCAGCTTTGCTGCAACTTCGGTTTGTTCATAGCCACCGCGCATCGACCAACTCGGCTAGTCGCCTTACATGGTGTGAATACGACCTCACTGGAACATCGCGCGAACTCAGCTTCGCGTCAGCACACCTGCGCTCCGACTCAGCTTGAACGCACAACGAGAAAATCGTTCACCGACTCGGTCGGAGACCTCGGCGGTTGTGTTCAAGGGTGTCGATCGTACCGCCGCATATCACACACACAGTGCCCCAGTTGGTAGCGTATTCACAGACCTAGTGACAAGTCGACACAACTTCGGCATCGACGGCTGAATCGCTGAATCTGTGCAGACGCACCGTCACTTCCCTCAGCTTCTTCCCTGGATCGTCGTCACACCCGCTGGGCTCAATCGCTCAGCTCGGGGACTCGGCCGAGACTTCGATCCAAGATGCGGATTCCACCAGCCTGGTGGTTGTGGCGGCCGCGCCGACTCCAGCGCTAACCCGGCGAATGGGCTTCTTGCTATCCATCGCCATCTCCGTTCACCTCCATTTCGGTATCATGTAAATCATATAATCCATACAGTTGACGCAGTATCATTTTTCGACTCGACCCAGCCTGCTGTCTTCACTGAGTCGGCGGATCGTCACTTCGGTGCAATAGCCTTAGACCGTATCTTGCAACTTGCACCAATTGCAGACGGGTTTCACTTTTCTTCGATTGCCCCTAGTCGAGTGGAAAGGTTTCCCACGAGACGTTCGGCATCGAATCCCAACTCAGGCATTTCGCACTTGATGCCCTCGTCGCTCGCTGTATCAGGGGCGGACGGTCCCCTGGAGCGACGTCTTGACTGTCGTCGTCCGCATCGTTGCCGAGCTCGGCTGCGAGGTTTTGTTGGGCTCGTCGAGGTTCCTCCATGCGCCCAACATTCAGTGAGAACTCAGTTACCCCGCTGAACAACTCGGTTTTCTTCCAATCTTCATCATAGTCTTCAATATATCCATCTCTCCCGCGGTCTTGGGTGCGGTCGTCGCCAAACCGAACGGTTGGGACCGCTTCCATCGTCATGTCGGCGATCCTTCCGCCAGCTGAGTTCAGCTTCGTGAGAAGCGAACCCCCAGTCGTCGCTAAGCTGGCCCAGCTCGGCGACAATCTTCCCTTGATCATCTTGCTCAGTACTCGAAACTTGGTTAACTTGGTACCAACGAAAACAATCCACCCTGCTCCCGGGTCGCGGCACCAGTTGTGGTGTAGTAGCACGCACAAAATCGTCAGATGTGGCACCCTAGCTACAAACACAACAACAGCCGAGCTAGTCGGCCCTTGTTGGCCTGCGCTGAGATGTCCCCCAGCGGTTCGGCCCTTCCGGGACAATGGTGTCTCGTTCTCGCCGAGACCAAGTACCCCAAGCCAGTCAATCTCGGCAGCCAGCTGAGTTACCTGACTCCGGAATGAGAAATCCCGTGCCCTCCACCAAAGGATGGACGACGGCGCACGGAGCGCTTTTACGGGTCGCCGAGAGCAAAGGCTTCTCGACTCAGCAATCAGTGCCCGGGACGTACGGGAACACCGGCTCGCAGCGGTGGCGAGACTTTTCCTTCGCGCTTGGCGAGACACACGCCCAACCCGGGCCGACCTTATCTCTTGGCGCTACCAGCCGAGTACCCTACAAGCTATGCCTCTCGGGTACCGGCGGCAGACATAATCCGACCCCGTGCAGGGACGTACCGGAACGTGTACACGTGTTGTGGGCCTAGAAAATTCTGCTCTGTTGTTTGTTATCTCTGTCGGGCGCCCTGAAGGGGCGCCTCCACTACTCCTAAGCTCCTATACAAATACCAAATGAAAGTGGGCGGTTTTAGATCTCGGCCGACCCTTCGCTGAGCTCGGCGACGCTTCAGCTCGGCTGGTCCGGATAAGCTGTTCGGATAACCCCTTGAACTCGGCTGAGCCAGATAAGATAACCTGGCGAACTCGGCGGAGCTGGATAAGGTGTCCGGATAATCTGGCGAACTCGGCGGAGCGACCCTTCAACTCGACGGGGCGACTCCCGGACTCACGCGGACCCGGTCACCGTATCTGGATGGTACGTGGTACCGTTTAGCCGAGCTCGGCGGCTTGAACCCTCATGATCCGCTGAGCGTTTCCAGAGTCTTCCTGAACTCGGCTGGGTCTTCACCACTGGGCCTGCCACGTGTCACCAGGTCGGGGCCGGTGTGCCTTGGGTTTCTGACACCATCAGCCGAGTTCAGCGGTCCATCAGCGCATTCTTGCCCACTGAGCTCGGCGGACGGGCATCCCGCCGAGTAGAACTTGGCTCCTGGTGCGTTGTTCCACTGCGGTCTTGGAGTGTGACACAAAACTTGATGTTCTCTATACCACAGAGCTGCCTTGCAAAATGTTCTTGGCACGTGATGGTAAATGCTTGGAGTTCATCTTTCATGGAGAACATTACTGGCTGAACAATGGAACTTTTGGCGAGAACAATGCGGTGGTGATGTCGAATGTGAACGCAGATGCAAGTCCGCTGATGCGTTGGCATGAGCGTCTGGCTCATCTCAATGAAGCATCGCTAAAGTACATGGCGACGCGTGATGTGGTCAAGGGCATGGGCATCTCGTCGGATCAACTGAGAATGAAGCTGAAATGCTTGAGTTGCATGTCTGCCAAGAGGCGAAGAATGACGTTTGGCGATGCTACAGATAAGCGCACTACGGTGAGCTTCGAGCGGCTGACGTCGGATGTGTGTGATATGGGCAGATATTTGCCGGGTCTCGGGATGACACGCTACTTCCAGTTGATTCACGACGAGGGCTCACGCTACGTGTGGTGTTATGTCCTGAGGCACAAAAGTGAAGCTGCTGGCAACACACTACGGCTGATCGGGGGAATAGTTGCTGATGGCAAGCGAATCGCCCGGTTCACGAGCGACAGAGGGGGGGAGTATATGAGTAATGAACTGACTGCGTTCTTGAACAAGCATTATATCGAGTTCATTCCCACTCACCCGTACACTCCGCAAGAAAACTGTCTCGTCGAGAAGATGAATGGAGTTCTCGTGAACAAGATGCGCGCTGTGATGCATGCTGCTAATTTGCCGAATGTGTTGTGGACTGAGGTCCTTCCGTACGTGGTCGAGGTGGACAACTTGTCACCGACCAAAGCACTGAAGGCAAAGACGCCCACGGAGAAGTTTACTGGCCTTAAACCTGACATCAGCACATTGAAAGTTTGTGGATGTGTGGGTTATGTGTTTGTACCAAAAGAGAAACGAAAGAACAAGCTGTCGGCGATAGCTGAACCTGCGTTGTTCCTCGGGCTTCCAAAGACTAAGCATGGCTACCGACTGTTGCATCTGCGAACTGGAAGATGGTGGCGTCCCGCGACGTCAAGTTCCGTGAGGATGTGACGGTCGAGCGCACGTATATCAATGCGCTGCTAAAGGGAAGGCAACACTATTATCCACAGATTCCGTTTGTTCCGCTACCGGTGGAATATGTAGCAGAGCAAACCGTGCGTGCCATTGCTGGTGATCTGGTACGTCGGGCCGTCAATGAAGTTGAAAGTGGAGATCACGTGCAGCAAAGACATCCGAGCACTGCAGAACAACAAGAGCGTGCTGCGGATGTTGAGCTTTCGCCAGGAGGAGAACATGCGCAAGAAGCACATCCTGCTGACCAGCAAGAGCCCCACGCTGACGCTGCAGATTCGGTGGGAGGAGAGCATGAATCCCAAGCTGATAGTAGTGGTTCGGTGGGAGCCGAAGACACAGAAGGCAATGATTCAGAAGCGGATGAAGCCTACGTGAGTCCGATGCCGACTGCCGATGATCTTAGGCCGTGGAGTGAGAGACACAAAGAGACACGTCCTCGTGCAGGAAGTCAACCAAGGCGCAGCTCTAAGCGACAGCGCGGGTTGCGACGATCGCAACGAAAACGGCAAGCTAATGTACGCCTATTCGACTACATTATGGCTTCACTTGAGGCACTCGAATACTGTGCAGGAAATCCGAGTTCGGTTGAAGCTGCGTTGAACTCTCCGTTGAGCGACAAATGGTGGGAAGCAATGCAATTGGAGATGGACGCACACAATGTGAATGGCACCTGGAGATTAGTGGACAGGCCGAAGCAACCATGCAACATATTGAAGTCTACGTGGGTGCTGAGACCGAAACTTGATGAAAAAGGAAAAGTGCAGCGACTCAAGGCTCGATTGGCTGTGAAAGGCTGCGGACAGAAGTACGGTGTCGATTACATGGATACATATTCTCCAGTCGTGCGAATCGAAACAGTGAGACTGCTACTGATTCTCGCATTTCAGGAGGACCTGGACTGCTACCACGTCGACTTCATCACGGCATTCTTGAACGGAGTGCTGCGTGGTGCTAGTATATTCATGGAGCAGCCAGACTACTTTCACGATGGCACGGATCGAGTGTGCGAGCTCTTGAAAGGATTATACGGTCTGAAACAAGCGTCCAGACTCTGGTATCAAACGCTACATGAATTTTTGCTGGAGATCGGCTTCACGCAGTGTGACTTTGATGTGGGTTTGCACCAGAGATGGAAAGACGGACGTGTGGTGTACCTGACGGTGTATGTCGACGACTTGCTAATTGCCGGCAAGACGCAGGACATCGAAGAAGTGATTGAGGAGTTGAGTGGCAAGTTCGCACTCAAGAACCTGGGTCGAGTCAAGCATATCCTTTCCATGGAAGTTAACTATATTCCTGGTAAAGTGTTGTGTATTTCCCAGACGGCCTACATTGATCGGATACTGGAGCGCTTTGGCATGAACGATGCTCATCCATGGTCTCGCCGTTGATGCAGAATGAACAATTACCTCCGGTGGAGACCGACGAGAGTAAAATCAATGACCCGAACATCCCGTTCCGAGAGTTGGTGGGTGCATTACAATATTTGGTGAGCTGCACGCGGCCTGACTTGGCTAACGCTGGGCGCAGTCTCTCTAAGTACTGCAGAGCGTACACCAAGGAAAACTACCAGTGTGCAAAGCGTGTCCTGCGCTACCTTCGCGGAACGCGGACGTATGGCCTGGTGTACCGGAAAGGAAGTGAAGTGCAACCGCTGCAGATTGATGCATTTTGCGATGCTGACCACGCTAATTGTCCGGATACGAGTCGGTCAGTTACCGGCTATCTACTGCGATTGAATGGGTGTCCATTCCTGTTCAAGAGTAAGCAGCAAGATAAGGTGACCACTGCCACATGCGGTTCCGAGCTTTTAGCTGCGAGCATGTGTGTTGAGGACTTGATCTGGGCACGGAAGTTGATGAAAGAGATTCGCGGTGAGGCACTACCGTGTTCTACCTTGTACATGGACAACCAAAGTACTCTCGGAGCCTGGAAACTACAAGAAAATGAAGAGATTCGCGAAGAAGAGTCGTCAAATCGCCGAGTTCGTGGAGAGCGGCAAGATCAATGTACAGTATATCCCGAGTGGGGACAACGTTGCCGATATCTTTACGAAGGCGTTGGGACCTCATCGGTTCCAGAGTCTGCGTCAAGCGCTGAACGTCGAGGACGTGTCGGCAGCAATCCCGGTCCAGCAATGAATGAGGTGGGAGTAGCAGGAATCGGCTGACACCGATGGCTACAGTGCGTTCACTCATGCTGGAGCCAGGTCGGACGCGAGACAAGAAGATCTGCGCGCCGTTAGTTGGGACGCGACAGACCAAAGGGGGGGTTTACTGTTGAAGTTGCTGTAGTGCATGTCCGACAGCTTTCCCTCCTCGTGTACGACACGTTGCATGTGGGAGTATGCGGTAGGAGAAAGAGAACAATGAAAGCATTCTGGTTTTGATTCCGGTTAACCTATGTGACGCGAACTACTCGTTTGCTGTTCATCTGCAAGGCCACCTACGCAGCAGGATCCAGCCTGCACTCTGCTAGTGATCACTTCCACAGCAGTGTCTGCTAAGCCCAAGCTACAGCAATTCATATTCGTACGACGGTAGTGAGGAACACAAGTTCGAGAGTTAGCTTCAAACAAGAATCTATATCTGTCCGTAATAAATGCACTGCATCAATGCCATTAATACTTTTGTGCGATACATTAATGCCATCAATGCATGCATTTGCCCATCCCTAGCACGAACGTTCGGCCAAGCACGGCCTCCGGCTGCAGCGTTCCTGGGATATGCGGGCAATGCCCGGTCGCAGTCGTTTCAGAATCCTGCAGCTCCGGTGTCTACCCCTGGTTCGTTGTTCGCCGACGCGCGAAAGATTCCCTCTCCAGCCAAGACGCCGCCCTCTGCAGCGCCAGTGCCTCCTCCTTCTCCCCCACGAATCACGCTAGAGGCCCCATCCCCGGAAGATCTTGTGGACGATTTTTTGAAAATGCCGATCGATGAGCGTTTTGCAGGGGCTGAAAATGCAAACCCACCAGCAAGCAAGCTACGTCTTGCTGACATTCCGGACACGATTGAGGGGTTGGAAACGTTGTACTCGCAGAAGCGCTGGAAATCGCTGACCAAAAAGCCACTTTCAATGCTGCAAAACCCGTCAAAGGATATGAGCGTGACGCTGGAAATCAAGTCGTGGTGGCTTGCCGGGCTGATTAAGGAAGGCCACTACGACAATGCAGCAAGCGTGCTGGATCAAATTGGGAACTTGGACGAATTATCTACCGCGGTTGGAAAGACCACATTTATGCCGATCCGCCTACTACTGCTTCAAGCGCTACTAAGCAAGTGCCAAGGGAAGCCGGTGCTTCATGAGAAGCAATTATTCCACCTGATAATGCGGCTGCGAAACGCTATTCAGCAAAAGGAGAGGGTAGGTCTCCTGGGTGTCGAATTGAGTGCAGCTGCACGGTGGCTGCGAATCGCACAGTTTGCTCTTGCAAACCACCTTGTGCAGCAGCAGAGGTTTATGCTGGCCTTTGCGTATTTGCTCACAGATTGAGGTACGTACGATTTGGTAGCAAATTATTGTGGTTTGTCAGTGTGCTGACAGGAGTGGTGCTTTCTATCATATCAGGCCCAACACCTGGTGAATCATGAAATGGTGATTGTGTTGTCCCGTGTGGGGCGTATCCGTCTGCAGATGGGCGACTTAGCGGCCGCAGAGAAACTGTTTGAGGCTGCCCGATATCACACCGGACAGTTGAGATCCACTGGCGGTACTGGCGTACCGGTGAAGGATCTGGAAGAGCTGGAAGCTCGCTTGCTCTTGAATGATGGGCTGCTGCTATTTGCGCAAAACAAACTTCAAGAGGCGCTGAGTGCGTTTGACTCCATTCTGTATTTGCAGAACGCGCAAGGCATGACTACCGAGAGCTCGGATTCTGACCTTTTCCTGGAGGAGGACGTTGTTTGCTCTGCTGTTAACAACTATGCGATCTGCGCGCTGTACGGTTGCGACGTGAAGGCAGCCGTGGCAGCATTGGAGCGGATGATCAGGTCGAACCCGCAGCGATTCCTCAATGGTGTCGTTGTTTTCAACCTCAGCTCGCTCTACGATCTTCTGTTGGACAACGCCACAAGCAAAAGCCGTAAAGAGATGATGATGAAGATCGCCCACCTGCACGACCTTGAACATGTCGATCCGGCCGCCTACCGCATTTAATTCAGACAATGTAAACCCCGCCAAGACAAGTTCCTGCAGCTGGCCCGGATGCTGATCTGCGCGGTTTTCGTGTTATGAGTAATAATGTACAGTAGCATTCAATAGATTGTGGTTTTCTGCGCCGGGTTTGGCGCGCCACCAAGGCGCCCCTCGCGTTGCAGGCAGCGGATGTCAGTTTGGTGCGAGCTAGTAGCTGTCTTAGCTCGACGGTGTTGGAGGAAGGGGGCGTCGGGGCTAGAGGAGGCCAAGCTGACGGGCCAGCATTGGAAAACTATTGCGTGGGAGGAGAAGACTCTGGCTGCACTGCGAGCGTACAAGGACATCAACAGGAACAAGTTGGTTCCCCTCTCATTTGTCGTTCCTTCGGGTGACGCTCGCTGGCCGCGGGTGGCGTGGGGTTACGCACTTGGACGTGGGGTCAAACGTTTGCGTGGCCAAGCTCAGAAGCAAGCTACGGAGCTCAACTTCGCTTTCAGCGCCAGCCAATACCAGTGGGACGAGATCATTAACGGCCACACGGATGTTCCGCATGCGTTTGTAGTCCCGGACGGCGGCGATGCGTGGCCACGATTCTCATGGAACTCGGAGCTGGGTAGCACTGTCGTGTAGGAACACGCCGATTTTCTAATAGATGTAGGCACAATCCCTTAAGACAACACCCACTGAGTCACGATGAGTAGCAATAACTCAGCAGGCTTGTCGGGTAGTAGAAGTTGAACCTAAAGGCCCTGCTTCACACCCGTTCCTCGGGTTGGTCGTTTCCCCTTATGTACCGTGGTTTCCTTAGGCTACCAGCAAAGCCCAGCACTTCCAGTCACGAGCGACGACTGGAATGCTCACACACGCAATAACCTCACGGTCCCTCCAAAGGGAGGGTCCCGGCCTTTGGTAGGCCTTACGCGAGGGTGCCAGAGGTACCCTCCAGCGGTAAGATATCAATGGGGAGCACTTAAGCTGCGACCCAATACACGGCGACAATTCGCCCTTCGTATACACGGCCCTTCCTCTACTCTCTTGGCCTTGCCGGGGTAAACGCACACCACTATGCTAGTAGGCACGCTCACCGACAGGCATCTCCCTCCCTACAAGATTACCTTGGACACGGGTCGTCCACCGTGCGCTCGAGGCCTTGTCGCTTGAGAGGAAAAGCTGTTCTGTCTTGTTGCCCAAAGGGCTTATCTGTCCTATCTTGTCTTTCCTATAGTCCAATACAAATACTAAGTCTAAACATGTCCGTTTCGGATCTTCTAGCACCAACAGTCGCAGCCGAAGAGTCGCCGAAGACTCGTAGGTACGCGAACCTAAGATAGGTGCGTCTTGGGTGCGAAACTCCTGTGACTTGTGATGTGGTGTGCACCACATCTTCAACTTGGGACGCAGCCATCTGCGACGGTGTCGTGACCTTCACTCAGGGGCACCCATCTCGAACTCGCATCAAGATGACGCGCGGTCACCGACCGTGTAGCCAATCGTTGTCAAGCCCGTTGGTCTTCGGCCAGGCGGGTTGTTGATCAAGCTGCGGCGGGATCTCGGGGGCAATTTCCAACACCACAACTGCCCCCACCACGATACGAGCTGCGGCAACTGGTGAGTGTCGTGGTGCCCTTCGTCTTGACCGTGAAGCCGTCTCGTGCTCTGCCGTCTGCGCTCGCCGCCGCCTTCGCTTCGCTCGACACCTCTGCCGCCGACATGCAGGTGAGTCCTGCCGTGCTGTCATTGCCCGTCTTGTTCGCGTCGGTATTGACTCGTTGTGCGTTGGCCTGCGTCTCGTGTGCAGCACTGGGGCGAGCTCGGAGATGGCGAGGTCCCCTACTGCTGCTGCAGCGACTCCCGTGGCCTCTGCTGGCGCTGCTGATCGTTCCCCGGCTGCTGCGTCTTCTCGTCCGCCGACAGCTCGGGTACTTCTGCTTCCACGCGCACCTGGCCATCGATGCTTCGGCGTCTAACGTGCTTGCTGTGTTCGGATGTGCATTGTAGATTGCCGCACACGCTGATTCTGCTGCTGTCACCACTGCGTCGGCCGCGCTGGTTGCTGGGTCTTCGCCGAGGCCTGCACCTTCGACTTCGTCGCATGCTGGAGCTGATGATGAAGTGGTACGTCCTGTGACGCTACCCGTGCTGCACTTTGATTGTTCGGCGTCTTATTGTCGTTTGCCTTCATGCCGCTGCAGCACTCCACGTCTGGCATCGAGCGCTATCTTGCTCAAGGTCTCGCTCCGTCACCTGTGCCCGCGCCGTTTTCTCCCATGATGCCGGCTGTAGCTGCCCCAGTCCTGACTGCTCGCGTATCTCCTGCTCCATCGCTGGTTCCGTCTCCGTCTCCCGAGACTCCGTCGCAAGTCGAGATGCTGGCCTCCATGCTGGATGAGTCGTCGGCCGACTGCTCGGAGCGGGTCATTGCTGTGTTGGGTCCTCGCCTGGAGACCATTGTGCGGACGATGGTCAAGTTGCACTTGGAGCCTTCTATTCGTGGTGACCGTCACGTGCGTACTCGCTTGCAGCGTGCTCAGACTCTGGATGAAGTAGCTGCTGCTGCCGTTCCGGTCAACGAGGTCGGCGGCGATAATACCTCAGAGATAGCTAATCTCCGCGCTCGAGTTACCGCAGCTGAAGCCGCTCAAGCCGCCGCAGAGAAAAAGCTCGCGAAGGAAGTCATGCTCCACGAGAACACCAAGCAGTTCCGTGAGATATCGGTGAAAGAGCTCGAGGCCACCAAGCAGAGTCTCCGGCGTTCTCAGGCAGTGGTCGCAGGGTATTACCGAGAGAATACAGCCCTCAAGGCCCTTGCCACCACTCATCAAGAGGTATATGCCAGGCTGGAGAACCGTGCCAAAAGTGCTGAAACCACCACGCGGCAGCTCCGGCAACAGCAGGATTCGACCACCGAAGCGTTCTAGGCTGCTGTAGCTGGGTACGCCGCCCAGTCGCGTCGCCTGCATGAATTCCTGGCCGAGGCGGATGTGGCCGAAGATTCCGAGTCAGCTCGTCTTCGCCGGCGCAATGCCGACCTTCGCGAGCAGGTGAAGCGGCTGACCGTGGCCAACCGCACTCTTCGCGCTCGGGTGAAGCTGGAGGCTATGGATCCAGATGTCTTGACGCTCACAGTCGAAGGTTCGTTCCCTCTGGATGTGTCATTCCTCGCACACCGTGACTAACCATGCTGTTCGTCATCGTTTGCTCAGGTCTCTCCTCCGGTGAGTTAGACTGGAGTTTGTTGAAGCTCAGCCAGGAGACACGTGATGCCCTCATCAGCACGTTGAACTCCGCCGATCCTTTGGAACCCGTCGACGTCACTGCCACTCGGTTAGCTCGAATTGCTCATGACACCGGCTCGGATCCCAGCGAGATTTCGCCAGCCGAGTTTGCAGCAGATGCCCGTAGGACTTCGCCAGGGACCTCTAAAAAGGAAGTTGAAGCTGCTCGTCAGTGTCGTGCGATGTCTCGTCGTGACGTTCAGGAGGAAGCCAGTGATGACGCTGGAAGTGATGACTCATGGCCCAAGCCACCTCGTCTGAAGAGGAGAGCTCGCCAGGCACCCCTTCCCCAAGTCCTCCGCGGAAGAAGGCGAAGGCGTCGCCGGCTATGGTGAACAACAAGCGCCGTTCCAGGTCGTCGTCATCTCGCCACCCGTCCAATTCGGCACGGCGATCTCGCTCGAAGTCCGTCTCGCGTCCTTCTCGCATCCGGCCGAAGTCCCGCCGTCCGAGTGCAGCATCTCAAAGTCGTGAGGCTGCTGCTGAAACCGAGTTTCCTCCAGCTCGTCAGGCTTTGGCTTGTCATGTCGACTCTCAGCTGCCTGAGGTTGTCGTCGAGTCCTCGCGGCCTGATGAAATTGCTCCGGCAATTGTAGGCAGCCTGCCTCCACATGAGGCTACCCAGTCGTCTGGTGTCAACTCCGCCGTTGATCCTGAGCTCACTGCAATGCTATCCGATGCAGAGCAAGGTTCTGACGCAGACTCGACTACAACGGTGGTTCTCTCGTATGAAGAGGGCGCTCAGTCAGTGGACGCTGAAGTTGCAGGCCTTGGAGTTGGCGCTACAAGTTCGGTGTCTGCGTCCAATGCGCCTGGCCTCTCACCAGCTCCCGTGCAGCCGTCGAGTGCTCCGGAGTGGTTCCCTGATGCTGACGACGAGGAGGAAGATCAGGCTGACGTTAACGCAGATGCGAAGTCGGTTCAAGACTCTGCCGTCGCTGATCCTGCATCTGATGGTCTGCAAAGTTCTGCTAGCTCTGTAGCTACCGCGTCGCCGTTGTATCAAGTCGATGCAGCAGCGTCAAGTCCTTCTCGGTCTGCTGTTGCTGCACCAGCAGCTCACCAGGCGTCGGCGGGTAAGCAGAAGCGCAAGTCGTCGGTCAAGCCGAAGTCCTCGTCGAAATCCAAGAAGAAGCAGAAACCCAGGTTGTCGCCTAAGAAGAAGGCCGGATCATCGAAGAAGGTTAAAGCCACGGCTAAAACCAAGGGCAATGCGATTCCGCCCCCTCCACAGACTTCAGCTCGTGGATTACCTGAGCCCAAGTATTCGCAGAGAGTGATGACGTGGGCCCCTCCTTTTATCTCGCCCACGTTTCGGCTGGTTGCAGCCGACTTGTGCTGGTACTTGATACGGCACTGCAGCCAGCCACTTACTCCACCTGAGGATGCTGTTGTTCGGTGCTCGCTGTCAGGTCTGGCTGTCTTTACCGATTTCTCGAATCCGCGACACCCATACCAACAGGTTCGCCGGCAACTCCCAGCGCAGGCACTCTTCTTTAATACGGTCGGCTTTGATCCAAGCTCAAAGATATCCCAGCGAGCCGACATGGAGGCCAGGACTCGGTCGTATTGGGCTCAGCAACGAGGGTACGGCAAGCCGACTGAAGCAGCTTTGGGCATTTCTGAGTGGGAAAGGCTCCACTGGATTCCGTCTCCTGCCGTCAAGCGCTGTTTCACGAGGCTTCGCCTGCACATTCAGAAGTCGAAGGCGTATTCATCCACCCGGAAGGCATACTTGTTGGCCAAGCTGGATCAAGTTGTCGCTGCCTGGATGAAGTACGATCGTGAACGGGGAGCGAGAGCCGATAACTTGCGCGTCAAAATCGTCAAGAACCTGTGGAGCTGGGCTATTAGTCGTGATGAACCAGATGTGCCCCCCGAGGTGGTGTTTGAGCCTTCGGTGCTTGGTTACGCTTTTGAGTCGCTCACATGGTATCCGAAGAGCAGCGACTGGATTTCGGAGGTTGCAGCTCTGGAAGCTCGTGAGCCCTGGCGGAACGGATGGATTGACGTCCCGGAGCAGCACCCATACAACACGACGATCGTGCCGTGCAACTCAGGCGCCGAGCTGTTTGTCCCAGTCGGGTTCTCGCGTGAGTCCGTCGGTCGACGCATCACTCCAAGCCCGTCGTTAAAGGCCAGCGAGATTTCGCCAGGCTGGGATGCGGGCTTCCAAGGTCCTGCTTCTCCCGAAGTTTCTCCTGGGCCTTCACCGTCTGTTCCAGATCTCCCCACCGGTCCGCTTCAAGCTGTTCAAGCCACCGCACAGGATGATCCTGACTTCCTTCGCCTCTTGGCCAGCGTTGCGTCTGATGACACGGTCGAAATTTAGCTGGTGTTCCGCGTTGTTGCTCATCGAGCCTCGTAGTAGTTCTAGCGTGGAGTCGTAGTTGTCGTAGCTTGGTGCTTCGTGTAGTTTCTCGATAATCTTTCCAAATCGTCACGTTCAATTCAAATCAAATTCATGCAAGTCATCTGCAGTAGTCATCTTCGTCTGCATACCTGGGCTGCATTGCCCCAGGCGCAGGTCGTCACATTCCTCCGCAGTAGCTCATTTCGTCTGCACTCCTGGGCTGCGTTGCCCCAGGCGCAGGTCACCATCTTCGAGTTGTCGTGGATGAGGTTTAGTCTTCATCCGCGACTTGCACCATTTGAAGTCGCTGTTCACTCCGCTTTCGCCGTAAGTAGTCGTAGAGAAGACCTCCACAGGAGAGATGCGTTGCTGGTTCCCATGTTGGTTCGTCTTGGTCGGCCCATTTGATCTTGAATTCTCGTATCGAGCGCCCAGTTCTCGTTGACATGGGCATTCGATCGTCCAAAATCTCCAGGACTTCGCTTTCGCCGGCCAAACTGTCGGGTTCCCAGCTATCTTCGGGGAGTAATTCTTCGTCAAAGTCGAGTCGTGATTCTTCGGTAATGTCAGGGGCTAGCCGAGTTGTAGGTCGTGCGTCAAACTCATTTACTGCTTTGAGACGCGAGACGTGGACTACTGGGTAGAACCTGTAGCCGCTCCGGTCCGGTAGTACGAGCTCGTATGCGTACTCTTCGACCTTGCTCTTGATCCTGAAAGGTCCGTGCCAGCGGTGCGCGAGTTTCTTCGTCAGTCCTGGCTTGACCCGCTCCATGTAGAGCCAGACGCGGTCGCCGGGTTTGAATAGAGACTTCGGTGCTTCGTTCGTTTCTCCTTCTTGTCGTTCAGATGCTCCTGTGGTTTCACCCGAAGGCTCATCGCGACTGGTTTGTGATATTGCTGCACGTTCTTGGCGACTCAAGGCTTCGTTATGTTCCTTGGCCCGTCGAGCTTTCTCTGTTGACTGGTATTCCTTCGCCATTTCGAGTGCGATCTCCTGTTGCCGGTTCACCTCGCGCCTCCATGCAACAGCGTCGGTCTGCTTACCGCTTCCTCGGCGGAGAGACGTTGCCATTGCCTTCATTGTGGAGCGTGCGTCCCAACCATGGACAAGGAAGAACGGAGTCTCTTTCCGCGTGAGGTCGTACGAGTTGTTGATAGCGAAGACTAGTCGCTCCGCGATTTCGTCCCAGTCTTGTTGGAGAGGATCTTCGGCATAGACTCGGACGGATTGAATCATCGTTTTCACGGATCGTTCTTGTTGCCCGTTAGCTTGCGGCCGATAGCTCAGCGTCGCGCGAGATCTTGTCTGCATCATTTCCGCAAAAGCTTGGAACACCTCGCTCATAAAGCGAGGGTCTCGGTCATGCCGCAGGAGCGAGGGCGCGCCGAATCGTCGGTAAATACATTCTTCAAACACTTGAGCGACCGAGAGTGCTGACGTGTCGGCCATTGCCTTAGCGACTACGTATCCAGTGAATGAGCACTGGAAAAGCAGGAGGGCGGTGTTTCCTCGCCGGGTTTTCGGCAGAGGTATCACAAAGTCCATAGAGACGAGCTGAAATGGTCGCTCCGCTAGCACATTCCCGGGTGAATATCCTCTCAGTTGTGGCCGGCTCTTGCTTGAGCTACAATCCGGGCACGACTTCACATGCTTTTCGACATCGGCGTAGAGACCCGTCCAGTAATAGTCAAGCCGGACTCGCTGGTAGGTTCTCACCACACCTTGATGGCCACCTTCCAGCGAGTCGTGGCAGTTTTGGAGTATTTCCTGGATCATCGTAGTTGGCACCACGAGTCGTAGCGCGACCTCGGCTTGCTCGCCCTTCTTACTCCGTCGACTCACACCCACGTAGTAGAGTAGGTTGTCGTCCGTCAGAACGAACTTGTCCGCCAGCTTCCAGGCTTCCCGCGCGGCACGATACCCAAGCGCCTCAGTGTCTCCTTGTAGGGCCTTCTTCAGGTTCGACCACCTGTACTCCTCGTCTTGCGCTTGGGCGATTCGTCGACGTCGCTCCGTTTGGACTGCTACCGGGTCGACATCGTCTGCTGTCGGAGCTGTCGGTGGTGCTGTTGTTGCACTGGATTGCCCTTTGCCGCGAGTGTTACGCTTCTTGAACCTCGGGGTTTTCGGTGCCCGTTGTGGGCGCTCTTGTGGTGACTCATCAGCAAATCTGACACGCTTCTCCTTGGACTTGGCTTGTTGTCTCGTCACCACGCACACGTCACCTTGGTCACATCTGACAAAGTCTGCGAAAGTCTTGCGCTGTTGTGTAAACCTCGCATCGCCAATTTGAATGAAATTCTCGGTGTCAGGGCTTTTGACTTCGGCTGCGTCAGCCGATGACTCATAAAGGACTTCCTGAATTCGATTGAGCCCGGATAACTCCACTTTTCGCGTCTCGTTCAACACCACCTTGGACGTCTTGGCTTCTAACGCTTCACCAGCCAGCGAGTCTGCGGCAGCGTTGTACTCCCGCACGACGTGAAGGTATTTCACCGAGTGGAGGCGTGCCGTCAACTCCTTGTGGCGGTTTAGCATAGCCATGAGCGACTCATTCCGACACGCTATCACCCCTAGTGATTGCTGGATTGCCAGCCGGGAGTCTCCCACGATGATCAAGTCTTCTGCACCGTGCTCCGACGCAGCGAGTACACCATTATTCATGCCAGTGTACTCTGCGAGGTTTACGGTGGTGGACTCCAGGTAGGCACTCGCAGCGATGACTATCTTCCAGTCGGGTAGTCGCCATAATATCCACGAACAGCTGCCGTAGCCGCCGAACTTCTGTGTTTTCGCCGATCCGTCGAAGGAGATCACGTAGCCTTCGTGAGTTGGAGGGATACGCGCATACAACAAAGCTGGATCGAGACGGGTCGTTGGTGAACCTTGTTTTGGTGGCGCCACCGGTGCCAATGAGTCATCCAGATCGACAAAGCTCGTCACCGTGGCATGCAGCAGCTGGGTGAACGCGCAATCCTTCTCCTTTACTCGCTGCACCGTCAAGTGCCACGGTGAAAGCATGACTGCAAACTGCGCTGTTCTGCCGAATAGAGACTTGGACTTGTAGACCCACTCCAATGTAGAGAAGCGGGTGTAGAGCTTGAGTTGTCGGCCTGCCAGCTGCGTGTAACACGTCTTGAGGATCAAAAGCAGGGCGAGTACTTCTTTCTCCGCCGGATGGTAATTCATTTCCGCGTCCTTGAGTACTCGCCCGCAAAATCGAACTGGGTGCAACTTGCCCTCATGCATCTGAAGCAGTGTCGTGCTAAGAGCCCATTCATTCGCGAACAGCGTGATGTGCACCTCCTTCGACTTGTCGAAATGTCGGAGTATTGGAGCGTCAGCCACTTTTCGCTGCAAAGCGGCAAAGCTGGCTCGAGCAGCCGTGAGATCACCCCCTTCAGCGAAATCTTCATCTTTCAGCTGGTAAAGTGCTGCACCGTAGACTGCAAAGTCCTGCACGAATCTACTGTAGTAGTTGATTGCGCCCAAGAAGGATTGCATTCCCTTCTTCGTTCGCGGGAACGAGAACTCAGTGATCGCTGTCAATTTCTTGGGGTCCGCACGCATACCGTGTCGCGAAATCTCGTGAGAGAGGAAGTCAACTCTCGGCTGCACGAAAATGCTTTTTGTAAAGCTCACGCTGATTCGACATTCCTCAAAGCGGCTCAGCAAGCGGTCCAGCGTCTCCAAACAATTCTCAAACGTGTCTCCACCGAAACAAATGTCGTCGACAAAGGATCTGCGGTCAAAGACTGGCACCAGCGTCGATTCGTCGGGTTCATTGGTCGAGAACATGTCCGCCTCCGGGCTGTTGACAAGTTGGAGTACTGGATCTGCTGCAATTGAGTCTTCGTGTGCCGCGTCAAACTTCGTTCGTGTCGACTGCGGTTGTCCAGGCACTTGTAGCGCCAGCTCATTCGCACTTCGACGGAAATTGGCGGCCCGCGCTTCAGCTTCCCGCATCCGTTCCGCGAAAGCTAGCCAGCCACCTTTAGGTTGCACGAAGCCCCAGAGGGCGTTATCGATCATGCGTTGATAAATCATCGGCGCATTTTTAAGCCCGAAGGGCATTCGAAACCATTCGAAGTGCCCCAGGGGGCAAACAAATGCCGAAATCTTGCGCGCACGAAGTGTCATCATCACGGCCCAAAACCCACTCGCAGCATCGAGAGAACAAAACCAGAGATACGCCTCAAGATCCGTCAGCAAATCGTCGACAAGTGGCATCGAGTACTCGAGGATCATCGTCACCGCGTTGACGAGTTTGTAATCGATACAAAGTCGTATGTCAATGCCGTTTTTCTTGAGTACAATGACTATGGGCGATGCCCATGGGCTGTCGGAGAATGCCACGAGTCCGGCCTTGAGCAATCCCTTCAATAGCTCGTAGAGTTTCTTGAGCTGTCGGAGCGGGATGCGGCGCGCTCGCTGTTTGATCGGCGCGTGTCCACCGACATCGATGTCGCACACTACCCCGTAAGCAGGTGGTGGCAGGGCATTTCCGCTCGAAATCATGATTTTCGCGTGATTCTTGAGCACTTTGATCAAGTTGTCTTGCCGTTCGGCCGACAATTCGGGATTTTTGACGTTCGGTGCAGTGTAGTCGAGCTTGGTCTCCGAAGGTTCCGTCAAGTCGGGCAAAAATGCCAACTCGTGGGCGTAGTCTTCCAGTTCAAGGTCGGCTGCCACATGCACGAATGAGTTGTCGTCACCCCTGTTGTCTGCCTCGTTGCCTTCAGTAGTCAGGACCCGTATCACCGAAACAAATGTCTGCTCGAGAATGCCCAGTGGATCTGCCTCGCTCGGTATCTCGGGTATTCCAGTTGTAGTTGACGGATCTGGGGCCACCGTCGCCGCCGATTCATCGGGTACTTCGTCTTCAGAATCTTCATTGCTAATCGCGCTCTCGTTAGTGGCTGGTTCGTCGCAGTCTGGCCCAGTTTCGTCACTGTTAGGTCCGGAGACTTCGGTAGTCACCCCAGTCTCCTCTTCGACCGCTGCTGACGCCACTGTATCGGACTCCGTGAACTCCGTAGCTGGATCATTGCCCAATGGCACGCCGTCAGCCTCGGTGTCCGGATCGTCGCAGCGAATAGCACGCTTCACCCTGTCCGCCGATGGTCGCAGTATGTGCTTGGGTACCGGGTAACTCGGGCGCTCCACTGCGGATGGCTGGTTTGCCAGCCACTGGTAGTAAAGTTCACATTCTCGCTTGAAGAGCGTGTCGTCGCGTACCGCCTCGTACGTGAGGACCTGCCATTCGATGTATTTCCTCGAGCTGAGCCGAACGTAGCCTGGGGTTCTCGGTAGCGCTCCAACGGGGACCCAAGTCACAATTGGCAGATGAGTCCGGCTGATCACCAAGTCGTCGGTGATATTAGTCAATCGAACTCGGGTCGGTTGTCCCTTTCGAAACTTCGCCACAGTCGGGATCAAGTTCTTAGTTCTTCGTATCCACAAGTCGTGTGTGATAGGCGACGGCTGCTTCTGCTTGAGTCGGAACTCGCGCCACTCCCGTCCTGGTATCTCGAGCGATTCCGCCGGACCATCGTCAATCTGGCGTGGTTCGGGTTCGTCCAGCATGGCTTGGGTCTTGATCAGCGGAATCATCACCTCGTCCGGGAGCCTTGCCGTAGCGTGAAACAGGTCGAGTCGTATCCCGGTCGGGATCATGAAATCCGTGCCTAGGACGACGTCGACGCCCGCACTGTGATCCATGATCCAGACCTCGTAGACGTACACTCGCTCCCACCCGAGAGTGAGTTTCACCGTTGTTCGCCGATCAGTTGTAGTTTTCCCTTCAGTTATTCCTTGAACCTCCATGCATCGACCATGACCCTTGATGTCTCTGAGTCGTAGTTTGCGGGCATAGCGAGCGGAGATCACACTGACGTTAGCCCCCGTGTCGAGTAGGATCCTCGTGCGAGAGTCGTTGACGGCTCCACTCACAAGTGTCCTCATTCGGGCTCGTCGGTCGTATTTCTGCGCAGACCACCACCCCAAGCGCTCGCCTGGTAACAATCGAACTTCCTCGGCGAGCTTTCGGCGCGGTCCTTCACTGCGCTGGGCACTCATGATCCAGTTGTCGGTGCCACCCTCCTTTGGTTCATCATCGTTTTCATCACATTCTTCACCTCCACCGAGGCCAAGGCCTCTCTCCTTTTCAGTTTCCGTCGAATTGTCACAAACATTGTCATCTCCATCAGGCCATTCGCTTCTTCCCACGAAGGCGAAAATACATTCCGCCTCGACTGCAGGTTCGGCTAACTGTGGCAGCCCGATTGGAACCAACCCAGTCTCAGTTGGCGGGCTGCCTAGTTTAAATGGTCGCTGAAGAGGAGTGCTTGGAGCTCGGGAGACAGGTCTTTCTTGTCCACCTTGTTGCGAGCAACCTTGGCGAGCTCTTGGAAGACTTCGCACTTGCCGACATCGTGGACCTGCTTGCAGAGCTTGCAGCGCTTCCGGCAGAAGTGAGCTGAGTGAGACATCCCTCCACACGCTGCACATGGACCGTATTGCTGTCGCGGGCGTCCGTCCTGCCCCAGTTGTCGGATGTCAGGACGAGTTCCTCGGTTGAATCCTCGGTCACTCCTGTGTTGCCGGTGCTCCGACCGAGCGTACGTGCCGTCTGCAGCAGCTCGGCGTTCTTGGTCGTTGGCGGCAGCGAGATATCGGCCGTCTCCTTCCGATGAGTTGTAGCCGTCGCTCTGGTCACTGTCGGCACTCCACGAGTTGATGGAGCCACGATCGCTTTCGTCTTCGCTGCTCTCGTCACTGTAGGCTCGCCCACGCGTACTTGAGAGTTCGCCTCGGGCCTTCCGGTCACCTCGTCCTTGGATTTCGGCCAGGAGGTCGTCCATTGAGGCATCGGCTAGCGACACGCGCGGCATGTTCCGTGAGTCATCACGTCGGCGTTCGTAACTTCGTTCGCGTCGGTCTCGTCGGTCATGATCGTCATAGCCACGGCGCGAGTCATCATTTCGCCGGTCGTCGCGTCTGCGTGAATCGTCAATGCGTCGGTCGTTGCGTCGGCGGGCGTCGTCAAAGCGTCGATCGTCACGTTGCCGCGTCGTATCTCGGCTCCGCGATTGCAGTTGTCCGCGGCCGGAGTTCCTCTCGTCGATCTTCAGCATCTCCACACTCATCTCCTCCAACTCGTGGATGTCGGTGATGCGGAGGTGGCCGACGCGTCGCTCCAGCTCTCGGTCACCGCAGGTCTCGAGAAAGCGCTGGACGTGATCACGCGCCTTGCGTCCGCCGTTCTCAAATTGGACACCAGCATTCCTCGCATAACCGTTCAGACGGTTCAGGTAATCGCACACGTGCTCTTTGTCGTTGCGCTTGGCGGAGTAATAGCGGGTCTCCGCCGACTGGTTGAACTGCGAGCAATAGTATCGAATGAACGCTTCGCTCAACAGGATCCAAGTGCGCTGAGTCTTCTTGGGCAGTTGTCGGTACCAGTGTAGAGCACCGTCCTTGAGGCTCAGCTGGAAGGGCGTACACCACTCGTTCGGCGAAGACTTCGTCCCCTTCATCTCGTAGGCAAAGGCACGCAGCCACTGCATCGAGTTCTCGCTCCTGTTGCGATGGCCGGAGAACGTCCGGATGTGTCCCAACGGACGGTGCATCGCCACTTCGAGCCTCGGCGTCGCATTCAGTTCGTCAGAATTGCTCACGTCTCGGATCTGCTGCAGGTACTCCTCCACTTGCGCCCCAGCGTCGCCTACAAACCCACCGTCATCGTCGGATGAGTCGTCGTCGTTGGATCGTCGTCGGCGACTCGAGCTCCTGCTAGTACTGCGTCGAGCGTTCCGAGCTGGCTTGGAGTCTTCATCACTTCGTGAGAGACGTTCAGTTCGAGTCGTCGCCGGTGGAGTCACCATGTGTGAGTCCTGGAAATACGGCGATCGTTCTCCAGACGTGCTAAACACGCCTCCGGTTGCACTGCGGGTTGAGTTGCCGCCACCAGTCTTCTTAGGAGTCCTCGGCAGCGGCACTCGCGCCGGGTTGACAACTTCACCAGTCGCACTTGTCGGTCGCGACTGTCCCAGCGAAAACGTAGTCACCCCAAAGGCGTTGCGCAATTTCTTCTTCCACTTCCACAATTCGGCGCCGGCTTCGGCTGGCACCCAGGTCTCGAGGGCTGATGGCGACGGCGTCAGCGTGGATCTGAGGCCCAGCGCCTTCAGGAACGTCACTGTGTCCTTCGCGACTTGCTCGATCGTGACAGCGTTCACCGGCCGCGCCAACTCGTGGCTCAGGTCAGCCCACACAGCCTGGCGAATCATACGGGGCTCGAACAGCTGGCCCCACTCGCTCGCCCTCATCTCCTCGAAACTTCGACCGAGCACCTTGTTCGCGGCTGGCGTGTCGCCATTGAGTGGCGGCCGGTTGCCCGAGGTCTGCTCGGTCACTTGAGTCGTCAGCACCGGTGACTTCGGGTCTTCGGCGCTGTCCTCGAACTCTTCAAATTCTTCATACGCTGGCTCAATGCCATCCACATCATCCAGCTCATCGGCGAGGTTCCGCGTCACGGAGCGCACATCGTCGTCCAGCTCGCTAGCGAGACTTCGCGACAAAGAGCGCGAGCCTCCGCTGCGCCCCGCCGACATCACTGCATCTTCCGGAGTCTCGGGTGTTACCACCGCTGGCGCAGGCGCCTTCTCCTCCAGGTAATCGTCGTAGTCTTCGTTCATTTCTTCATCCTTGGCGTCGGGCCCCGTCATCGACTCGTCAAAGCTGACGGTCCGCTCAGCAATTGGGTCGAGCTGCGGCGTGATCAGGGCCGCAGTCGTGTCGTCGCCACGCGTTCCGCCGGACTTCATCGGAGTATCTGGCACCGCCGATCGAGATCCCTTCACCATCTTTTTCTTCACTCCTTCTTCTTCACTTGGTTGTTTGCTCGTTAGCTAGGAAAGCCTGCAGAAATTCACGACACACAAGAAGGTCACGCCAATCCCGGGTCGCGGCACCAGTTGTCGTGTAGGAACACGCCGATTTTCTAATAGATGTAGGCACAATCCCTTAAGACAACACCCACTGAGTCACGATGAGTAGCAATAACTCAGCAGGCTTGTCGGGTAGTAGAAGTTGAACCTAAAGGCCCTGCTTCACACCCGTTCCTCGGGTTGGTCGTTTCCCCTTATGTACCGTGGTTTCCTTAGGCTACCAGCAAAGCCCAGCACTTCCAGTCACGAGCGACGACTGGAATGCTCACACACGCAATAACCTCACGGTCCCTCCAAAGGGAGGGTCCCGGCCTTTGGTAGGCCTTACGCGAGGGTGCCAGAGGTAACCTCCAGCGGTAAGATATCAATGGGGAGCACTTAAGCTGCGACCCAATACACGGCGACAATTCGCCCTTCGTATACACGGCCCTTCCTCTACTCTCTTGGCCTTGCCGGGGTAAACGCACACCACTATGCTAGTAGGCACGCTCACCGACAGGCATCTCCCTCCCTACAAGATTACCTTGGACACGGGTCGTCCACCGTGCGCTCGAGGCCTTGTCGCTTGAGAGGAAAAGCTGTTCTGTCTTGTTGCCCAAAGGGCTTATCTGTCCTATCTTGTCTTTCCTATAGTCCAATACAAATACTAAGTCTAAACGTGTCCGTTTCGGATCTTCTAGCACCAACAGTCGCAGCCGAAGAGTCGCCGAAGACTCGTAGGTACGCGAACCTAAGATAGGTGCGTCTTGGGTGCGAAACTCCTGTGACTTGTGATGTGGTGTGCACCACATCTTCAACTTGGGACGCAGCCATCTGCGACGGTGTCGTGACCTTCACTCAGGGGCACCCATCTCGAACTCGCATCAAGATGACGCGCGGTCACCGACCGTGTAGCCAATCGTTGTCAAGCCCGTTGGTCTTCGGCCAGGCGGGTTGTTGATCAAGCTGCGGAGGGATCTCCGGGGCAATTTCCAACACCACACACCGTTATTTTTATCAGGAATATAGGCACATACGCTCGCCAAGTGGAGGAATAGAAGGAGGAGATTTACGAGTCCTGCTGTGGTGACAAGGCCGTCCCGCAAGATTTCGTGATTCCGTCTGAGGCTCCGTGGCCAGAGAATGTGTGGGGGCTTCACTTGGGTGTCTTTGTAGCGAGTAATGCGCGCCGAGTCGCGACGGAGGGTGAGCTGTAGGATCATAGCAATGAGATTGGAATTGTACTCGGAAGGAGCCTTGCTGATAAAATACTCTGAATTTGAGTACGAACTCCACATGATACAGGCGGACTTTGTTACCGTCTTACACCAACGCGATGCGAGCCACGGTATATAAACTCCAAGAAGAACAGCCCTTAGAAAACTATTTCGATGATTTAGGAAGGTTCCATCAGAGGAGACCAGCCTTGTTGCGGATCCAAAGTGCATTATAAGTGTCCGACTGCACCTTGCTCCGTGGCTGCATTCTTGCCTAGTGAATGCTACTACTAATACATCATGTCTGCTGTACTGTTCAGCAGTGTCCTGCGAACAAGCATCTCTTGTCCCACCGCTTGGTGTAATACTCGGTGAGTTGGCGGCCGTTGTCTCGCCACTTGAGCCACTCCGCCTGCGCTTCCGTCGTGAGATCCGGGAACAGATCTGTGTGCATGTCATGATCAGCCTTAGCGTCGTGCAGTAGCACAGACCTTGCAGCGCGGTCGTAGCGCAGTCGCTCGGTTCCACGGACGATCGACATCTTACGGCTCGGGTTGTTGCTGTACACCACGCGCTCGCCGAACTTAACCTGGCGCTTCAGTGACCGGCCCACTCCGTCCTGCAGGAATCCTTCCTCCGGCACGCCGACGATATCAGCCAGCGTGTTGAGGATGTCGTACTGCTCGGTCGCATCCTCGATCTTCATCCCCACAGCGTCGCCCAGTCGGCCCTCAGCGACGAGCGCGCCCGCAACATGATGGACGGACACGTCGCGCGCCTCGGGAATGTAGTTGCCGGCTTCGGGAGCTTGGCCGTGGTCGCCCACCACTACGACGATGGTGTCGTTCAGAATGCCAGCAGCCGACATGCGGTCCATGAACTTGCCGAACTCCATGTCCGAGAAGTAGCGCATCTCCACGTAGTTCTTGATGCTGTCGGCGTTCTCCAGGCCTTCGTACAGCGCCGAGAAGTCCGGCTTCTTGGACTCCGCGTACCACGTCGGGCGCTCTTCGTACGACACGTGACTCGAAATGGTGTAGTGGTTCAGGAACAGCGGCTTCTTGGGCTCACCACGAGCTACGCGGTCCGCCTGCTCCTTGGTCTTGTTCACCATCAGATCTCCAAGAAGCTGGAAGCTGATGTCGTCGTGCACGCCCCAGTAGAGCTCGCGGTGCTCCTTGCCGAACCACTGGTCGGGCGTGATGCCCAGGTCGCTCTCCGCCAGCTTGATCATCTCGTCCCGACCCCAGACGGTATCGAAGCCGTGCGAGGGCAGGAACGAGTCCCAGTCGTCGTAGTCGGTCTTGCAGCCCGTCGTGAAGAACGGCTCGTAGCCCTTGGCCTTGAAGAACTGCGGCAGGCCGTCCAGCTGGTAGTTCTTCTTGCCTCCCGTCATGCCCGAGTCCGCCACGCTGTCGTACGGGACCTGCGCGAACAGCAAACTCTCCACCGATCGACTCGTCCGCCAGCTCGACCACATGTTGGAGAACGCCACGCCGCGCTTGGCCCACTTGTCGAAGCTTGGCGTGACCGTCATATTGCTGCCTCGGAACAGGTTGGACGGGTCTTCTTCCCCCACGAGGTAGTGCGAGTCGTGGAACCGGAACGACTCCACCACGACCAGCAGCACATTGGGCGGGTCCTCGTTCTCCACCTTGACGTCGAACGCTAGAGGCCCGTGGAATCCCGTCGTGCGTCGATACAGCGAGTCGTCTTGAAACAGCTCGAAGTCCTCCGTGGCCGTGTGGATATACAGCTCAGCCGAGGCGATGCTGCCGTTTACGATCAGCGGCAGGAACCCCTGCGCCGAGACGAACAAAGCCTGCGTGAAGAGCTCGTTCAGCGTCGCGTTGAGCCCCGCGTACGCCACGAGCGCCGAGCTCGCCTGGCTCACGGCCAGCACGAACGCCGGCAGAAATACCAACGCCACCACGACGACAACACCTCCCACTCGTCTACTGCAGCAGTAAGAGACCTTGTTCTGCTGGGGCTTCACCAGCACGACCCCCTCCATCTCCTCCTCCTTCTTCTCCACCTTGTCACCACTCACACTCGATCCTAAAAATTCGACGCTCTCGCTCTCACCAACGCCCTCCTCGAGACTCTTCTCCTTCTCGTCCTTCTCCTCCTTCAGTCTCCTGTTCAAACACCCCTCGACCGTCTGCACCACGGTAGCGGCGGGGCTCCACCTCGTCAGATCCGCCCAGTCGTACGTCGCCCTCACCGCTGCAAAGAGCGTGGCCGTGGCCGCGGCCAACGTGGCGCTGACGTAGGCCTGGTCGATCTCGGCCTGCGAGATCTCGGCCGCGCCGGCGTTGCTGGACTCGTGGATGGCCATCTTGACCAGGTCGAAGTGGAAGCGCATGTCGCGGATGCGCACGAGTAGCAGGTCGGCCACGAAGGGCAAGGCCATGAGCGCGAACAGCACGAGCGACGCCAGGAACCGGACGACGGCGGCCACGCGTCTTTGGCGGCGCTGACGGAGGTCCAGCGGCTTCTGGACGCCGTCTACCACTGCGTCCTCCTCCTCGGGCTCGTCGTCCAGCAGCTGGTGGTGGTGGTGGCGCTGCTGCAGCCAGCGGTCCACGAGCCAGAGCGCGGCGCAGAGGTACGTGGCGCACACGGCGTCCTGCAGCGCTCCGAGTGCTAGAGCGCTGGCCTGCACGTCCAGCGTGCAGTCTTTTGGGGTCCCGTACATTGTGATGAGGCTCGTGAGCGTGGAGAGGCGGAAGAGCGAGAAGAAGAGCAGCACGACGGCGTAGACGAAGGCCCAGCCGCGCCATGATGGAGGTGGTGGTGGTGGTGGAGGAGGAGATGTAGCCATTGGAGTCACGTGATTCACGTGAGCCTAGGTCGAGCAAAGGGTAAATTGCAGACTGACTGACTTGCTGTTCGGGGTTGACTGGGGGATTCTATAGAGCTGTCGACGACACCTGCAGCTGTCGTGCGCGTTGCCTTGTTGAAGGGTACAAAAGGGGCGAAGTGTCGTAAACTTGGGGCCTGGATCACGAGACGGAGGCCGGCGGCAGCAGCAGCAGCAGACACCAGAGTGTTGCGATCGTCCTGCGGAGCGGAAGGTGCTACATACTGGTGCGAAGGTGTAAGTTAAGGCGTTGGAGCGCTGCTTGCTCGGAAGTTGCAAGTGCATTTCACCCGCGTTGATCGCCATGGACGCGGCTCAGCTGAGAGCGTGCAGTGCAACAGTTGATATTTTGCCATGACTTATGACCTTGATTATTGGACACGGGTTCCTGATTTTTAGGTGTTTTCATCGACGCGGGAAATGGAAACCAGGGTTGGTCTGGACTTTGAGCGTCGTCGGAAGTTATGAAGGTCAATAATGGTGGAGCAAGTGAGACAGGAGCAGTGTATCCATCAGTACATATCCCGCGATCGTGTGCCAGCAGTTCTAATTGCTGAGTGCCAATTAAAAATCAACAGAAAGTCTGAAAAATCCACAGGCCTCTAATAAAAGCATTCTGGGGGTTCCCCCCCCCCAGACCCGCGCTATAAGAAAACTAACTGAGGAAAGGCATAATCTACAGACAGAAGTAGTCAATCTACAGACCGTCGGACAAAATACAGAAGGGGTAGGCTGGGGAATTGCCACCCCTGTCTACAATGATTTTTGCTGAATTTCGGATTTGCAGATACATGTACAATATGGTTTGCCTGCTGTTTCCTTTTTACCGTGTTACCATAACTCGGTAAGGCGGCCGTGTTACCATAACTCGGTAAGGCGGCCGGGTTACCATAACTCGGTAAGGCGGCCGTGTTACCATAACTCGGTAAGGCGGCCGGGTTACCATAACTCGGTAAGGCGGCCGTGTTGTCATAACTCGGTAAGACGGTCATGCTGCCATAACAAAGTTGTTGCTATGCGTCTCCATACCTCCGAAGCTAGGCCAGCTAGCTACCATGCAGACAGACGAGCGGCGCTGAGAACCCTACTAACCGCTGCCAACACAAATGCAGAGCATGATCGTGTATGCATGTTGCAGTATCGAGTTGGTTGCTGGCGACTGCTATGAAATGCAAACTGCCCAACAGGGGTCCCCTCAGCACATATCCTTCCGTCACGTCCGCCCATTTTGTCTACAAAGGCCTTGACCCCAGCGCGGCCCCCGGGGGTCCAGATACTAACATATAGGGCTCTGGCTGAGCGTACAGCCCATCTAATATGTGCGAGATCTACTGCTGTGTGCCCCCACAATGCTCATAGCAGCGTGCATGGGCTTCATCATTTCCTACATGCCCAACCAGACGGAGACCGTTACGTTCATTAATTTTATTTTCTTATTTCCCGCGGCTCACGCCGATTGCACTCAGGGTGAGCTCCGCATCAACCCCCAATACCGTGTATGCTATCTCCATGCCGGCTGCTATGGCTGTCGGCACCTACAACATCGTGTGTGAGCCCAGCGGTGGTACCTCGGACGATTCATTAACTACGGTTGGTTGCCCTGAACGGTTCAGACCGGTTTCACGTCACCTATAAGCAGCGATCATGCTTTTTGATCGATAGATCTATGAAAACAGGCAGTACCCACGGGCACGATCGCAAACCTGCTGAAGCTGGCCACCGAAACGATCCAGCAGCAGCTCAAGCACGTTGCTGCTGGCTGGCCAGGTTACTGAACCAGGAGGAACATTTCCTGCGTGCCGACCGCACTCAACTTCGTCTTTCTCCATAGTCATACTAACGATAAATGGTAGATGCTGCTGGGGATTAATGAGTACTGTTCTTCCCCGACGAGCCAAGACTCAGCGCTAAAGATTGTGTGGTGCCCGCTTTGTATCCATGGGTATCACCACGACAAACCACGCGGGATATTAGGTTCCCCTTCGGACGTGACGGGTATTAACAATTGACCAGTGTAATGACCTCGCCTAAGGCCATTCCCAACGTCCAACGGATAACTAACGCCAGGGCCGTCAACTCGAAGCAGATCAAGGCCCAGTACAACCCCGGCCTAAGCACAAAGCTAACGAATAAGGCGGTCTTATCGCTGCGTCTCATAAAAAAAAAAAACACACACACACACACACACAAGATATAAGTTGTTGCTAGTGATTCGAGTATATTACCGCCAATCACTATTAATACCTCATGAATCTTCAATGCTAGCTGCCACGGACTCTTGAGATGCGCCCTGTGTACTGCATGTTCTGTAGGGCTGACTACCTGGCGGACAGCGTCTTCTGGAACTCTGTCCACTGGCAGTCCGTCTCTCTATATCCCAGAGCGAAGGCTAAGCATCCAGCTAGTCTGGAGCTCACTCTTCAATCTACCCTGTATCCATCAATACACTAGGCTATCGTTTGCCCCCGCACTGCCCTGTGCGTTGCTGTCTACTACCCGGGACGCACTACAAAGTCGAGGTGTATCTGGCGAACCTGAGGCTGGCTTTTATGCATTACCCTGCAGCTCTGTCCAGCCACGAATGAATGACGGGCTGCTCGTCGGTGTGGCTGGTGAAAGCAACTCCCACCAGTAAGTGATTGCCAAAGGCAAACTTAGATTAACGGTAACGTGAACTATTAGCCGGTGCTATTGGGAATATTGTGGGCCAAAACCAATCAAATGTTGTCAAGTTGCCACGTCTGTATTTAGTGGCGCAGTTCTGTATTCCTGCACGACCTCTCTGTAGGACTGGTAGTGCCTTCTGTAGGTTGTCGCTCCCCTCTGTAGATTCGCACCACGCTCTGTATTTTTGGAGCACCTTCTGTAGAAATGGTATGTTTATCTGTAGTTTCCACCCGCTCTCAAACTAACTCCGAGTTGCGGCAACGGGTCCGTTCGCTGGAATGCTCACTACCGCTCTCTAATATGGTCGACCTAACCCGCACTTTGTGGACGATTCAGACTTTTTGTTGATTTTTAATATTTGCCCCTAATTGCTTGCCAGGAACTTATGCGGCAATGATTTTGGGGTTGTAATCGCTGGCATCGAGTACGGTAGTATAGCAGCCCTGCTACACTGTACATACAGTGCTTGGCAGGTTATTTCTTCGGTGCAGTAAAAAATGGATGTTCTCCTCGCTCATCTATGAGTGGTCCCGAACAACGGCCGTGGTGATCACAGGGTACTGATGTGAGCATTTTCTTCTCACCACATTCACGACAAGCCGGATAAATAATATTATATTTATATAGCATCTTCCTCTCGTCAAACGCGCCGAGCGTCGCTCGCTTTGAGGTGGCGAACTGATTTTCATTGAGCCGCGCTCTTCTGGAACAGGTGAGCCCATTGATTAGAGAGATTACCGCGGGTTCTAGATTCTTGGTTCATTTCGTCAGCCGTAATCGCGTCGTCGCGTCGCAAGGAGCCACCTGGCCGATCGCTCTGTACGTGCGAGCCATGCCGGGTGGAATACCAGCTCGGCATCGACCTGACTGCTGGGTGCGATCGCAGCGAATTGTCATGGAAGACGTCAGTGTGTACTGCACGATCTAGATGCAGATATTCTCACTTTTGCGGGTATACTAGCCCGACTGTGGGCATTTACACTGAGCTACTGTTACCTGGTACAGTGCTTGAAGAATCGCTCAGCACTCTGACGCAAGCAGGCATTTCCGATCCCAGCGACTGGTGTAGTACGTGTTGAGCCAGCGTCCGGAGTCTCGCCACGCGAGCCACTCGTCCTGCTCCTCGGTCGAAAGACTTGGAAACAAGTCGTCCTGCATATCGTGATCAGTTCGAGAATTATGAAGTAGCACGTCGCCCGAATAGCGATCGTAGCGCAGACGTCGGTCCCCTTTCACCACCGACATCTTCTGACTCGGATTGTTGCTGAACACGACGCGCTCGCCAAAAGTTACGCTCCGCTTGAGCGAGCGCCCGACTCCGTCCTGCACGAATCCCTCCTCTGGAACCCCAGTGATATCAGCTAGCGTATTGAGAATATCGTACTGCTCGGCAGCATCTTCCAGTCGCAGTCCAGCGAATTTCCCGAGTCTTCCCTCGGCTATGAGAGCTCCAGCGACTCGGGTCGCGGATAACTCGCGAGCTTCGGGCTTATCGTATCCGAATTCCGGTGCTTGACCGTGATCTCCCGTGATAATAACGATGCTATCACTGAGGATTCCTTCGCTCTCCATTCGGTCCATGAACTTACCCAGCTCCACGTCGGTGAAGTGGCGCATTTCCAGATAATTTTGTATGAGATCTGCGTACTCCTTGCCGTCATAAAGCGATGAAAAATCGGGTTCTCCGACTCGGCATACCATTTCGGACGTTCTTGGAACGGAATGTGGCTGGAAATGGTGTAGTGGGTCAGGAAAATAGGCTTCTTGCTCTCTCCTTGAGCCACTCGGCCGCGTTGCTGCGTAGTTTGATTAATGAGAAGATCCCCGAGAATCTGGAAGCTAAGATCGTCATGGACACCCCAGTAGAGACCTCGCTGCTCATCCCCGTACCAGTCATCGGAGGAAATATTCAGATCGCTCTCTGCGATTTTCATCATCTCGTCTCGACTCCAGACTATGTCGAATCCGTGGGCTGGGAGGAACGAGTTCCAGTCGTCGTACTCCGTCTGGCAGCCCGTCGTGAAGAAAGATTGGTACCCCTTAGCCTTGAACAACTGCGGTAAACCCGCGAGTTCGACGTCTTTCTTGCCCCCAGTCATGCCTGAATCCTCCACGTCGTCATAGGGGAGCTGTGCGTATTGGAGGCTCTCAACTGAGCGACTTGTTCTCCAGCTTGACCAATAGTTGGTGAACGCAACGCCGCGCTTGGCCCACTTGTCGAAGTTTGGCGTAATGGTGAGGTTCGTACCGTTGAATAGATTAGACGGGTCGTCATCTCCAACAAGGTAATGGGAATCGTGGAATCGGAAAGACTCGACCACGATAAGCAAGACGTTAGGAGGGTCATCACCGCTCACATCGACGTCGAAGGCGAGATCCCCATGGAAACCGGTCGTTCGTCGGTATATCGAATCGTCTGCAAACAGCGTGTAGTTCTCCGTGGCTGAGTGGATGAAAGTCTCGACCCATGGAGTATCGCCACCCGAATGGACGGAGACGTAACTCAGAGCAGTATCGCCTAGCACGTGAGCGAACAGCTCGTTCAACGTCGCGTTTAGAGCGGCGTACGCTATTAAAGTTGGGCACACGCTATTCACTGCGACCACGATGGCCGTCAAGGCGATAAGGATGAGTGAAACCACGGATGCTTTGGTTCCACGCAGGTAGAGCCGAGCTCTCTTGTCTTGACAGGAAGGAGGCGTAAGTGCGTTTTCGGCCACAAAATCGTAGGAGCTCAGGTTGTCGGGGGTGTTCACGCCGGAGTTTCTGCTCGCATTGTCAAGCTCCAGCACAACCTCGACCTCATCAATGCCATTATCGCTATTAGAGCTGGCTTTGGTTGACATGGCTCTGAGCTTCCTGGATTTCCGAGATCGTGAAGTCACGACGGTAGTGATACAGTGCACCGGATTCCACTGCGTGAGCTTGGCCCAAGCTGCCAACGTGCGAACGGCAGCGAAGGCGATCCCCACGATACTCGTGATCACCACGACGACGTAAATCTGCTGCATCTCATCGCTCGTCATGGCATCTAAAGCGCCGCTTTTCTCGTTTGAAGTCACCAAATCGAAGGTAAAGCGCACTCCCCGTAGACGCACCAGCAATAAATCGGCAGCAAATGGACCCACAGTTAGCAGGAAAAGTATCCACGATAGTAGGAACACGACCATCAAAGATCCAACCTTCTTGATTTTCATCCTAGCGGCTGCATGTACGTCCACGAACGTCCTCGAGTAAATCTCTTGCACGGTGTCCACAAGCCACAACGCAAATGCGAGATACGTCGCACAGACGAAATCTTCCAAATACCCGAGACTTAGCACTGCGATCCTCACGCCAAACGTGTCGTCCTCCTCGTTGCCATACATCGCAATGAGGTCCGCCAGCGTCACAATCCGATCAATGAAGCAGAAGAGCAGTACCACGACGTAGACAAATACCCATCCACGCCACGGTCGACAATTGAACCAGCGACTGCAGCTGAATGGCTGCCGAGCAGCATTAACCTCTGGCACGGTACGGCTTTCCTCGAGAACCACCACGTCGGTCGCCATTGCGTTTAGTCGGGCGGGAATCAACTAATGCATCGCTAGCCCTGATGACCCCGCCGCCGGGAGTCCACACACGAAGAGCCTGGTCCGACCCAGCCACCGGTTGAATACTTTCCGGTCATTAGAGGCACTCACACGCGCGCACACGTCCGGCAACGGTCTCATTGGACGGGGGCACGGTAGTCACTCGCCGCGATAGATGCAAGCGACCTCTCAACATGCCAGCGGCGCTGGTCTGCAGCATTTGTAGCTGCAAATTCACGTCAAGTTTGGGTCACCACGAGAATGGCGCTGCGCACGTGTCAATCACTTGAGGACGGCCCACCACTTCTTGTTGCCAGACTGTTCTCTCTCAAAACGATAAAAGCCCGGGTGCCCGCGCTCAGTTAGCTAGCCCTGAAACTTCAACTGCTCTACGTTTTTGACGTGAGCCACTCGCACCCCCGTTACCACAAACAAACAGCAAAAAAAAACGATAAAAGAAAACGAGGACGGTTCTGGTCGCCAGTAACCGCAAGTATGTATGTAAGTTAGGCTAGAAGCGTGCAATGTGGTGGACCTTGGAGCTCTTCGATGCCGCAACAAGAGCCGAGTTAACCCTTGATTGGGAGCAGATGTGACCAGAAAGTAGCTGACTTGGCCTGTTGCGTCGCCGCGAAAAGTCCGGCGTCCTTCCTCAGGACCTGGTTCCTTCCGACAGATGCCTGAGACGCAGGTGACTCATAGACGCACAGCTCGATTCCCGGCGCCATGCCCACAACAACAACGACAGATACTAGTGATACTACTACTGAGATGGCGGTGGCCGTGCTCGAGGACCCTCGTCCAGTCCCTCCGTCGCGGATCCCGAGAAGCCTCGAGCTCGACCTTTCGCGTCGATGATCCAAGTGGTGCAGCACGCGGCGCTCTGGGGGCGTCCGTGGCTCGGCTGGGTCTTCGTCTACGGCGTCGTGCTGCTCTTCTTCTTCGTGTACCGCTGCATCGGGCTCCAGCCGCTCATCCTCATGTACGGCACCAAGTCGGACTGCACCTCCGGTGTCGAGGCTGGAGCCTTGGCGCTGGGCTTCCTGGAGGATCTTGTCTGCGCCACGTACTTTGTGTGTGTGCGCTATGGGCCTTCGACAGCGTCAAGCGCCTTGTAGGCGACCGCTTGGGCTGTACAAGTGGCGGCTTTGTGGACGTCTCGGAGAAGCGCAAGCGGATGATGCTGCGTATTTGTGGCGGCTTCTGGACGTTCCTAGTGTCGTGGCTGTTGTTTGTGGCCAGGATGGCGCCGTTTGTGGCGGATCTGCTCATCGTGCGGCTGCGGGACATGCGCTTCACGTTCGAGCTCGTGGCCATGGCCATCCACGAGTCCAGCAACGCCAGCTCGGCGTCCATCTCGCAGTCGGAGATCAACGAGGCGTACGTCAACATCGCCGGGCTCGTGGTGGTGGCCACGCTGTTCGCGATCGTGCGGACGTGGGCCGACTGGGCCGATCTGTCGCGCTGGAACCCCGCCTTCGCCCTGGTGGATCTGCTAGCGTCGCGTGGAGAGGCTACGGTGGATATCCACCCCAAGACCCCTCACGGTAGAGTGAAGGAGAACACGGAGGAGGCCATTCTCGAGGCTGGAGAGCCCACGTCCTACATGGTCACGACGTCGCCCTGCGGAGACGCAGCGACGGACAAGTCCGCGACTTCAAGAGCGTCCGGACTGTCAAAACTGATGGTCTTTCGTCTCTGCGTGTTGGTTGTGATGCTGGTCCTTGGCCTCGTTGTTCTACCGGTCATCGTACTCGCCATCAGCCGCGCGTGCTCCTCCCTCGTGGCTTACTCGGGACTGAACGCGACGCTGAACGAGCTGTTTATCCGCGGCTTCGACGTGACGGCGCAAGGCTTCACCCCGTCAGTCGCGGACGGGAGTATCGAGCGCGCAGAGATCTACATCCACTCGACCACCGAGAAGTACACGCTCTTCCAGGACGACTCGCTCTACCGACGGACGCTGGGCTTCCAGGGCGACCTGGCCTTTGACGTGAACGTGTCAAACGACAACCCGCCCAACGTGCTGCTCATTGTGGTCGAATCCTTCCGCTTCCACGACTCGCACTACCTGGTAGGGGAAGACGACCCGTCCAACCTCTTCAAAGGCACCAACATCACGGTCACGCCCAACTTCGATCGATGGGCGAAGCGAGGCGTGGCGTTCACCAACATGTGGTCAAGTTGGCGTACCAGTCGATCAGTCGAGAGCTTGCTCTTCGCGCAGCTCCCGTACGACAGCGTGGCGGACTCGGGCATGACTGGAGGCAAGAAGGACGTCGAGCTGGCTGGTCTGCCGCAGCTCTTCAAGGCCAAAGGCTACGAGCCGTTCTTCACGACGGGCTGCAAGACCGACTACGACGACTGGGATAAGTTCCTGCCCTCTCATGGCTTCGACACGGTCTGGAGTCGAGACGAGATGGTGGAGTTAGCTGAGGGATACCTCAACATTTCGTCCAGTGACTGGTACGGAGACGCCCACCGAGCGCTCGGCTGGGGCGTGCACGACGATTTAAGCTTCGAGATCCTCGGCGACTTGCTCATCAACAAGACCAAGGAGCAGAGCGACCGCGTGGCCCAGGGGAGGCCAAGAAGCCGCTGTTCCTCAACCACTACACGATCTCCAGCCACACGCCGTTCCGAGAGCGACCCAAGTGGTACGTGGAAGCTGTGAAGCCCGACTTCTCTGCGCTATACGAAGGAGAAGAGTACGCGGACGTCGTCAAGGCGTACCTCGAGATGCGGTACTTCACCGACATGCAGCTCGGCAAGTTCTTGGACCGCATGTCAGATAAGGGGGTCCTTGATGACACTATTGTAGTGGTTGTTGGTGACCACGGCCAAGGCCCCGAAGACGGACTCGATGTGCCTGAAGCAAGGGAGCTATCGGCCACTAGAGTAGCTGGCACTATCATCGCTGAAGGACGACTGGGCGACTATGTAGGACTCAAGATTGAGGACGCAGTGGAGCAGTACGACATGTTGAACACGCTGGCAGACATCACCGGTGTACCAGCGGACGGGTTCCTCCAAGACGGCATCGGGCGGTCCCTTAAACGCAACGCCACCTTTGGCGAGCGTATTGTATACAGCAACAACCCCAGTAGGAAGATGTCGGTGGTACGCGGCCACGAACGACTGCGGTACGATCGGTACTCGAGCTCCGTGCTGCTGCACAACGCAGACTCGGATCACGAGATGAAGACGGACCAATTCCCCGCCCTCAGCGCCAAGGACAAGGCCGAGTGGAGGACCCATCGCGACAACGGACGCCGCGTCAACGCGTACTACACCAAGCGCTGGGACAAGAGGTGTCTGCTTGCTACAGAATGCTGAGAGGGTTGGTAATGGTTATGATTAGTTTTTTGCTGGCCTTGCTGTAGAGCTTTACTGTGTTCCCTCCGTATGGATAGAACATTTGAGTCTGATCATAATATGAGCAAGGGCTTTTTTAACTGAAGTCTATTTTACAAGGCAAGTGGATGGGATCAGTCAGGTGGCATGATCCCCCTCCTCGTCATGCGACGGCGACAGCCTAAAACGACTTTGGTTGCGTTCAAGTCGAAGCCAAGATCAAGTGAAACGACTTGTATTTTCAGCATGGAAGTGAATGGAGAGCAGCTACAGATACAGATATCATAGGTAGCTGAATGAACGAAGTCTGAGAACCGGCAGTGAGTTGAGACGGAGACTTTCGGGTGGTATTTTGCTGTCTGGAAGACGCAACCAACTGAGGCTCCAACGCCACTTGGGACTAGCGGAACTGAGTTGACGGGGCGAAACCACCGGCGCGTTGGTTTCCGATGCGTTTTTCTGCTTTCCGTCTTGTGTTGGCACTTTCAAAGCTGCTGGCGTGCGCTCACGGCCAGCGGGTTATCAACCTCCGATGGTCCGCCGGGATTCCGTCGACATGGGGCAGCACTACGGCTTCCCCACTGCAGTGTCCGGGGATGCAGTTGATGACTACCCGGTGAAGAAGGATCCTTCAAGGGCCCCAGCGATCGTACGATGGCTCAAGCCGGACGCTTTGGTGCAGAGGATCGGGCAATGTGGACACCCGTGGACCGGGTGGGTCTTCGTCTATGGCGTAGTGTTGCTGGTCTTCTTCATCTACCGCTGCACAGCTCTCAAGGCGCTGTTCGCCATGTACGCCAGCGTCAAGGACGGTACCCCCAGCATCGTGCTCGGGGCGTTGACGCTCGGACTCTTGGAAGATTTCGTGTGTGCGACGTACTTCGCCTGCGCTTTGTGGGCATTCGACTCGCTCAAGGCCGCTGTCGCTCAACGCCTGCCTCAACTGAAGCGTCCAGGGATCGCACAGTTTATCAGCAAGGCTGTGACGTTCTTGGTGTCGTGGCTGCTCTTCCTGGCCATGACGATCCCGTTCGTGGCCGACGTGATCATCGTGCGGCTGCGGGACATGCGCTTCACGTTCGACATCGTCACGATGGCCATCGACGAGAAGGACAACGCCACGTCCTTCGAGGTCTCCAACGACGAAGTCGCGGATGCAGTGCTCAACGCTGTGGCGCTGGTCGTTGTGGCCACGTTCTTCGCCGTTGTGCGCACGTGGGCTCCGTGGGCGGATCTCTCGAGCTGGAACCCGACGCAGTTATGCCCGCAAGCGCCTTATGGTCTCTGCTCTCGGAGAGCTACTCGCGTCAAGCACAAGCACAAGCACAGACCCAGCGCCAAGGTAGACCAGGACGAGTCGGAAGACAGCCAGGACTCCAGCAGCCCCACGGAGGACTCGGAGCTCGACCCAAGCCACGTCCTCTCCAGTCGAGCGAACGCGAACAAAGCTCGAGATCAAGACGACGAAGACGAAGAGCGCGACGCTGCCAACACCGCGCGATACGTCAAGGTCCAGATACGCGAACCCGCCCAAAGCCCCGAGCTGAGAAAGCTCACCGCTGCTGTGGATGATGACGATGAGGTCGACAATTCAGCGGGAGCCGACGCAACGGACCAGTACCGTCAGTACCTAAAGCGAGGCATCGTTACCCTCGTTGGGTTAGTGTTCTTCCCCATGATCGTGGTGGCCATCAGCCAAGGCAGCACGCCTCTCATCGCGTACTCAGCTATGAACACGACGCTCAACGAGCTGTTCAAGCACGCGCTGCAGCCTCGCGTGCGTCAGGTCACTCCGACGGCTGGAGACTCGAGTCTCCCTGGGTCGAGGCGTTCATCGACTACGAGACGGAGGAGCACACGCTATTCGGCTACGAGACGCTCTACCGGCGCACTACGGGGTTCAAAGGCGACCTCGCGTTCGACGTCAACGTCACGGAGGAAGACCCGCCCAATGTGCTGGTCATCGTGGTTGAAGCGTTCAGATTCCACGACTCGCACTACCTGGTAGGGGAGGAGGACCCGTCCAACCTGTTCAAGGAGCAACATCACGATCACCCCCAACTTCGACAAGTGGGCCAAGCGAGGCATCGCTCTACGCAACTTCTGGTCCAGTTGGAGAACGAGCCGCTCCGTGGAGAGCCTCCAGTTCGCCCAGCTTCCGTACGACAGTGTGACCAAGTCGGGTATGACTGGAGGGAGGAGCGGCACGAGACTCGCTGGTCTGCCGCAGCTTTTCACGGCCAAGGGCTACGAGACCTTCTTCACCACGGGCTGCCTTACTGGCTATGACGGGTGGGACGGCTTCCTCCCCTCGCACGGGTTCGACACCGTCTGGAGTCGGGACGAGATGAAGACGATCGCGGAGAAGGACTTGGGCATCAAACCCGGCGACTGGGACGGAAGCGAGCACCGCGGACTCAATTGGGGGGTGCACGACGACTTGAGCTTCCAGATTCTAGGCGATCTACTGATCAACAAGACCAAGGAGCAGCAAGACCGCGTAGCTAGGGGACAGCTTAAGAAGCCGCTCTACTTGAACCACTACACCATCTCCAGTCACGTGGACTACAAGCAGCGCCCGAAATGGTACGACCAAGCGGAGAAACCAGACTTCTCGGCCATGTACGAAGGCGAGGAGTACGCCGACAACGTCAAGAACTACCTCGAGATGCGCTACTTCGCCGACGTGGAAATGGGCAAGTTCCTCGACCGCATGGCCCAAATGGGCATCTTGAACGACACCATCATCGTCATCTCCGGGGATCACGGCCAGGGCCCCGAGTTCGGCAACGACGTCCCGGAAGACCGCGATGTGTCGGCCACGCGCGTGGCTGGAGCCATCATCGCTGAGGGGCGACTGGGGAACGCATCGGGAATGGTGATCGACGACGCCACGGAGCAGTACGATATCCTCAACACGCTCGCGGACATCACGGGGGTGCCCGAAGGAGGCTTCGAGCAGGACGGCGTGGGTCGGTCGCTCAAGCGGAAGATGAAGTTCGGGGAGAGGACGGTGTACAGCAACAACCCGACGAGGAAGATGTCGGTGGTGCGCGGCCACCTGCGGCTGCGGTACGATAAAGCCACGGACTCGATGCTGCTGCACAACGCTGATACAGATCACGAGATGAAGAAGGACTTGTTCCCGAGTCTGACTAAAGAGGAGAAGGATGAGTGGCGACGCTGGCGTGACGCTGGTCGCCGGATCAATTCGTACTACACGAAGCGGTGGGAAGGAAGCTGCCTGCTTGAGGCTGAGTGCTAGGTAAAAGAATAATACAATAGAAACTTAAATTCAAAAAGTTTGTGGTCGTGCCGCTAGGACCAAGTAACTGCGGTTTCTCACTTTTTATTATTAATGTTGTCGTGCCTCTAGTTGCGTCTTGTTGAAGCCGACACATCTATCCATAGTCCAAATGCACTGGGACGCCGCTGCAGTGAACACGCGACTAAGTAAAGTTTTTCTTTTTCAGTTCGAAATGTGGCCTATAAGCCGCCAAAACGTACACATGTAGGAACACATAGCACTCGCGATGCGAGGCCACTGGCGTAGGTTCCATGAGCGTAGAGTTGGGTGGGTTGAGGTTGAGGCAGGCCGCAGGCTACGGAGCCGTTAGCTCGCGCTTCGGTGCTAAGTGAATGCGACTGCACTACGAAACAGCAAAAACTGGCGGCACAACTTCCCACTTGCGTTCTATTTAGCGCCGTCGTCCACTCGATGCGATCGAGCGCTTCCACTTCCATGGGGCTATGGAAGCCCTCGGCTCACTTCACAACCCGTCGCGAACTACTTTTGGCTCTCGCTTCACGACCCTCCAGGGCACACGAACAGCACAACTCAACGGCGACAATGACGAAGAGTCCAGACATTCAAGGCCAAGGCAGACCTGCCAATTTGCTGCAGTGGGTCGGCCGTCGGCCGTGGCTCGGCTGGGCTTTTGTCTACGCGTTCGTGCTCTTCCTCTTCTTCATCTACCGGTGCATGGCGCTCAAGCCGCTGGTGTTGATGTACGCCAGCGACAAGGACTACACGTCCAAGGTGGTGCTTGAAGCGCTGGGCCTCGGCTTCCTGGAAGACTTTGTCTGTGTCACGTACTTCGCCACCGCGCTCTGGTGCTTCGACATGGCCAAGTGCTGCGGCCGAGACAGCAACTTGGCCAGTAAGTTCCTCACGTTCGCGGTCTCGTGGCTGCTGTTCGTGGCCACGATGGCGCCGTTCGTGGCCGACCTGGTGCTCGTGCGGCTGCGCAGCATGCGCTTCACCTTCGAGCTCGTGACCATGGCCATCGACGAGAGGGACCACGCCAAGGCCGTGGCCGTGTCCAGCTCGGAGATCAGCGACACCGCGCTGAGCGTGACGGAGTTTCTAGTGGTCGCCACGTTCTTCGCCATTGTGCGGACGTGGGCGGCGTGGGCCGATCTGTCGACGTGGAACCCGACGCACCTGGTGCTGTCGTCGGATGACTCGCTGCTGTACGTGGCGCTGAGCGCGGGTGGCAACAAGCCGCTGTCGCCTAGAAGCAGGAGCCCCAAGCGCGAAGGAGACTGTCGACAGTACTTGAAGCAGAGTCTCGTGACGCTGGCGGGGCTCGTGCTCTTCCCCGTCATCGTGGTGGCCATCAGCACTGCCAGCACGCCGCTGGTGGCCTACTCGGCGCTCAACACGACGTTGAACGAGCTGCTCGCGCGCGGACTGGAGCCGACGCTGGACATGACAGTGGCCGCCCCATGGTCGTCGAGGACGTCGTGGAGGAGAGCGTCGACAGCTCCGGAGACAACGCGCTGTCTGGAGACGCGCACAACACGACGGAAGCCCACGAAACCTTGCAGAAGAACTCGACCGAGAGCGACCAAGAAGCTTCAGCTGGGACCAAGGCAGACAGCGAAGCTCCTACACCAGCGCCCACACCAGCACCAACACAGGCAGTCAAACGCGTGACGCTGCCCTGGGTCGAGACGTTCATCGACTTCAAGACGGAGGAGCACACGCTGCTTGGGGACAACACACTACACCGACGCACTACGGGCTTTAAGGGGATCTCGCGTTCGACGTCAACGTGTCGGCCGACAACCCGCCCAACGTCCTGGTCATCGTGGTCGAAGCGTTCCGGTACCACGACTCGCACTACCTGGTAGGGGAGGAGGACCCGTCCAACCTGTTCAAGGGGAGCAACATCACGATCACCCCCAACTTCGACAAGTGGGCCAAGCGAGGCATCGCTCTTCGCAATTTCTGGTCAAGCTGGCGCACGAGTCGATCGGTGGAGAGTCTCATGTTCGCTCAGCTGCCGTACGACAGCGTGACCAAGTCGGGGATGACGGGAGGCCAGCAATCCACCAAGCTCGCGGGTTTACCGCAATTGTACTCGGCCAAGGGCTACGAGACCTTCTTCACGACGGGGTGTTTGACCGACTACGACGGATGGGACGACTTCCTGCCCACCCACGGGTTCGACACGGTCTGGAGTCGCAACGAGATGATGAAGATCGCCGAGAAGGAGCTGGGCATCACGCACGATCAGTGGAATGGGGACGAGCACCGCGGTCTCAATTGGGGGGTCCACGACGACTTGAGCTTCCAGATCCTCGGCGACTTGATGGTGAAGAAGACCAAGGAGCAACAAGCGCGAGTGGCCAGAGGAGAACCCAAGAAGCCGCTGTTCCTCAACCATTATACTATCTCAAGCCACGTTGACTTCAAGCAGCGCCCGAAATGGTACGACGAGGCGGAGAAACCAGACTTCTCGGCCATGTACGAAGGCGAGGAGTACGCCGACAACGTCAAGAACTACCTCGAGATGCGCTACTTCGCCGACGTGGAAATGGGCAAGTTCCTCGACCGCATGGCCCAAATGGGCATCTTGAACGACACCATCATCGTCATCTCCGGGGATCACGGCCAGGGCCCTGAGTTCGGCAACGACGTCCCGGAAGACCGCGATGTGTCGGCCACGCGCGTGGCTGGAGCCATCATCGCTGAGGGGCGACTGGGGAACGCATCGGGAATGGTGATCGACGACGCCACGGAGCAGTACGATATCCTCAACACGCTCGCGGACATCACGGGGGTGCCCGAAGGAGGCTTCGAGCAGGACGGCGTGGGTCGGTCGCTCAAGCGGAAGATGAAGTTCGGGGAGAGGACGGTGTACAGCAACAACCCGACGAGGAAGATGTCGGTGGTGCGCGGCCACCTGCGGCTGCGCTACGAGAGGATGACCGACTACGTCCTGCTGCACGACGTAGATACCGACCACGACATGAAGAACGACTTGTTGCCGGGGCTCTCGGAAGCTGAGCGCGCCGAGTGGCTGCGCTGGCGCGACAAGGGGCGACTCATCAACTCGTACTACGCCAAGCACTGGGAAAAGAGGTGCCTGCTGGACGGAGATTGCTAGAAATCTTCGGTATGTGTAGCGGCTTGAGCTAGTCAATACTACTGGTAGTCAGCGCTGACAAGCTAAAACCTCATCACGGGACACGATCACCATACGAACCTTCACATCACGCAGGTTGTGCGTGCACGACGTGCACGACGTTCTCAACACGCTCGTACATGTAGCTGGCTGGATCCAAGCGTAGTGTCAAAGGTCGGGGGCGAGTGATGTTCAGCTACGAGTCCGAATCGCGTAATGGCCTTGAGCGACTACGTGACCAACATCACGCTCTGCTTGGCCGAAGAGCAAAAGGAGTGTGCGGTGCCGTCAGGCGCCAATTTCAACTCCAGTTTACCCGACGCGGTGGACAGCTAGCTCTTGTCTGCTAAACAATCGAGCGAGTTCATGAACCTAAAATGCCGTCCAGGTTGTGCATTTGAATGAGATGTTCTCTGCCAAAAGGTGGCGCCATCTACCGTCAGCCCTATTAGCTGTCAGTTGAAGTCGATCGACATCGACATCTGTACTTCTTGGCTCTCCCTCTTGAGACGAGTACAGTGCAGTGGCCGTTAGTGCGCTCATACGGCCAAAGAAGAAGACCACCTCGCGCTGACGATGGGTCCGAGTTGGAGTCTGTAATGTAACTCCACGACCGGTGGGTGCAAGTTTGTGGTCGTCAGCAACCGCAGAGAAACTCAGCCCAAGTAATCTTCAGAGTAAACCTGCTTCTTTGCTGGCTTTGTTCGCAAAAGCTTAGCAAAATGATGACTCGGGTTCCGAAAACTCAGGGCCAGACTGCTGTTCGCAGCGCTTGCTGTCCGCAGCCGCTGCGACGTTGAAACAGCAGGCTCGTCGCGTCGTGGCAAAGATGGCACGGAACAGGCTCAAGTCAACTGGGCTCAGCCTGGCTCAACATCCCGGGAGCTGCTGCCTCACCATCGAAGAGATTTTTGCGTTCGCCCTCACGCCGCCTGTCCGCGGGGCCTTACGTGGCGATGGCACGACTGCGAGCACTGCTCTCCTCACTCTCCGATCGTCAGCGGCGGCAGCACACCACGATACAGTAGCCGGCCGGCCACCAATAGTGACTCAAGGGTATCCATCCATCCATCCATCCATACAGGTAGAATGGTGCCCATGGAGAACGACGACCCCGAGGTAGAGCCCAAGCCTGCCCGCGCCTCCAATGACGCAGCGCTGGACAAGAAGCTTCAAGCTCAACAAGAGGAGAACGAAGTAGACGAAGACGACGGCCCCGAGGACCTCCCGACGTTCACCGAGTGGGTCGTGCTCAAGGTCAAGCAGACGTCCATCGCGCGTCGCCTCGCGCGTGACGACTGTCCGTACCGCGGCTGGGCGTTCGTCTACGGCTTCACGCTCGCGCTCTTCTTCGCGTTCCGGTGCAACACGCTCGGAGCGCTGATCTCCATGTACGGCACGGAAGCCGACGACACCTTCTGGGTCGTACTCGGGGCGTTGACGCTCGGGTTCCTCGAAGACTTCGTCTGCGTCACGTACTTCGCGTGCATCTTGTGGGCGCTGGACCGCGTCTCGCCGGCGTTCACCTGCTGCGGTCGCGGGCTCGTGGCTCGAAGCATTGGCAACGTCACGAGCTTCTCGCTGTCGTGGCTGCTGTTCGTGCTCGTGGTGACGCCCGTGATCGCCGACGGACTCATCGTGCGGCTGCGCGACATGCGCTTCACCTTCGACATCGTGGTCATGGCCATCGACGAGAAGGACAACGCCAGCTCCTTCGAGGTCTCGGACAAGGAGGTCACGGACGCCGTCATCAACGTGCTGGTGCTCGTGGCCTCCGCTACGGTCTTCGCCGCCGTGCGGACGCGCGCGCCGTGGGCCGATCTGTCCACGTGGAACCCGACGCACATCGCGCTGTGTGCGAGCTCCTCGCACGCGTACAACCAAATGAGCTTGAAGAGCAACGACAGCAGTACCAAGCGCAAAGACGCCAGCGTCGAGCTTGCTCCGTTGGCGAAGGGGAGCAAGGAGGACGTATCAATTGACACCGGCTCCGGTACCCCCAAGTACGTGACGGTGGACATCGGAGACGCTACCGAGAGCTCGGAAGCGGATACGATGTCGCCATCAGACGAGGAGAACGACGGCGTTGACCGCCTCTCGGTCGCCAAGAAGCCAATGGCAAAGGCGAAGGACAAGCGTCAGTACGTCAAGCAGTTCGTGGTGGCGCTGATTGGTTTGGTCTTCCTCCCGCTCTTCGTGATCGCGTTGATCAACGCCGCGTCTCCTCTGGTCGCGTACTCGGCTCTGAACACGTCGCTGAACGAGGCTCTGGGCCACGCGTTCCAGCCCGACGCGGAAGGATTCACGTCCGCAGTGGACGAAGCGGATCTGCCCTGGGTCGAGACGTACATCCACCACGCGACCGAGAAGCACGAGCTCTTTGGCAACGACACGCTGTACCGCAAGACGACGGGCTTCAAGGGCGAGCTGGCGTTCGACGTCAAGGTGAGCAAGAAGAACCCGCCGAACGTGCTGCTCATTGTGGTGGAGTCCTTCCGCTTCCACGACTCGCACTACCTCGTGGGGGAAGAAGACCCGTCCAACTTGTTCAAGGGCACCAACATCACGATCACCCCCAACTTCGACAAGTGGGCCAAGAGGGGCATCGCCCTTCGAAACTACTGGTCGAGCTGGCGCACGAGTCGATCCGTGGAGAGTTTGCTGTTCGCTCAGCTGCCGTACGACCACGTGACCAAGTCCGGTATGACGGGCGGCCAGAAGAACACCAAGCTCTCGGGTCTGCCGCAGCTCTTCTCGGCTAAGGGCTACGAGACGTTCTTCACCACTGGCTGCAAGACGGACTACGACAGTTGGGACGCCTTCTTGCCTGCCCACGGGTTCGACACGGTCTGGAGTCGCAACGAGATGAAGAAGCTGGCGGAGAGCGACCTGGGCATCAAACCCGGCGACTGGAAGGGCCCGCAGCACCGCGGACTCAACTGGGGCGTGCACGACGACCTGAGCTTCCAGCTTCTGGGCGATCTGCTGGTCAACAAGACCAAGGAGCAGCAGGAGCGCGTGGCCAAGGGGGAACCCAAGAAGCCGCTGTTCCTCAACCACTACACCATCTCGAGCCACGTCAACTACAAGCAGCGGCCGAAATGGTACGACGACGCAGAGAAGCCCGACTTCTCGGCGCTCTACGAGGGCCAGAAGTACGCCGACAACATCAAGAACTACCTCGAGATCCGGTACTTCACCGACATGGAGTTCGGCAAGTTCATGGACCGCATGTCCGAGGCCGGAATCCTTGAGGATACCATCGTGGTGGTCTCAGGAGACCACGGACAGGGTCCAGAGTTCGGCAACGACGTCCCGGAAGACCGCGACGTGTCTGCGACCCGTGTGGCTGGAGCTATCGTCGCTGAAGGACGACTGGGCAAGGATGTGGGCATGGTCATGGACGACGCCACGGAGCAGTACGACATCCTGAACACTCTGGCGGACATCACTGGAGTCCCTGAAGGAGGCTTCGAGCAGGACGGCATTGGTCGCTCGCTCAAGCGCAAGGTCAAGTTCGGGGAGCGCATCGTGTACAGCAACAACCCGACGAGGAAGATGTCGGTGGTGCGCGGCCACGAGCGACTGCGATACGACCGGGTGACGGACGTGGTGCTGCTGCACAACGCCGACACGGATCACGATATGAAGCACGATCTGCTGCCCGGTCTGTCTGCGGAGGAGCGCAAGGACTGGCTCAACTGGCGAGACGCGGGACGGCGCATCAACTCGTACTACACCAAGAGGTGGAAGAACAAGTGCTTCCTCGCTGCAGGCGCCTCCGAATGTAATTCCAACTAGGTAGATAGAACAAGTCAATATAAATGCTGTTCCTCGAGCTGTAAGAGGGAACTTGAAGTGAACTACCTACCTATTGGGCATGAAGTCGATGAGTAGAATTAGTGACCTCGGGAGCGACTGCATGTCGTGAAGAATCGAGGGTACTGATCGCTAGCAAACCGCTTGTTGCATCCTTTCTGCATGGGTTTGGTTCGGTACTCTGGCGCTTGGTGAGAGCCAAACAATGATCGTATCTTGTCTTGGTCTTCGTAAGGAGCTGCACCATCTCAGTGTTTTGGGCGACGCTCAAAGCCTTGTCGATGCTGCGGTAGATCTCGCAACGCGGAATATTTCTCTCCTCGCAAAGCTCGAGCAGCACTTCCACTACAGCCAAGTGATCGAGGTGGCCATTAGCGGCCGAGCAGCCTTCGACTTAATTAAGCGACGCGTGTTCTCTTCTCTTTCTCTTCTTAAAACTAACCGTGACGTATCTTTCTTCAAGTTGGGAACTTACCTGTGATGCCGGGATACAGTCGTCCGCAGGACCAACACCGCTGCCGAGAATTCACCAGGCGAAGGAGCCGCGTTTTTTTCGAGCTATGCGATGCGACACTGGACCACTGAGGGCGCTACACGGCGTCGGGCTTCGCAGGCATCTCGCCCTCGGATTTGATGTGGAGCGAAGGAAAGCTGAGCTGCCTGCAAGAACGGCTGATGAATGGAATCCACAACCAGCCCCGCCGTGTAACAGGAACCGAGTTCAACGATCTCTCGGCCTGGGGGCGATCTGGGATAACTAACCAAGTTGCCCTCGAGGCCACTGGAGGTCTCAAATGCGATGCAAGTTTCGGTCCAAGTGACCTGGTACCTGGAGCTATTAGGCCGTCGGATGCCTTTGGGGAGGCCTTCGCACGCTGGGGGTGGAGATTGGAGTTGATCAAAACTGGGGTCACGTGGATGACCCCCGCGGCTTGAACTACGAGGCGAATGGCTGCCCCGGAGTGCAATTCGCCTGAAGGACAGCCTCGAAGACACTGGTCAGTATCGTCTGGACTCGGTGGTGAACGGCCAATTCGAAGGCCCTCGAATGCCCATCAGGACTATCGAGCAGGGGTCTACCGTGGCGTTGGACGCCCACCAATTGCTGGTTGAACCACTCCGACGTAGGCACCCGCGCAAGCAGCGAAGAGCAAGAACTTAACACGCAGCCAGGAATTTTTCCGTTAGCGCTTGGAAACCCCCAGTTTCGTGGCTATCTATCGCCTGGGGGTTACTCCATTTTCAGTTTACCGGTGCCTCGTGTGCTTCACCTCCCCCTTCCCGCCGTGCCGACCAACCTAGGAGACCGATGATTCCTCGCGGTATGCCTCGTTTCTCCAGACCCCCGCCATCTTCTCGTCTTCTGCGTGCGGGTGAATCAATCTCTGCCATGAAGAACCGCGTCATAGCGAAGGTGACTCCAGTTTGGCAACGCGTTGAGTCCTCGACAGTGTTTCAGCGTATGAAGAATGCCGAACTGTGGACTCGGTCGTGGCTCGGGTGGGCGTTCGTGTACACATTCTCCCTCTTCGTGTTCTTCATCTATCGGTGCACAAGTCTCGGGTCGCTTTTCGACATGTACGCGAGCCCCAAGGATGGGACGCTGGGTCTGGCGCTGGGGCGCTGAGTCTCGGGTTTCTGCAAGACTTGGTGTGCGTCACGTACTTCGCGTGTGCGCTCTGGCTGTTCGACGCAGTGAAGTCCGTGGCCAGCAAGTCCCGTTCACTTCACGCTATGTGGAAGTGCAGCGCGTTGGTCCGCTGCAGCTGCGTCACAGCTCGAATGGCCGGTAGCATGGCCACATTCACCGTGTCCTGGCTCCTGTTCCTCGCTATGATGGCTCCTTTCGTGGCGGACTTGCTCATCGTGCACATTCGAGGCATGAGGTTCACGTTCGACCTCATCGCCATGGCAATCGAAGAGAAGGACCACATCAGCGCCTCTCCGATCTCCAGCGACGAGGTCAACGAAGGCTACGCGAGCGCGGCAGTTCTCATCATTGTGGCTAAACTATTCGCGATCATTAGGACGAAGGCATCGTGGGCTGATCTAACGCACTGGAACCCGACACTAGCGCTCTCTCACCTCATTTTGGCTCGATTCGGCAAAACCACGAGGCCAAAGAAGCTCGCGAGCGCCGCCAAGGTCACTGACAAGAAGCTCATCAAATCCTCCTCGTATGTGGACATTGACTTAAATGATGACAACGGTGAAGCTGAGCCCGTGGACGCAAACGAGGACAGGGAAGGGTTGCTGTCATCCTCGAAAAAGAAATCATTGGACGACCCTAAGCTGAAGCACAAGCGCGTTGGGGTGCAGCTCGCTCTCGCCGTCTCCGGTCTCGTGGTTCTCCCTGCAGTCGTTGTGGCATGGAGCCGAGCGAGCTCCCCCATTGTTGCATATGCTGCCATGAATGCGTCACTCAACGAGCTATTTTCTCGTGCTTTGGAGCCTACGCTGGATAACAATGTGCACACCTCTGAGGACGCGTGGGTAGAGCTCTACATCCACAATTCTACCGAGAAGCACACACTGTTCGGCCCCAACACACTGTACCGGCGCACGACAGGCTTTGAAGGAGACCTCGCTTTCGACGTGGACGTCAATCCGAGCAATCCCCCCAACGTTTTACTCATCGCAGTCGAGTCTTTCCAATTCCACGACTCTCGGTACCTCGTCGGGGAGGAGGACCCGTCCAACCTGTTCAAAGGAACGAACCTCACCGTGACTCCAAACTTCGATCGGTGGGCGAAGCGCGGCGTTGCTCTGCGTAACTTTTGGTCGAGTGTGCGCACTAGCCGCTCCGTGGAGAGCTTGATGTTCGCACAGGTCCCGTACGACAGCCCCGTGCATACCGGTATGGCTGGGGGGAAGAGAGATACCCGCTTGGAGGGTCTACCCCAGTTTTTCACGGCAAAAGGGTACGAGACCTTCTTCACCACGGGCTGCACCACGCACTACGACAGTGTTGGAGATCGCAGCTCGCGCCACCTGCGATTGAGACAGCGGCGCCAGCAACGAATGAGCAACTACGACAGCAACAGCCCGCAGACTCGCAGATTGAAACCAACGTAGCGAGAGCGGGTAACTCCCGTGCATGCAGGACTAGCTTAGGAGCGCAGGTAGCGACCCAGCTTTATATTCATTCCTAAATCTACTCAGTGCGAGGCACTACAACACAAACCCGGTGCGAGGCACCACTACCGGGAGGAATCCTGGCTCCTGTCAAGAGGACTTCCTACTGGTTATGAGCCCAACTGGCCGACCTCTAACAGCGACCAGTTACGAATCCGACGACTCGCGAGGCGACGAATTTGAAGACGCTGCTGCCGAAGCACGGGGTGCCGACAGCTACGGGGAAGGAGGCGCTCCTCACGCAGACCGGCTCGGCATACTGGACGACCTACACTTCGATCCGGTGGATCAAGACGTCATGCAGCAGCAAGACCAGATGCAGCTCATCGTTCAGATGCAACAAGAACTCGCCGAGCTGAAGAGACAGCTTGCAACCAGATCGCGGCCGACACCATCAATGTCGGACACCAGCATGGAAACTGCGCCCCCTTCGCCGAAGAAGCCGAAGATTAAGGACGTCCGATGCTCAAACTTTAAGGGAAACGAGGTTTACCCTGGGCTCGGTGCCGGCTTCGAGAACTTTATCCATGAGTTCGAGCACGCTATTAAGACCGAAGAATTGGTGAACGGCTCGACCTGGACGGATGAATTGAAGGCCTCGGTCATTGTGAATTTCCTCGAGGGCAAGGCGTCTCGCTATTACCACAAGAAAAATTGTGAGTGGCAACGACGTAACACGGGACGGAGCATGCCGTATGCCGATGTTAAGCGCGCGATGCGGGCTGAATTCGGATGCAAACTCAGCCAACTCGAACTCGCCACCAAGATGCAGTGCCGCAAAAGAGAAGGAGATTCTTGGCACGAGTACCTGGAGTATCTGAACTTCATAGAAGGTCTCATGGAGGGCGATCAGAGTAAGATGGTCATGGAGGTGTTCGGCAATCACGCTTGCCCTGAGCTAGCACCGACACTGCTCTCTTCTGTGCCTGATGATGCTGACGATTATCTGCTGGAGACGGATCGAATGAAGCGGCTGCTGTACAAGTTGAAGGGCGACGGCAGACGATGTGGCACTAAACGCGATGACCGAAAAGGACGCAAGGGAGACAAACGAAACCTCAACTCGCATGACGACCACAGCCGCCGGCAGATTGAAGATCGCCACGGTGGAGGCTACTGGCGTAACCAGCGCAAGCACGGCAACGAACATGACGGCCGTCAGCGCAGATCCAATGATGGAGAAGCCTTTGCCACCGCTGGGCAAGGTCAAATACACTGCCACGTGTGCGGCAAGCCTGGACACAAGATATTCACGTGCCCATTGGTTGAACAAGCAAAGAGACTTGCAGCGAGTGGAAGTGCAAATCTGGTAGCGGCGACAGCTAGTGACAGCGAGGGCTCCAATGCCTCGGATGATGAAGCGTACATCTGGATGGCAGCTTCTCAGGTAGAACCAACCCAGTCCCCTGCAGCACCGTGCACCTGGACCGTGGACTCCGGAGCCAGCCACCATCTCTGCAATGACCGCGACCAGCTTTTTGCCATCGAGCCGGCCTTATTGTCTATCAAGGTCGCTAATGGAAATCGCATCGCAGCCCTGGAAAAGGGAAGCACGATCATTAACACCTATGCGGAAGGTGTTCGCCGGACAATTTTGCTGAAAGATGTCTATTACGCCGAGGGCGTTGACCGCAACCTGATCTCTGTGGCTCAGCTCACCAAACGGGGCTACGTGTGTGAGTTCGGCGAGAAGTGCATCATCCGGACTAAAACTGGCAAGGTGGTCGCCGAAGTGGAGCGCTCACCAGTTGATGGGCTCTGGTCTGTTGGCATTGACGAAGGTACGGCATCCTTCGCCTCCATGACCACATCCACACTGCAACAATGGCACGAACGCTTGGGTCACGTCAACTTCCAAGCCCTAACGAGAATGCTCGACAAGAAACTTGCGAATGGTATGACGGCGTCGAACAGGAAGGTGGACTTTTGTATGAGTTGCGCTGAGGCCAAGCAAACTCGGCGGGCAAGGAACCAGCACGACACCTCAACATCGGCACCAACGGACGAGCCAGGTGCAACGCTGTGCGTCGACTTGAAGGTCGACATGGCACCCGACCGCGTAGGCCATAAGCACATGCTGACGATCGTGGACCATGCCACCAACTACAACCGCGTCTACCTATTGCGCAAAAAGAGCGAAGCTGAAACGAACCTTGAGGACTTCATCAGCGAATTTGAGCGCCAGTTTGATACGCCCGTAAAAGTGCTTCGATCTGATGGAGGAGGTGAATTTGGCAGTACCCGACTAGATCGATTCCTTCGCAATCGAGGTATCCGTCATCAGCTCACTGAACGCGACAGATCTTCGTCTAACGGCAAAGCGGAACGCTTTCACAGAACCGTGATGGACTCAGCTCGCGCGATGCTATGGGCGTCAGCACTACCAAAGCGATTCTGGGGCGATGCCGTTCTCTATGCCAGCTACATCCGGAACTACCTTCCGACGCGTGCAAATGCTGATCATGCCTCCCCTATTGAAGCGTTAACGGGCAAGGTGCCTGACATCTCGCACATCCTGCGGTTTGGAGCAAAATGTACGAGTCATATCGCCCACGCGGCAAGGAAATCAGCCAAGAAGCGAGCTGAAAAAGGTGTTATCATCGGTGTCGATCCACAAAAGAAGGCGTACCATGTCTTCATCCCGCGGACCAAGCGCATTATCTCTACCACCCATGTGCTGAATATCGATCGCCTAGATCCACGAGCTGTGGGGCGATACATGGACGCTATTGAGGCGGACTACGACGGCAACCAAGTCCAAGCAGATGATCCTGAGAGTGAACCAAACACACCAGCAACTAGCAGCCCCCAATCAGGCCATGACAGCGTACAAGGCGATGCCGAAGAAGATGACGATCAGCATGGAAGCCCTGCAGAGCTGCACAACTTGAACTCACGCGCGATTCAGCACATTTTCGGTCTAAACCGCGGAGCACGTGCGTTACCAAACGAAGACTTTCAACTACCGCAATCCTTTCTCGACGAGTTTGTTACTCCGGCTACCCTGCTACTTACCATTGGACTTGAAGGCGGCACTGCCTTCATAACCTTCCTCGAAAGCGACAACGTGAAGGTCCCGGCTTCGGTGAAAGAAGCAATGAAAAGCCCCTATTGGCGCGAATGGGTGCGCGCGATGCAGGAGGAGCTTCGAGCAATCGCGGGAAATGCGACTTGGGAAATTGTGGACATTCCCCATGACGGAAATCTGATCAGCGCCAAATGGGTCTTCAAGATCAAGTTTGATAGCAGAGGTGAACTGGAGAGATTCAAAGCTCGGCTAGTGGCACGTGGGTTCAACCAAAAATTCGGAGTGGACTTCAGTGAGACTTTCGCCCCCGTGTTGAAGATTGCAAGTCTACGGCTGATCGTCGCTCTAGCTGCGCTGTGGCATGCTATAATACGACAAGGCGACGTGCCCAATGCCTACCTACGTGCTGAGCTTGACCGGCCTATCTACATGCGGGCTCCGTTTGGTCTCTCCGTCCCCAAAGGAAAATGCCTGCGCCTGCAAAAGAGTTTGTACGGCCTGAAGCAGAGTGGTAAGCTTTGGAACGATACCATACACAAGTTCCTCATCGAAATTGGATTCGCGAGGAGCAAACTGGACCCATGCCTGTACTTTCGGCGCAGTGATGGCAAGCTGACAGTACTAGGACTCTACGTCGACGACATAGTGGTGGTCAGCCAGCGGGAGCACGACTCTGACTGGGTGATGCAGAAGCTGGCTGAGCAGTTTGAGATCAAGGACATGGGTCCCGCCAAGAAGTGTCTCGGTATCAACATCGACCAGACTGCGACAGGCATCTCTCTGCACCAGACCGCCAACATTGACAACCTACTGACCAAGCTGGGCATGGAAAACTGCCGCCCCGTAGCGACGCCGATGGAGTCAACACGAGGGTTAACTAGTGAGGACGCTGAGCCCTTTTTCGACACGGACGTCATGAGAGAGACGATTGGCTCCCTATTATGGCTCAGCTCGTGCACTCGCCCAGATATTACGATGTCGGTGAATTATCTCGCGCGTTTTGTTTCCGCCCCTACCACTACACAATGGACTGCGGTTAAACGAGTCTTGCGGTATCTCCGCGGAACTCGTGACCTGAAGCTCGTGTACCCCCGGCCTCAAGCACCACGCGCACACGTGAGCGTAGCCATCTACAGCGATGCGGACTGGGCTGGAGAGAAGGACGCGAAGTCAACATCAGGCGGCCTGCTGACCATGAACAACATGCTGGTCTCCTGGTACAGCAAGAAGCAGAGCACTGTGGCGCTATCTACGGCGGAGGCGGAGTATATCGCCGGAGCTACGGCAGTGCAGGACTGTCTATGGGTCAAACAACTTGTCCATGAGCTCGGCCTCCACAACAACGACGAAGCTGTCACCTTGCACATCGACAATCAGAGTGCAATAAAGAATATGGAGAACGACGTGACCACCGCCCGCATGAAACACATCAACATTAAGTTTCATTTCATCCGTGACGCGATTCGTAAGGAAGGCATCCAGATCCGCTACTGCCCAACTACAGAGATGAAGGCCGACATCCTGACCAAGCCACTGGGCGGCGTCCTGCACAGCCGAAACACATCCATGCTAAAGCTGGCCACATCAAACCGGAATGAACAAGCTTAGTGGTCATGACTGTCACTGTCGAGGAGGAGTGTTGGAGATCGCAGCTCGCGCCACCTGCGATTGAGACAGCGGCGCCAGCAACGAATGAGCAACTACGACAGCAACAGCCCGCAGACTCGCAGATTGAAACCAACGTAGCGAGAGCGGGTAACTCCCGTGCATGCAGGACTAGCTTAGGAGCGCAGGTAGCGACCCAGCTTTATATTCATTCCTAAATCTACTCAGTGCGAGGCACTACAACACAAACCCGGTGCGAGGCACCACTACCGGGAGGAATCCTGGCTCCTGTCAAGAGGACTTCCTACTGACAGTTGGGATATCTTCCTACCGAGTCATGGCTTCGACACCGTCTGGAGTAACAACGAGGTGGCCAAACTGGCCGAGAGCGACTTGGGTGTCAAGCACGAAGACTGGTACGGCTCGGAAGCTCGGGGGATGCACTGGGGTGTGCATGACGATCTAAGTTTCCAAATCCTCGGCGATTTACTCGTCAACAAGACGAACCAACAGAAGCAGCGAACGGCTCAGGGTGAGCCAAAGAAACCGCTATTCCTTACGCACTACACCATCTCGAGCCACGGGCCATACCAAGAACGCCCCAAGTGGTATGCCGAGGCCGAGAAACCCGACTTCTCGGCGCTTTATGAAGCCGCAGACAACCCGGAACTGCGGAAAGATTACCTTGAAATGCGGTATTTTACCGACGTCGAGCTGGGCAAATTCATGGATCGCATGGCCGACGGCGGGATCCTGAATGACACGATCGTTGTCATCGTCGGGGACCACGGGGCTGGCAATGGGGTGTCGGCCACACGAGTGGCCGGTGCCATCATCGCGGAAGGCCGGCTAGGCGACAAGGCCGGTCTTGTGATCGACGATGCCACGGAGCACTACGACGTCCTCAACACGTTGGCTGATATCACTGGAGTGCCCAAGGGGGGATTCATACAGGACGGTGTCGGCCGATCAATCAAGCGGGATGTCAGCTTTGGAGAGCGGGTTGTCTTCAGCAACGACCCGAATAGGAAAATGTCCGTCGTGCGTGGACACCAAAGGCTTCGCTATGATCGGATCGGCGATGCTGTTTTCCTGCACAACGCTGACACGGACCACCATGAGACTACGGATTTGTTCCCAGACCTTTCAGAGGAGGAGCAAGCAGAGTGGATGGCCTGGCGAGACCATGGACGACGGATCAATACGTACTACACGAGTCGCTGGGACGGCAAGTGCTTGTTTGCAGTCAACTGCTGACTAAAAATCTGGAGCAACAGGATCAATGCAGCCCCATGTATGTAGGAACTACAGGAGATACGATTAGTGGTTACAAGGGAGGACATCAATACATGGAACTTATCTAGGCAGCTTGCTGTCTTCTTACGCGGCTGTGCTCTTCATGGCTTGCCTGCGATTCTTAGAGTACACTGTCGATGGCATCAACAACACCGGCACCGAGCATGACGAATCCCAGAGCCATCATCCCGCACAGGAACGCCTGGTTCAGTCGCCTCCCGAATGTCGGGGGTTCATCACGAAAGAGGCGCAGGTGGAAATATGCCGGCATGATGAACGCTAGCAGCGAGCAGCAAGTCGAACCGATGAACGAGATAAATCGCCCGAAATCTGACAATCAGCACAAAATAAATGACGTTAGGAACAATGATAAAATCAATAATCAAACCATGAACGCATACGACGAGCAGTACCTGGGATGGCAGCAGCAATGACTGCAGTGAACAAAACGACTCCAGCACGTAGAAGCACGCCCTTTCTCTCCGTGACCCGCGAGTCCTCCAGCTTGTTGCCACACGCCACCATCGGCTGCAGCACCTCGAAGACCGGGAACAGCATCACCGGGTACGTGAAGAAGAGTCCCAAGCACAGGAAGATCTTGACGAGCGTCACCAAACCACCGCTTCCCTCAAAATTCAGCGTGATGACGGCGTCCGTGTCATTCCCAAACGCGAGGTAACCGCAGATACCGAACGTAGCGTACAGTGTCGTGATGATCACGACGGTACAGACCAGGATCGGCGTAAAGTTCCTCTTGTTCTGCATCGAGTTCTCCAGCGGCAGCACCATCCCCACGCCTTCAAAGCAGTAACTCGCCACTCCAAAGAAGAACGGCACCGCAGACACAACGCCGATCGCCTCGATGTTGTCGTGGTCTTGCTCCATGTAGTCCAGATCAATGTTCAGCACCACCAGCAGTCCGAGGATGCACATGAAATCTGCCAGCAGCGCCACGTAGGCCAGCTCCTTCATGTGCTTCAGCAGCGAGAAGCCGATCAGCGGGGGCACGCACACCGACACCACCAACTGCTTCGACACGTCCAGGAACTTGTGCGCGTTCGTCGAAATGAAGATCAAGTCTGCCCAATAATAATAAACAATAGATACACATCAGTACTCGAAAAATAATCCCCTCTCTCAAGTGAAAGTGCCTTACAGGCGATGCAAAACCCCGTCTGGGAGATAACCAGAGCCGAGTTGACGAGCGTGGAGCCGAACTGACCCATGGCGAAGAAGCCGATCTCGCCGTACTTGGTCACGTTCTTGCCCTGCTGCTTGAGCTTGTACTTGCACTGCACCACGAGCATCATGGCGTACGTGCTCACGGCCGCCACACCCACCAGCGTCACGAACCCCACCTACAGAACAAATCCGATTAATAAAAAAAATATCTAAGGATTATCCATGGATAAAATAAGAAATTAAAGAAATCTCACCAAGACGCCGCACTTGCGGAAGGCGTAGGGCAGCCCCAAAACTCCCGAGCCCAGGAACGCGATGCACGTGTTGATGAACGTCTTCAAGTCACTATCACATACCCAGCATTGATTGATTGCATCATCACCAGTTAGTCTCTACTCTAATAGTGCACTACCAGTATGCAAGCTGCCGACTGCCACGTACGACGTGAGGTGCTGCGCCGCCTCCGCGTGTTCGTGCGCCGCGGGGCTGTCGAGGCGCTTGGGGCCCGCGCTGTCGGCCTGCCGCACGCTGAAGCTGGAGGCGGTGGAGCACGTGTCCGACTCGCTGTCGAGGTCCACGGCCGCCAGCTCGGGCGCCTGCACGGAGCCCACGTGTACGTGTACGTCCGCCATGCTCGATCGCTGCGTCTCGAGTAATAGTGACGTCGTTGTATGATCGGTATGGATGAATTTTCGATCGTCAAATCCCCAATAGTGCGTACTTAACACGCACTTTAACATTATAAAGGCTGACTCGACGACAGCTGGGGTGCGCTGTGCTTGCGACTGGAGCGAATGAGCGGATCATGTGGCTCGATGCATTCGTCGTCAGCAAGGTTGTGGTTATTGTGCTGGTGGCGAGGTGCGTGTCGGAATGGTTTTGGTGCTACGCGTGACAAGCCTCGGCTGGCAGGTCTAGTTGAAGTTGCACCCTCTCGGACTAATCGCGGCCACGGTATCCTCTCTAGCGGAGACCAGAATGGTGTTGTCACGTTTAGCAGCAAGTGAGGGAGGTCATGTTGTTCGCTGCCGTGGCCTGCTCAAGTTCAACGGAGATGTCTGAGACTGGTACTAGGCTACAGGCTGGCCCGTGGACGGCCCAGTTTTCAATTCGCGCTGTTCGCCGCAAGCAACTAACGACATACACAGTAATTGACTTAGTGTCATGGGCGTCGCGTCGACCGTCACGCAGGAGCACGTGGACACCGTAAAGCAGTACGTGGCGCTGCGCCTGGAGAAGCGCACGAAGGAGACGCTGCAGCTGGTTAGCGACGACATCCAGTTCTACAGCCAGCGTGACGGCAGCTACCGGGGCAAGGAGGAGTTCCACGTCTACCTGGAGAAGACCAAGGTCGAGGGCACTTGGCAGCCACCAGCGATCGAGGACGGCGACGATGAGCTCGTGGCGGTGCGTGGCGTGGTCAAGATCTTCTTCGTGCCGGTCTCGGTCAAGTCAACGTTCGCCTTCGACGACGCTGGCCGCATCTGCAGCATCCGCACCAGCAAGGCCTAAATGACTTTATATGGTGCTTTGTCAACCATTGTCCGCGTGATGTAGCCATGTTTGCTAAAAAGAAGGCAATCTAAAAAATAATGAGCTCTTCATTTTACACTTGCGTTCACTATGGTCGCAAAAGATCGCACTTTCGTGTGTGGCACACCATTACGTACTTAATGCGGATCCCCGACACTTCCCACTTTCCGCCCGCTAATCAAACGGCCTTGAGTCGAGAGGTGCAACGAGCTCCGCTATGGCCGTGACGCAGGAGGCGCCTGCGCGCTCCAAGCAGCAGGATCTGTATGGCAAGCTGCACATGGGCATGGACCACGTGCTGGCCAAGCTGCTGCTGAACGCGCCGCCGCTCCTGACGAGCTGAAGCTGCAGACGGAGGAGCAGTCGCTCTCCACGACCTGGGTGCAGGTCTCCGAGGCCTACGAGAAGCGGCGCGCCATGCTGCAGCGCCGCAAAGAGAAGGCCAAGGCCAAAGCTAAGAAAAAGACCAAGCCGAAAGGAGAAGAGGAGAAGAAGAAAAAGATGAAGGAGAAGAAGCATATAAAAGAGAAGACGGAGGAAAAGACGGTGGAGAAGAAGAAGAAAACAAAGCATAGCAGCAGTACAGCTGCATCTCCACGCAACGGGAAGAGTTCTCCTATTGTTACGGCGGAGAAGAAGAGCGAGAAGAAGAAGAAGAAGAAGAAAAAGACGGCGAGCTCTCCGCGGGTGGTTAAGCACGAAAACGACACGCCCGTTGTGAAGGAGGAGCTGCAGCAGCCCGACGCGTACCAGGCCTCGGTGCTCAAGAAGCTGCGTAAATTTCCAATGTGCGAGAACATGGTATTTGGCTCGAACAAGTACAAGGCTATTGTCAAGTGGATGGAGGTGGACAAGGGCAAGAATGCGGCCACGTCCGCTGCACTGATGGAGCTGCTGAACAAACTGCAGCATGACGCGACGGCGGACAAGAAGAGCAAGCCCAAGCTGACCCGGAAGCGATCGTTGGAGACGCTGGATGACGCGCTGCGAGCTGAGAACCGCGGCAAGAGGAAGGCGACGAGCAGTGATCGGAGACGGAGCCAGAAGCAGCGCAAGACGTACGTGGATGAAGACGAGGTGGTCTACGAGTCTGGAGAAGAGGAGGAGGAGCCCGAGTACAAGGGAGGGTACTCTGACTCAGATGAAGCCGAGTTCATGCCGGAGCTGGAGAACAGCCCGCCGCCAGAAAAGCCCAAGAAGCGCGCAGCAGGACGGTCACCAAAGCGGCAGCGGCAACAGGCAGCGGAGGAGAAGAAAGCGGTGAAGGAAGAGAAGGAGATCGAGCCGGCGAACAAGACTGGTATGACTTCTATGCAGCAGCTCGCCGCCGTGGTGGCCAAGATCAGAGCAGACGATGTGGCCTCGGGCAAGTCCGATACCAAGTACCTGTCTTACGAGAAGAAGACCGAGACAGTGAAACCAGGGGCCTCGTCGACGTCTGCGATCGTGCTGGATGATAGCGAAGAGGAGGAGGAGGAGGAGGAGGAAGAGGAAGACGAAGAAGAGGAGGAGACCAAGGCCGCAGACTCTTCAACTGACGACGAGCAGGACATGTTTGACCTGAACGAAGAGGATGTGTACGTTGTCGAGGCTATCCTTTGCGTCAAGGAAGGTCGGTCGCTGCTAACGGCGGGGGGTCAGCGGTCCAAGGACGCCGATTTGTACCTCGTCAAGTGGGAGGGCTACGACGAGCTTACCTGGGAACCGGACGAGAACATCCCGCGGCGGCTCATTGACATGTTCCGAGCGCGCGAGCGAGCTAAGCGAACCTGCCAGTATCAGATCAAGTTGGCTCAAGAGCGCAGGGAGGTGACCAACGTGACTACGGGGAGCAAGGAGATTATTTACCTGATTCAGTGGATCAACCAGGAGAACCTGGTCTGGGAGTCGCGCACGACGCTGCCTATCAAGACACAGGTATGGCTGGACAAGGTTCTTGGCGTCCTACCCGCGCCCAAGAAGCGACGCGACACCAAGGTGTCGAAGCAGTATATTTACCAGTAGGGAGGAAGGGGGCGACCGGCGTGAAATGAAAGTTACGAATTGCAGAAGTACAACAAAATGAAGAATGAATCGGTGAGTAAAATGACGCGGCTTTCATGTTGCTGGTTACCCTCCACGTCAGCAGCGCGCCGCGCGCTGTTCATCACTAGCCTTCTCCTCTTTCTCTTATACGATACGGTCCAGCTCCGTTGCGTACGCGAGCGTCTCGCCCACTAGTCTCAGCGACGGGATGTCCGAGGCGCCGTGGGACTTCTCGGGGGCCTTGAACCACACGCGGCCCTCGCGCACGACCCACTCGGGCTTCTCCTCCTGGATGTACGTGTTGAGCTCGGCGGCCGAGTCGAAGATGAGCATCTGCTGCGCGTCGGCCAGCGTCAGGCACTGGTACGCCACCTCGGCGCAGTCGGCGATGTTCTCGCGCACGGTCTGCAGTAGCTGCGCCAGGAAGAAGCGGAAGAAGGGGTTGGGCACGTTCGCGCGCGCCTCCAGCACCTTGTTGTACGTTCCTTCCATCAGGTACTGCTCGAGCTTGACGGCGAAGGCGACGTTCGGGTCCTGGCGGCTCTGCTCGGGCAGCAGCTCCAGCTCGTTGTGGAACTCGGCCATGCGGTTCTCCACCAGCAGCTGCAGCAGGCGCGTACCCAGGATCGGGTAGTGCAGCGGCGAGGGCTGCAGTCCGCTGTTGTAGTACACCTTGAGCTGGATCATGCTGCGCTCGAAGGCCGTCATGTCCTCGCGCAGGATGCTCAGCAGCGTGGCGCTCTCGAGCACGTGGCCTGGGTAGTGGAGGGGTTAAGACAGTAAATTAGCGATTGCACGGCGAATTTTAAGGCTCTGGTGGCGGTAAAGACTTCGTTGGATACGTACGGGCGAGTTCCAGTTCCTGCTTGGCCGTGGGGGAGTCCACGCCGCACGGAGGCAGCGCTGGCAGCGTCGTGAGCGCCATCTAGAGAGGAAGATTTAAGGATTAATAACAGCGGGCTAAGGCCGAAATAGACGTAGCAGGAGCGCACCTTCAACTGCGTGAGGATCTTGGCAGCCTCGTCCACGCGGTTGCCATCGATGGCAGCGCGCAGCACCTGCGCCTCCTTGTCCAGAGCCTCGAGGTTCGCTGACATCGTGCTGTTGATCTTTAGTGCGGCGTGTCGGATATTGGATCCTCCCTCAGACCAATTAGAAACGGAATACCTATTTTGGTATCAAAACTGGCCAAATGTGGATGAACTTAGGTAGTTTCGGACCAAAATGTGATGAAGTTCTGTAGGCTTGGTCTTTGACCTCAAAACATGGCTACATTTACTTCAACTTGCTCCTCTACTGCGTCTTCTTCTTCGCCGCTGCCGTCATCTGCTCAATGAGCATCTGCACGGGCGCCAAGCTCGCGTCGTGCGTGAACACCACGTCGTACAGGTCCAGGTACTCGTCCAGCGCCTCGTCCACATGCACGTTGAGGAAGCCGACGCGGATAATCTCCTCTGCGTCCAGTCCTTCAGCCATGTGCACGTCGCCCCTCGAGTCTCCGAGCAGCAGCACGTTGCGCCGCTTCTCCAGCTCGCAGCTCTGCCGGAACGGCGAGTCCAGCAGGACGCGCGCGCTCTTGTTGAGCGAGTGGATGAGCGCACCGTCGAAGCCCTCGATGACGCCGTTGGAGTCGAAGCGCATCATGTTGGACACGACGTGCACGTTGCTAGGCGTGAACACTCGGCCACTGTCCGTAACTCCTCCATTGCGCTTTCTCTCAGCAGCGAACTCCTGCTCCAGCGCAGCGTGGATGACGTCGTAGAGCCCCGCGGAGAAGATGAGCGTGGGCACCTGCTGGTCGTGCAGCAGCTTGAGGAGCGGGTGGAAGCCCTGGCGGAAGCTCAGCGAGCCGATAGCCACCGCCTGCTGCACCTGCTCCTTAGTCAGCTTGTACTCGACCAGCAACGCGTGAGCGCTGTTCCACCACTGCTCCATGAAGGGCAGCTTCTCCTCGTCCGAGAGCGTCGGGGACATCTCCACGGGGTAGAACTTGGCGAAGAGCTCCTGCTCCCCGCGCAGACCTGCGGCTGCAGCACGCTGCTGGTCATGAGCAGGCCGTGGCTGCTGCTCTCCTGTTGCAGCGGGGCCTTGGGATCGCTGCGCTGCTTGTAGTACGGCGTCAGCGTGCGGTCGAAGTCGGCGATCACCAGCAGCTGGTCCGCTCCGTCGCGCGTGAACTTCCTCATCTTGCGGGCGAACTCATCTGCAGTCAGGACGACAGTTAAGAGCCTAGTTCTCTAGATTGTAGTAGAGGAGGATACAGACCAGGGTCTCCGATAACCATTCGAGGGGCGCGACGTTGGTGGCCGTCACTGTACGAGTGCGCGTGGATCGACGGACCCGCAGCTGACGAGTCGGCCCCCGAGCAACGGGCCATCGAACGAGCGGCCACGAGCGACCCGCCCGTAGCGGCGCACAGAGGCAGGAGCCCCGAGCGAGACGGGAGGAGCTGCCGCCACGCCATTGAAAGGTGTAATTCGTTGTGGAAACCGCGAATAGAATCATCCAATTGTTGGATTCCATTTCGTCATTGGCCAAGATGTTTGCGCGAGACCCAGGTGCATGCACGCGCGCAGCCTCATAATGCAATAGGTGGCTCGCGTCCTGACTCTTAAGTAACGTTATCGTTGCTGTTGGCCCCGCAGACAACTTTGTCCGCAAGTGGAAGAAGTTCTCGTCCGATGGGTTCGACAAGCTCGTGGTCATCGCCGACTTCGACTACACCCTGACGCCGTTCTTCAAGCCCACGGGTAATGTTTCTCCTGTGTTAGTTAGTTGCTGTCGTGGGATTGATTGTGTAAGTTTATCGACGCACAGCGTCAAAGGAACAAGCACCCAGCTCGCACGGCATCCTCTTGGAGAGTGGATGCAGACGCGAAGCGCGTGGCGCGCGGCAATTTCGAGCACTACTACCGATTGAGCAGTCCGCAACGTTGACGGTGGAAGAAAAGCTGCCATGCATGATCGAATGGTAGTGCTGATAAGGGGGGGGGGGGGGGGGGTCGTTGCTATGACCGGAGAGTGTGTTGTAACATCAAGGCTGCTTCGTCCGTGTAGGTGGACGAAGGACCACGAACTTATGATCGAGCAAGGGTTCACGAAGCACGCCATTGAGAAGACGGTGAGAGACAGCGGCATTACGTTTCGGGACAGGTTCACGCAGGTCTTTGATCTACTAGAGGCCAAGAGCGTGCCTGCTCTCATCTTCTCGGCCGGGCTGTACGACGTCATCCACGCTGTGCTCGACAAGGAGTACAAGAAGGAAAAAAGATTAATTCTGAGTGGGCTTAGACGAATCCTAAGTGGCTACACTACGATGGCATACTTCTGAGCGGGGGAGGAATCATGAGCGGGGCAAGGGGAGGAATTGCGAGTGGAGGATGAATCCTTTGTCTGTACCAATTGTACTTGAGACCTCTACATTTATCGAGTGGCAGCAAACAGGCGATATCAACAATATCCAACCGCAACACATCATGCAGAGAGCAAATGGTATCATTTTGCGGATCATTGTTCGACCCTAACGTGGCCGTGACCAGCCGTAGCTGTAGCGCTTTGGCCTTGCTGGTACAGCCAACAGAGTTGTAGCGCTGTCGTTGTACAAGCGCACGCCGTGCGTGCATTGTGAGTACGTGCAGCGCCAGCCAACACCGTGGCGCGCGCAGCGTCCTGGTTTTTGGCTGCAGATGCTGGCTTGCCGCCTAGCAATGCGAATTCAAAAGTGCCAAAATGAAATTATTAGTGCGTTAGCTTCTGCTGTAGGATAAGACACGCACACACGCACATACTCCGAGGTGTCGTCTTCAGCCACCTAGCGCTTTGTTTTCCTTCAAACTACTCGCTTAGCGTCTAAGTACGCCGTAGGTGCGCACTCAAAATTAATCCTCCGCTCATAAATCATCCTGGGTAAAAACGTGTACGCTCAGGATTCTACTTTGTATAAAAGATCCAGGAGTGTCATCCTTTTCGTGTAGCCACTCGGGATTCGTCTTCTATGCACTCAGGATTAATCCACACCCTACAAGAAGACACCGGCACAGAAGCCTCCGTCGAATGTGCACGTGATCTCCAACATGATGCAGTTCGACGAGAATGGCAAAGTGGTCGACTTCAGAGGCGAGGTACGAATGAATACCTATTACAGTACCGACGTTGCTCTCCGTTTTTGGCTCTGATGCACTTGCGACTAACTTATCTACTGCGTTGCAGCTTATTCACAGCATGAACAAGAGCGCGTCCGCCCTCGTTGGCACAGACTTCTGGAATCAGTGCCAGCTCGAAGAGCGCCGCAACGTCCTGCTGTTGGGCGATTCACTCGGTGACGCCAACATGGCCGATGGACTGGACTTCACGGAGGACGAGATCGTGCGCATCGGCTTCCTCAATGACCGTGCCGATGAGAAGCTCGACCTGTACATGCAGCTCTTCGACGTGGTTCTCACGAACGACTCGAGCCTGTTGCCTCTCGAGCTCTTGCTGCACCAAGTCAAAGCGTAGAAGACGTAGAATACAACGTGTCTTGCTTGTTCATCATCTAAATGAGCGCGGTACGCTCTGAGGAGGCATTTCATCGTCACTTGATGAGTTTGTCGGCTCGCTCTCAATCTCGTTTTCGTCGTTCAAGTGCGGCAGACTCATCGACGACTTGGACGTGTCGGCTTGCTCTGACACCTTCTCGTGGCTGTAGGATGCAAGTCGGTTGAATGTACGCGAAAGCCGCTGCGCCAGTAGCTGCGACGGATACTCGATCAAGTAATACGATGCCGTCGCCAACAAGATCGTGAGACCGAACACCTCGAACGTCTTGTCATAGTAGTTGGTCTCTTCGTTGACGGGCGGGGTGTAAATCACGAACACGTGCAGCAAGTAGACGGAGAAGCTGATCTTGCCCAAGTAGCGCAGCACGATCCACTCGAAGATCAGCGCCACCGTCGACGGTTGGAGCATCTCGATCACGAACAGCAGCGACAGTTTGACGCTCGTGAACGGCATAATGTAGAACTGTGAAGGCTCAAGCGGCATCCCCAACCAGTTGAAGAACAGTCCTCGGAAGACGACACTGAGGTAGGCTGCGATCAAGACCGCTTCTACCACTCGGAGTCCGACGATATGCAACGTGTTGAACTTGAAGCCCGTGCTCTTGACCCACGCCTCCAACTTGACGAAGATGACGGCGGCCATGGACCCCGCCACGAACGTCGGAAGGTGCTGGCTCAACGGTTGTCGGTAGAAGTTGCTTCGGGTGTTGTAGAGTCCCTCGTGGATGACCCAGACGTAGAGCGGGACGAACGCCATCCACCAGAAGCGACGCATCTTGAGCACCGCCAGTACGAACGCAGGTAGAATGAAGTAGTACGAGATCTCCAGCGGCAACGTCCACATGAGGAAGTGGCGGTGTTCCGGGTGGAAGGTGAGCGTCTGGAACAGGTTGAAGTCTTCTGGGCTCTTCACCTGGTAGTATCTGTTCTTGAGCTCGAATGGCATCAGCCACAGGGTGATCGCTACCAGTGCAAACAACGGGTACACGCGGAAGAAGCGCTTGGAAAAGTAGTCGGCCAGCGTCCACCCCCACTTGCGGTAGGACGCCTGCTCGGCCATCAGCTTGATGCTCTTCTTCATGAAGATCATGGTCAGCAGGAACGACGACAGCACGAAGAAGGCGTCGACACCGACGGCTCCCATGTAGATGTCGTGCATGTATCCTGAATGTTGCGTGACGACAAACACGACGGCAGCGCCACGGACGCCATCGAGGAACAGAATCTTCGCTACCGGCGACGCTGCTGGGTCATTCCGTGGGAACCCTTGGGTCGCCTTAGTCGTCTCTAGCTCCGCCTTCTTCACCCCGTTCTTCGGTGAAACTCCATCTTCCACCACTTCGAGGCGTACGACGGCGTCCGTCATTGCAGCGTTTGGGGGCCAGTCGAGGAATGCAGTTCTCCTCCACTCGTCGTAGCGAGAAATCTTTCGGTAAGTAATCGCGGGTCGATGAAGATGGTAAGATTTGCCGTAAGCCGCATCCGATGAGGCAACACCTCTGGGGATCTTTTGCGTGTTGAATCACATGTAGTACATGATGCACCCTGTGTAGATCTGTGGGGGTATAGCACGCGTTAAAGCGCACGGTATCGTGCAATAAGAGGAAGCAGGGTAGGTCAAGGAGGAGAAGACCCGGCACTTCAAAGTTGTTGGGGGGGGGGCAACAGGCGTTCATCGTTCCTGTTCTTACGTGCAATGAGCTAAGTTACATGCATGCTGGGGGATTGTAAGATGCTCGACCTCTAATCAACTCGTAATGCGCCAGCCGGGCCGGGCGATCCGGAGTCATGCTTGCACTGGGTTAACCGCGCCTCCTCCAGGGCTGCCACCGTATTGTAAGGGATATTGTTCTGCAGCAGCTAGAACGCAATGAGAACAAGGATCTGTCCGCCGTTGTTCGTTGTTACTCAGCCCTACCGTGAAGAAATCCGAAGAGGTGAAAACAGGTCAATCCTAACAGTTGGTCACGGGTATGATGGTCAAATAGGTCACACATCATGACGCTAGGTCACGTGACCAAACTTAGCAGGTCACACCTACTGTTGTAGACGTTAAGATGCGCGCACGGGCGCATTATAATGAAAGCAAAATCGATATGCAGCTTCGAAGCGGACGAGGGCCTATTTATCTTCAGCCTGAAGAATTCAGGCATCACGACAAGTTTTCTCAGCACACACGACACCTCCCTCAGCTGCTTTCGTCCTCTGTCAGAGCGGTTTCCTACAGGACACGACGTGCTGCACCGTGACTTGCTGCTGTGTTACAGTATAACTTGGTTACGTGCCGCACTGCGGGCTGGCTATCATCTTGCACAGCGTACTTGCTACTAGTAAAGCACCATGTTGCGCTGCAAGTCCTTGCCATGCTAAAAGGTGTGCTTCCTACCATCCTACACTGCACGAGACCGCCTACTGTGCATGTTGTACGAACAGTGGTTACTATGCTAAACAGTGAGCTACTCCCACGCGTGTGTGATGCTCGTAGTTATTTGGATTTTGAATTTGTTGCGGTTTAGTTGGCTACCTACTCCCGGGGACGCGCACTGCTGCATCTCCGTGACGGAGATGCAGCACGACGGAGACTCCGTCGTATCGCTAGATCTCTAGGATATGGGCCCACGGTAGGCGCCCAACCGATGCTCGCAGTATGAACGCGCCTAGATAGAGGACGTGGTGCTACCCACCATGTTACACTACGAGCACCGTACAAAGGCACCAGCCCGTGCTCACATTCAGCGCTTGAGCTCACGTCACGTAGCATTTTCTAGACCTAGCCTTCAGTCTTGCTCTTCGGGTGGGGCCCTGTAACCTCGCTCGAGGTCGAAGTCGAGTACTGCGTTGCCCGCTGTTCCTGGCATCACAGTGGTGCCGAAGACCATGAGCATGCTGAACAGATTTGGCTGCACACTCGACTCGCGGTCTCGTTTCGTTCAAGGGTCAAGTGCATTACAGTCCTTTAGTCTACGAGCACTATTGTCCACCGCGACGATAAGCGGGGGAGATCCTTCCGCCTTCGGGACTCGGAGGCGTGGCGACTGTATTTGTAGCGAAGTAGTCAGAGCAAGTAGGTTTCGGGACACTATTATACCAGGAAAGCTATTATACCAGGAAAGCTAGCGCTTCCAAGCAAACCAAAGCACTGTTTAGCTTTAAAAAAATCTCAAAATAGTATGTGTCTGTGCTTCAACTGACGCCCGCTACTGCCTTCTGCCAGCGTCTTCTACCAAACCGACCTCTCTCTCTGTGTCGTTTGCATCGATTTCGTTGTTGTTCCCTTTCCTACTGCCCACTTGGTAATAACGTCGTTCTGTAGAAGCCACCCGACGAGTGAGCTGGGCTTGCTTCTGTGAACACTACACTTATCTTGTATCTGCCTACCGTATTTCATTGCTAGTAGTACCATGATATATTTTGAGCCGGCTACCCTACATGATTGCACCTAGTTTTCACTCGACACAATCACGCAACTCCACTACAAAGTACACGGTGTAATAATAGCGAGGCAGCCGGCTCGTAGTGCGGCATGGTAGTACAAGTAGACTGTAGGGCTACACACCCTCCCATGAACGACTTCGTCGGCGCAGTCAGGAAGCGAAGCCTGTTGTGAAATTTCGCCATCGTCTCCGGATCCTATTTCACGCTTTGTAGTAGTCACTTAAAACATTTATATGCGCCTAACCCCATCGCACCACAGCATTCGAGCTCGACACTTCAACATGAGTCGTCCTCCATCGCTTCGGTTTCGAACGGGCCTAATGTTGCAACGTATTTCTTACTAATATACGGCACCAAGCGTGGTATCCATTCCAGGCTCGGTAGGCTTCCTTAGGGGAAACGTCTCCAGCTGCCGCGTGTGCTCATCTGCGTCAGACCGCCGACATTGTGGGGTCAGAGAAGAGCAAAGACTTATGTGAGCAGACCATCGCCATTGGATGACCTTGAATCTTGCTCTATTCAGAGGCCGACGTGGATCATGAGACAACAAACTATCACCCTGATCACTCTTTTGACTACGAAGCGCGTAATAATGGCGCGGAAGTCGCTCATAGCGACTCGCTATCTGTCAGGAACAGAAGCATTTACGTAGCAATCAAACCGCTTGCGAGTTATATCCGGATATGTGACCTCATTCGCTTAGGTCACGTGACCAAAATAAGGATTTGACCCGTGACCAAAATGTAGGATTGACCTAAAAATCCGGCTACCAAGAAATCAGTCGGCAAAACGTCATAGACCGACAAGGGTAGAGCAGTCTACTAACTCATGATGTCGTATATTCAATGAGGCAGCCCGCCACATGCAAAATACCGACAACAACGAACGTAGTGAATGCCGTACAAGGTCAACCTCACACTACTTACTACGAACCAACCGGTATCGTCGATTCGCCTCAACTCCATCACGTCACTCACTGCACGCCGCGGAAGAGCATCAGCTCGGCCAGCTCCTGCTTGCCCGAGACGTGGTCGGGCTCGCCCGCCTCCTTGGCGTACGCCGCCACCTCCTCCAGCGTGGCGCGGCCGTCCTCGATGCGCTCGCCCAGCGCGCTCTTCCATGACGCGTAGCGCTGCTTGACCATCTCGCCCAGCTCGTTCTTCTCCAGCAGCTTGGCCGCCTGGCGCAGGCCGCGCGCGAAGCAGTCCATGGAGCCGATGTGCGCGATGAAGATGTCCTCGAGGTCCGTGGACTCGCGGCGCACCTTGGCGTCGAAGTTGAGGCCCCGGGCGCGAGGCCGCCGATCTCGACGATCTTCTTCATGACGAGCACGGCCTTCTTCTCGTCCATGAGGAACTGGTCCGTGTCCCAGCCCACGAGCGGGTCGCCCGTGTTGCAGTCGACGGAGCCCAGCATCTTGTAGCTGGCGGCGTAGTAGATGTCGTGCTCGTAGTCGTGGCCCGCGAGCGTCGTGTGGTTGGGCTCGATGTTGAGCTTGAAGTCGTGCTGCAGGCCGTACGTGTGCAGGAAGGCGATGACCGTGGCGGCGTCGTAGTCGTACTGGTGCTTCATGGGCTCACGCGGCTTGGGCTCGACGAGGAACTGGAAGGTCGCGCCCAGCTCCTTCTTGTAGGCCACCACGAGCTTGAAGAAGGCGGCCATGTGGTCCAGCTCCATCTTCATGTCGGTGTTGAGGATGCTCTGGAAGCCCTCGCGGCCGCCCCAGAAGACGAAGTTCTGGCCGCCCAGCTTGAGCGTGATCTCCATGGCCTTCTTGACGCGCGCCGCCGCGTGCGCGAACACCTTCATGTCGGGGTTGGTGCTGGCGCCGTTCATGAAGCGGCGGTGGCCGAAGAGGTTGGTGGTGCCCCAGAGGCACTTGACGCCCGTCTGGTTCTGCTTCTCGAGCAGGTAGTCCGAGATGTCGTCCAGCAGGCTCTGGGACTCGTCCAGGCTCGCGCCCTCGGACACGAGGTCCACGTCGTGGAACGTGTAGTACTTGACGCCGAGCTTGGTGAACAGCTCGAAGGCGGCGTCGGCCTTGCACTTGGCGGCCTCGAGCAGGCGCTCGCGCGGCGACAGGTTGGCGCCGTCCTCGCCGTTCCACGCGCGGTTCGTGTACGTCTCGCCGCCGAACGGGTCGCCGCCCGTGTTGCCGAACGTGTGCCAGTAGCAGACGGCGAAGCGGCACCACTGCTCCATGGTCTTGCCCAGGATCACCTCGGACGCGTTGTACTCGCGGAAGGCGAGCGCGCTCTTGGCATTCTGGCCCTCGAACGTCACCTTGGGCACGGTGGGGAAGTACTCCTTCACTTGGTGCTGCACCATCGTCGCTTGCTGGTGTGGAGAGCGGTTGGTCGGTTTGTTGCTTGGGTTGCTCGCGCAGACGCTTGAGTCAGACTGTGTAGTGCTCGGCGGATTCGCGAATGAGCCGAGACGTAGACCTGGACTTGAGCGGACCGGGTGGGCTCGCGGGCTCTTGGACTCCAAGTTGGAGGAGGAGGAAGGAGTTGGCTCGTGCCGGGTCAACGGCGCGTTCTGAGTGGCTGGCAACTTCAAGGTCTCGGCTCGTGAAAAGTTTTCACTGAAAACCGGTGATCGATCGGTTTTCGGTTATCAGATGGTCATCATCTCGGTGTCGTTGAAGTGTTGAAGCTGCCGGCAGCGCATCAAGATCCTCGCAGGCCCGTGTCGACAACGGTGGCAGGATGCATGTACTGTACAGTGTATTGCCGCTACTATTGCTCACGAGTAGCCTAATGCTGGGGTTATTCATGGCGTGGACTTGGCTAGCACCGTGTTGTCATCAGTGCGGCCTGAGCTGGTTCTATATGTTGATGCTACGGTGCCAGCCTAGCAGTGCTACTACAGTAGCTGCTAGTGCTCAGCAGGCCTTTGCTGGGAATATGCAATGACGAGCAAATGATGGCCCTGGGAATGAGGGCAGTTGGCATGTGCATGAACCCAGTGCGTACGTTATGGATACCGTGGACAACACTGAGAACAGTACTCCATCGAACCGATGTATGTATTTCTATGGGCGGTCCTATCAGTGCATCGACTAATGCCATTACGCCATTACGACAGTGCGCGGGATAAGGCAATGACGAGCAAATGATTAGCGAGGAGATGAATCAACGTCACCAGTTGACAGTGTCCTGCACCGGTAAATGCTTGTTGTACTGGTGCAACTTGGGTGTACTGTAATCGGTCTTATGAAGGGGGTACGCTGTCTAGGTACATGTAACTTGTTGAAGCTGTGCTGCTCCAACCTGCAGTTGATGGCATCGCGTGGGTTTGTGCTCCGCAGCGTGGATTATAGGCACTATAATATAGAGATGGTTATTATAGCAGCTTGTACGTGTAGCAACATACTCGGTTCAGGGCTATTGGGTAAGCCGCTTTACTTTGGGGTTTACTGCACAAATCTTAGAGGCCGCCAGCTTCACAAACTTTACAGAAATGCTCGAGTTTTTCTGCAAAACTTGCCACAAAGAGAGCACCGCATCAATTGATCGATGCCATCGATTCGTCAATGGCATCACTAATAGCAGTGATCCGTTGTCGTCTACACGTCTCGTAAGATGTCGATTGATCTGTAATCATTTGTTCGTGATTGCATTCCCTCCAACCTGGTAATCCATTCCGCTGATCCATTACATGTACACTTCAGAGTCATCCGCTCTACGTAACCTGCGAGCTCACGCAGATAGCTCATAGTGTACACTCCATCTAGTAGACACCTCGTACATGCAGTACCAATTCAAAATACTAGCGCGGAGGTTGCAATGGAATAACTACCGATTGTTGAGTGCACGATGTCGGCATTCCGCGGAGTCCGCGGCTCGGACCAAACTGGCAGTCAACACTATGAAACTGCCATCGTTTGCTCGTCATTGTATATATGTATATCCAGCAAAGGTCTCTAGCACTGCTAGGCTGGCACCTTAGCATCAACATATAGAACCAGCTCAGGCCGCACTGATGACAACACGGTGCTAGCCAAGTCCACGCCACGAATAACCCCAGCATTAGGCTACTCGTGAGCAATAGTAGCGGCAATACACTGTAGATGCATCCTGCCACCGTTGTCGACACGGGGCTGCGAGGATCTTGATGCGCTGCCGGCAGCTTCAACACTTCAACGACACCGAGATGATGACCATCTGATAACCGAAAACCGACCGATCACCGGTTTTCAGTGAAAACTTTTCACGAGCCGAGACCTTGAAGTTGCCAGCCACTCAGAACGCGCCGTTGACCCGGCACGAGCCAACTCCTTCCTCCTCCTCCAACTTGGAGTCCAAGAGCCCGCGAGCCCACCCGGTCCGCTCAAGTCCAGGTCTACGTCTCGGCTCATTCGCGAATCCGCCGAGCACTACACAGTCTGACTCAAGCGTCTGCGCGAGCAACCCAAGCAACAAACCGACCAACCGCTCTCCACACCAGCAAGCGACGATGGTGCAGCACCAAGTGAAGGAGTACTTCCCCACCGTGCCCAAGGTGACGTTCGAGGGCCAGAATGCCAAGAGCGCGCTCGCCTTCCGCGAGTACAACGCGTCCGAGGTGATCCTGGGCAAGACCATGGAGGAGTGGTGTCGCTTCGCCGTCTGCTACTGGCACACGTTCGGCAACACGGGCGGCGACCCGTTCGGCGGCGACACGTACACGAACCGCGCGTGGAACGGCGAGGACGGCGCCAACCTGTCGCAGCGCGAGCGCCTGCTCGAGGCCGCCAAGTGCAAGGCCGACGCCGCCTTCGAGCTGTTCACCAAGCTCGGCGTCAAGTACTACACGTTCCACGACGTGGACCTCGTGTCCGAGGGCGCGAGCCTGGACGAGTCCCAGAGCCTGCTGGACGACATCTCGGACTACTTGCTCGAGAAGCAGAACCAGACGGGCGTCAAGTGCCTCTGGGGCACCACCAACCTCTTCGGCCACCGCCGCTTCATGAACGGCGCCAGCACCAACCCCGACATGAAGGTGTTCGCGCACGCGGCGGCGCGCGTCAAGAAGGCCATGGAGATCACGCTCAAGCTGGGCGGCCAGAACTTCGTCTTCTGGGGCGGCCGCGAGGGCTTCCAGAGCATCCTCAACACCGACATGAAGATGGAGCTGGACCACATGGCCGCCTTCTTCAAGCTCGTGGTGGCCTACAAGAAGGAGCTGGGCGCGACCTTCCAGTTCCTCGTCGAGCCCAAGCCGCGCGAGCCCATGAAGCACCAGTACGACTACGACGCCGCCACGGTCATCGCCTTCCTGCACACGTACGGCCTGCAGCACGACTTCAAGCTCAACATCGAGCCCAACCACACGACGCTCGCGGGCCACGACTCCGAGCACGACATCTACTACGCCGCCAGCTACAAGATGCTGGGCTCCGTCGACTGCAACACGGGCGACCCGCTCGTGGGCTGGGACACGGATCAGTTCCTCATGGACGAGAAGAAGGCCGTGCTCGTCATGAAGAAGATCGTCGAGATCGGCGGCCTCGCGCCCGGGGGCCTCAACTTCGACGCCAAGGTGCGCCGCGAGTCCACGGACCTCGAGGACATCTTCATCGCGCACATCGGCTCCATGGACTGCTTCGCGCGCGGCCTGCGCCAGGCGGCCAAGCTGCTGGAGAAGAACGAGCTGGGCGAGATGGTCAAGCAGCGCTACGCGTCGTGGAAGAGCGCGCTGGGCGAGCGCATCGAGGACGGCCGCGCCACGCTGGAGGAGGTGGCGGCGTACGCCAAGGAGGCGGGCGAGCCCGACCACGTCTCGGGCAAGCAGGAGCTGGCCGAGCTGATGCTCTTCCGCGGCGTGCAGTGAGTGACTGGACAATTGCGAAGTGTCGCAATCGATCGGGTGCTTTGCTCGAAAGAGCTAGGTATTACAGTCGATCGCAATCAGGGTTCGACAGGCAGGATACATGTAAAATTTTTTGGGTTAAGGGTTAAATACTTCATGTACGTCATCGATAATTTAAAACCCATGTTCCAAACCCACCCACCCGCACAAAGTCTATCACCCACCCGCTTCAATTTCATAACATGGATTTTGCCGAACCCTGATCGCAATGGACTTGTGCGTTTAATCTCTACGCTTCCCAAGAAGCGGCATAGGTCGGTCCTCCAGCCGGCAGCCGCGTGTGCTGGAGTCAGCGCTCAATTGGTACTGTACATGCAGTTGCTCTACCCCATAGGGTTAACGATCTTGAGTTTTTTCACTCGGCCAAAGGTTTCGATGGTGTGGTGCGAGCATAGGTAGCGTCCGTCAGCGTTGTAGTTGAAAGGGATCCATCCAGCTCAACACTATTATCATAGAAGGAAGCTGCATGTACTATTATATTAGACAGCAGTACGAGTACTTCAGTAAAGTACTATTAATACGTAGTACCTTTATCAAGGATTCAGGTCAGATTCCGAGCATAGCTCAGCAAACAAGCAAGCTTTGCGGAGAGGGCACAAGTTATACGATCACAAAAGTTCAAACCGGTGGGCTAATTCACCGTGCTGCATTATTGCAACAGTGTATCCCCGACTTCCGATTCAGATTCCGTTGGACACTCCAGTTTGGTATTCCAGGAACGGCAGGAGACGTTTCCAGCCTGAGTATACATTTTGTATACTAGAGTCCATCAATGCCTGCTGGAGAGGGGCTGTCCTAGCTGTGCGTAGCACAGTATAGAACTCGCCCCCTGCCCCGGATTCGTACGATTATGTAATAATACGATTAACGCTTCCGCTTAACTAAATCGAGATACCATGCAAAGAAAAATTGTCGAGTCAAGTATGCTCGTTGCTCGGTAGGCTGCGTGGAGATACTGGTCGATATGTTTTGCTTGGCCACGAGCTACCCGCCGCTGCTGGGTCTCGAGCTACCTGTCGCTGCTAGCCTTGTGCTACACGCTTCGTGGACTTCAACGGCCAAGTAGTGCGTAGTAAACTTTTCAAAAGAAAAACTATATAGCGCCGTGACTTATAAGTCGCTGGCATTCGAGAAACTCCGCTGCCGCCATTATCAGCGTATCCTGTAGCTTCGATCCAAGCTAGCCCTAAATATACTTCCCATCCCAGATTGGGGGGTATTTAAGAGCAACGCGAAGTAAGAACACGTATGAAATACCGTTGTGCCAAGCTAACACCTTACTTGCGAATGTTCCTAAAGTCACCCCCATGAGGGACACCACGGCCGATACCTATCCCAGCCCCCTCTGATTAGCGGCCTGACCTAGTCCCATGCCAGTGTTGTGGAACAAAAGAAAAGCAAAAACTTCAGGTTGGTGAACGCAAAGCAAGTAAAGAGAAGGACGCCGGAAACTCCGCATGCAAGCTCACAGTATTGGGGCTTCGCCCAACTAAACGTATACAATACCAATACACCAGCAGAGTGCACACACGACAACTGTAAATAACAACCTGTCATCTGGCAGCTGCCTCCTTATGGAAAGTCCAGGAATCGAGAATTCCGAGACGCTGGGGCTGGTCGTCAAAAGTCTGCTGCAGTGTCCAGTACGAATGTATTAATACCTAGGTACATGTACAAATGCATGCACCGCATCCGGTGAGCCATCAATAATCCAATCCTCCGCACAGACATCAGGAACTGTCCCAGTGCGAGCAGGCATTTCCAAATTGGAAGTTCCAATGCATGGATGGGGAACGTACAGTACGATTCGCTTGTGCTGTCGAAGCCGAAGTGTCCACCCAAGACTCTAAGTTTTGGTAGTTTTTCAAAGGCGATGCAGCAATACACATACAGTCGTGCACCTCTAATTCGGCAGGGCGGACCATATGTAGAACGAGAAGTGATGCTTTCTTAGATGGTTTCATGACTTAAAAAGTGTCCAAATCTGAATAGATTATCCTAAATTATAAGGTTATACCGGTGCCGAATTAGAGGTGCACGACTGCATGCAGTGTACCGTATGGGTAACGCAATTCCGATGATCATGACCACTGACAGTTCTATTACATACGGACAACGGTGTCGATGTGCGAACCTTCCGGAATGATTGCGTACTTCGAAGTACATCGGTATTAATAAGGCCATCATCTTGAAGCGAGCGCGCCATCTTTTGGTCAGTCAAAGCTTGCTGAAGAGTACAGTGTACATGTTTAATCAACTTCATCCAACATCAACTTATATCATTACTGTATACCACTGTACAACTTCGCGTGAATAATGTCAGCCTGCACTTACTTGTTCTGACGGTCACCAGGCCAATGGCAACAAGCAGAAAAAGCAGCCGGTGATTGCGCTGTGATTATTTTGATTAAATACTTGTGGCACTGCAGTGTATCACACGCATACATTACCGGTATCACGGATAATTTATCCGTGTGCTGGCTGCCTCTGCGCTGTCTCTGATCGCCGAGCTCTTACCTGTTCAGTCAGGTGTACCATCCCTCCTGTTTTCTTGATGTGAATTCGTCGCACCGATGTTTGGACGATTACATGTAGATTTGCGTGTTGAACCCCACCCATGGCTTTCAGCTTTCGTGCTATCGACGCCGACAACTCACTTTAGGTTTTCGCCTCGGACTCCACTGGACTGAACCCCCTCCCATTCCATTCCAGCACACGAGCGCAGTAAAATGCTTTGGCAGAAATCCGACACGACAATAAACGTTCAAGCGGTTGAGCATGGGGGTTTACAACCGAGTGGATTGGTTCTTGCAGCCAAAGACGACCCGAAAACCACCCAAGCAGGTCAAGGTGTCCCACTGAGCACGCCACCAGCGCGTCCATCGTCGCCGGTAGCGAAGATTTTGTTCCTCGATGGCGTCCGTGGCGCTGCCGTCGTGTTTGTCGTCACGCAACATTCAGGTTACATGCACGACATCTACATGGGAGCCGTCGGTGTCGACGCCTTCTTCGTGCTGTCGTCGTTCCTGCTGACCATGATCTTCATGAAGAAGAGCATCAAGCTGATGGCCGAGCAGGCGTCCTACCGCAAGTGGGGGTGGACGATGGCCGACTACTTCTCCAAGCGCTTCTTCCGCGTGTACCCGTTGTTTGCACTGGTAGCGATCACGCTGTGGCTGATGCCGTTCGATTACAAGCAGCGGTACTACCTGGTGAAGAGCCCGGAAGACTTCAACCTGTTCCAGACGCTCACCTTCCACCCGGAACACCGCCACTACCTCATGTGGACGTTGCCGCTGGAGATCTCGTACTACTTTATTCTACCTGCGTTTGTACTGACGGTGCTCAAGATGCGTCGCTTCTGGTGGATGGCGTTCGTCCCGCTCTACGTCTGGGTCATCCACGAGGGACTCTACAACACCCGAAGCAACTTCTACCGCCAACCGTTGAGCCAGCACCTTCCGACGTTCGTGGCGGGGTCCATGGCCGCCGTCATCTTCGTCAAGTTGGAGGCGTGGATCAAGAGCACGGGCTTCAAGTTCAACACGTTGTTGCATATCGTCGGACTCCGAGTGGTAGAAGCGGTCTTGATCGCCGCCTACCTCAGCGTCGTCTTCCGAGGACTGTTCTTCAACTGGTTGGGGATGCCGCTTGAGCCTTCACAGTTCTACTTCATGCCGTTCACGAGCGTCAAGTTGTCGCTGATCATTGTCATTGAGATGATTCAGCCGTCGACTGTGGCGCTGATCTTCGAGTGGGTCGTGCTGCGGTACCTCGGAAAAATCAGTTTTTCTGTGTACCTGCTGCACGTGTTCGTCATCTTCACGCCATCGGTCAAGCAGCAGACCAACTACTACGACAAGACGTTCTCCATCTTCGGCCTGGTGATCATGCTGGCCACGGCTTCGTATTACCTGATCGAGTATCCGTCTCAACTACTGGCGCAGCGCCTCTCACGTGTGTTCTCGGAGCGAGCAGCCCGCGAGCACCAAAAGGTCCCCGAGGAGGAATGCGACACCGACTCGTCCGATGAAGCTGGGACGGAGAAGTCATCGGATATGCTATTGGAGAGGAAGGGGGGCGCTGCCGCGGTCGTGTAGGCGGACAGGAAAAAGAACTACATACATTTGAAATCATAGCGTGAATTTGCACTTGACGGTCCTGCGGGGTCATACGCTATGATCGACATATCTGCGATATGAGCCGTCATATCGAATATGGCCGTTAAGTGTCGACTTCATATTTATATCACGATATCTAACCGTTTCTATCTGCCCATACTCAACTCGAGTCCTTTATTCAAGGTAACCGATCGACAGCGTAAATATGCCCACCCTCCACGTTTTAATTTATCGAGAGCTGTGATAAGGCTGAAATGAAACTGTACCCCACGACAACGACTTCGCCAGCCGAACTCATTCCTCAATTTGCCGAGTTCGGACCAAGCATGGATGATATCCACGTTATCCAGACAAAAGACGATGGATGATCCACTCCACCACCATCCTGAATATGAGGTGGTTACCTCCACAGCAACCCACGATACCTCGCAGCATTCGTCACCCGTTACCAAGATTTTGTTCCTCGACGGCGTGCGAGGGGCCGCCGTTGTCTTTGTCATCACGGAGCATTCTGGTTACATGCGCAACCTGTTCATGGGCGCTGTGGGCGTCGACGCCTTCTTCGTGCTGTCGTCGTTCCTGCTGACCATGATCATCATGAAGAAGAGCATCAAGCTGATGGCCGAGCAGGCGTCCTACCGCAAGTGGGGGTGGACGCTGGCCGACTACTTCTCCAAGCGGTTCTTCCGAGTCTATCCGCTGTTCGCGTTGCTCTCGATAGCGTTGTGGCTGATGCCGTTCGAGTACAAGAACCGGTTCTACCGGATCACAAAGCCCGAGGACTTTAACCTGTTGCTGACGCTCACCTTCCACCCGGAACACCGGCACTACGTTCTGTGGACGCTTCCTCTTGAGATCGCGTACTACTTCATTCTACCCGCGTTCGTGCTGGTTGCACTCACGCTGGGTCGCTTCTGGTGGGTATTCTTCATCCCGTTGTACGCCTGGGTCATCTACGAGGGACTCTACACCGTCCGAGACAACTTTCACCATCAACCATTGAGCAAACACCTGTCCACATTCGTCGCGGGATCCATGGCCGCAGTCGTCTTCGTGAAGGTGGAGTCGTGGATCAAGAAGGCCGGGTTTAACTTCCACAGGCTGCACGTCATTGGGCTTCGAGCGGTGGAATCTACCTTGGTTGCGCTCTACCTGAGCGTCATCTTCCGTGGATTGTTCTTCAACTGGTTGGGGATTCCACCGCCGCGTCCGACCAGGTACGCTATGCCGTTCACGAGCGTCAAGCTGTCGCTCATTATGGTGATCGAGATGCTCCAGCCGTCCAGCGTGTCGATGGCCTTTGAGTGGGGAGCTCTTCGCTACTTGGGCAAGATCAGCTTTTCGGTGTACTTGCTGCACGTTTTCGTGGTTTTCACGCCGGCGATCCAGGAGCAAAGGAACTACTACGACAAGATGTTCGCGGTGCTTGGGTTGGTGATTCTACTGGCGACGGCGTCGTACTACTCGATTGAGTATCCCTCGCAGCTATTGGCGCAACGACTTGCACGTTGGTTCGCGGAACGAGCAGCTTGGGAGCACCAAAGAGTTCCTACCGGAAAAGTCGTATTGATAGAGCACCAATTTTCTAATAAACATGCACATAGCTGTATCGTTTCTTGTTAAGGGTGTATTTCTTGAAGGATCGTGTGGACTTGAAAATGATTTAGTGTACTTTTTCTCAAGCCTTCCCATACAAACATCAAGTCATTTTGCCTTTTTGTGCTAGTTGGGCTGACTAGAATAGCAAGTACACGTTCACTCCCGATGTGCTAGACAGAAACCCTACAAGTGCTCTACCATTCCGGGTGCTTTATCAATACGACTTTTCCGGTAGTGAAGGTGGTTCTGACTCGGGCAACAATCTGCCCGATTGCGCAGGACCTTTTGATGAGTCGTAACATTTTTTTCTTACATGTAATTTTTTTGTGAAATTAATGGGAAAATGACAACACTCGTATGAAATACAGTTTTAAATGCAGAAGGCGTAGCTACTGACTATCCCTACCCGTACCAATCTCAATTATACCGCACATACACTCGCATACGTCTACTGACAAATGAAAAGCGTCATGGAGGGCGTCTTGCACGATTGCTTGCTATGGCCTTGCTCTCCGGCGGAGAGTCTCCGCACCTGCCACACCGATACCCGTGTATCTCTCTCCATAGACCGTCAACCGCGTCGAGATCAACCCGACCGTCGTGCGGCATGACGTCGTCTACTACGTCGTGGACGTCTTCCTGCTGCACCACACGTCGCGCATCCCAACGACACTCAACACGCCCACGGCCAGCGCGTCACAGCCAGGCTACCAGGTGCTGCACCGCTTCTCGGACTTCGCGTAAACTTCTCGACGAAGAGAAGTGTCCGGGGGAACAGCAAACGTGAATTGATGCAGCTTGGTCGCGCCTCACTACTGCCCGACGACGCTGTCATCCTTCCTCGATGGCCATGGGCAGCGGAGCCAGCAGCAGCAGCACGACGTTCTCGCTCTCTTCGGCGTCCACGGCCCATCGTGTCCAGCAGCAGCACGACGTTGCCACTGATGTCCTCCTTCTCGGCGGGCATGGGCAGCGGGTCCAGTAGCAGCACGAGACTCTCGCAGATGCCCTCCTCTCCGACGGCCACGGGCTAACGCGACCAGCGCGCGGGTGGCGCCTCCTCGGCGGCCACGAGCAACGCATTCGTAGATGCAGTAGTGCGACTTTTTGAGGTTGTGTACTCATACGCCTGTTGTCACTAGGTGGCATACGTTTACACGCCTTCAGCACAAGTTTTCACCCCCAGTTTCCTGCATACGTGTACTGTCACACAAACTACGGGTTCTGCATTTACCGACGACATTCATACGCGTGCTGTCATTTTCCCTGAAATTAATACAATCGGGGGGGGGGAGCCGAACCGGTACTACCGGTACTGTACATACAAACACGAAAAACGACTTGCAAATCCAACATCCTTTCATTGTGAAGTTGTTATTTGCATTCATTGGGGACCCGGGTGGTGAACCCGGGGGGTTTCGCAGTTCGAATCTAGCTTGTACGGATACCCTTACAAGGAAGTCAATGTACTCGGGCATCTCCTGCGGCTGCTTCGCAGCCGCAGTATCTGCCTAATCTACCACTGCATGTACAATCAAGTTTACCAAGCTTGATCGCTTCTTTTCAAAGGTATTACCAGTTGATATACATATATCGTCACTCCAACGAATTGGTACTTCACGTTTGGGTTTGGCAAACCCACCGTGTGATTCTACCTCCTCCTACACGTCAGATGAGGACTCCACACATTTAGTTTTAACTTTAGTTATTTGTATTTCGTAGAACAGTAACCGACACATGAGCTAATCAACGTAATTTCCATCCTTCCAGCTACTAAATGTGCGCTGGTGCCCAGGCAGAATCCTGCATTGCTTAAATTGCAGTGTTGTGCTCAGAAATTGACACTTGGCGATAAAACAAACGTGCATTCGAATATGTAGCGCTATCACGATAACTGTTCAACCGAACTTGCAGGATAACCCGATGAAGTCAGCAATTGCTTCAAGTTTGATGAGTGAAAACTGAGGTCTAGCAGATTTCGATAGCGTGTAGGAGTAAGATACATCGGTTGTTCGTCCTTCGCTTGATGATGTCCGCTCGAGACTTCCTCTCGCACAGGAATTCGCGGCGTACGACAGCATAGGAGCATTCAAACTCTGTTTGTTAAGACATGGTACAGCCGCACGCATCTTTTGTCCGGGTCTCACAGAAGACAAGTCTAAATCAGCCAAGTCTTCGTAGACAAATGAAACGATTGGTGGAGATCCGGGTTCCCGCAAATGATACCAACCAAATCGTGAATTATTTATTTATTTGTTGGGGTACCGTCGGGAAAGTAAAACCATCAAACTCAACTGCTGTCGACGAAAACCTACCCACAAAATCTGCCACCGGTACTGAATAGACCCGAATAACAAGTCTCCGCTAAATGATTCGTTCGCCACCGTATAGGACGCCACCGTACAGGACGCCACCGTATAGGACGCCACCGCATTGTCGGCGGGTTTGGATTAAAAAAATACGTTGAACAAAATAAAATCGAGCTGTACTTCTCTTCCTGGATTGCACAACCTAGGACTTTAAGAATTGTTTTTTGCAATGTTTTAGTGGAAGGTTTAATCTAATGCATCCAGATTAAGTCCAATGAGTGTGGGGATTCACATATTATCAGCCCGCCGACATTTTACGTCACGGCAAACTCAGCTGACCACACGATTTTCAATATCTCTCTCGGAGAAACTATGCATGCTGAAGAAAATCTGTGTCTGAAAGAGGAGGACATACAAAACAGATCGAATCGATAATTTTACCGCTAATTGAATGAGTAAGTATTATTGTGCTGCATGTATAGTAGTGTAATACGATGCAGTGATGGGGCACCAGTATGCCCAACGTTAGCATCATTAGCACCGATGCATCATAGTGATCAAAAGAATACAATGCTTGCTAATACACAATACGTTGTTCTTCGTAGTAGTCCACGTGTTGTTCGGCGTTGTCTGTGGTGGAGGTCTAATTAGAAGGAAAAGAAGCTTCGAGGCGAATAGGCATCCATCAAAACCTGTATGTGTCGATTGCTGTATGATGTTGTGTGAATGTTGTTTGATGTCATCCGGGGGTGAAGTGACGAATGTAGCGCGAATGTCGTTCGATGTCATCCAAAAACCTTCCCCAATCGACAGTTCTTCGAACTGCGAACAAGTACCTCGACTTCACGGTCGCCCAGCACCGAGTCATTTGGGGGGCTACGGTGCTGGGCTTCTTCTTTCTACTCAGGAGATCCGAATATCTAGCCCAAGGTTCGAAGGTGCAGCCGTATGCAATTCGGAGGTCAGACGTGAAATTCGTGGACAAAAGTGGAGTAGAAGTTACTGTACTGCAGAAGGCAGTTGCTGTGAAGATATGCTTCCGCGGAAGTAAGTCAGACCAATTTGGCACGGGGACCACACGTGTGATGGCGCGATCAGGTTGTCGATGGTGTTGCCCAGTGCTAGCAGCTTGGTTCCTCACGAGTCACCATACTGGGCTGGGAGCTGACGAAAACTCGCTGTTGTGCAAGATTGAAGCGAATCAAAATCTACAAGTGCGGGATGTGGTTCGCGCCCTCAAACACGCGGCCAAACTGTCCGGTCAAGATCCTGAAAATTATGGCTCTCACTCTCTCCGCAGTGGTGGCGCAACAGCGCTTTTCAACGCCGGTTTCGATAGCTTGGCCGTAAAACTGTTCGGCCGATGGAGATCTGAATACTCGACTTAGCGGGCAGCTGACATCTCAAATGGCACCGGCAATGCTACTGAAATCTACATTGCAGCAACATCGATGGGCAACCTCCACGCCACACCCTATCCGTGGAGGTGCTTCAATGTAGATTTCATCATCTGTACTGTGTACGTACCGGTACTTGCACTTGTTGAACTGACCGCAAACCGTCATTGAAGCAATCGGTGACGAGGCTCGTACGGTATAAATTCTTACTTAGATGGTCTAGGAGTGTTTCGGCCATTTATTGCCGTCGACCAGGCTGTAAACTATATTATTACTACTCTGCGAGCAGATGCATTTGCAGACTCCCGTAACACACTGCGTGGATAGGAGCCCTTTACTGAAGGCCTCTTACAGTTAATCTCCCCGAACGTCACGCATCCCGTGATTGTTGCGATTGTTGCCTGGCAAAAAGGTGTTTTGTGGATGCAAATCTCAGCACTATCCCCAAATATTTCATGCGAATTGCCCCAAGGTTGCGGACCTAACAGAGTAAGTAAGGGTCGAGGCACCTGTGGCTTGAAAGCCAACAGTAGTTTTAAATCCCCGTACCACTAGGTGAGCCACACGACGCAGAATGAAAGAAGAGGAATGAGGTCTTCACTTAGATCAAACTCGGCATATTATTTAGAGTGACGATTACATGTATTGTGGTCCGCCTTCAAGACGGCTCGATCGTTTCGCTGCTTGTCTCCTGTCGCCTATCCAGCACATGGCGTCGAACAGCAAATCGCACCATCCCTCAAAAGCATCTGTGAAAATTGATTAAGTGGTCGTCCAGGTTGTCGTGCACTGTAGCTTGCAGTGTACTTCAGTACTGTAGTTCACTCCGCAAGTCGCCGTGTTTCGATCAAAACAGCCAGCCAAATGCAGGAGCCCGACGCCGAGCTGAGACTTCAGGTCATACAAAGCAAGGAAGGAGACCCACGCGAACTTCATGATACCTCCAAGGCGATGGCACCTAAATCAACGCAGGATCTACCACGCGAAACGAAGCCTTCGTCACCGGTAGCGAAGATTCTGTTCCTCGATGGCGTCCGTGGCGCTGCCGTCATCTTCGTCGTCACGCAACACACAGGTTACATGCACGACATCTACATGGGAGCCGTCGGTGTCGACGCCTTCTTCGTGCTGTCGTCGTTCCTGCTGACCATGATCTTCATGAAGAAGAGCATCAAGCTGATGACCGAGCAGGCGTCCTACCGCAAGTGGGGGTGGACGCTGGCCGACTACTTCTCCAAGCGGTTCTTCCGCGTGTACCCGTTGTTTGCACTGGTAGCGATCACGCTGTGGCTGATGCCATTCGAGCTCAAGAACAGATACTACAAGGTGAAGAGCCCAGAAGACTTTAATCTGTTCCAGACGCTCACCTTCCACCCGGAACACCGCCACTTCCTCATGTGGACGTTGCCGCTAGAGATCTCGTACTACTTCATTCTACCTGCGTTCGTACTGGCGGTGCTCAAGATGCGTCGCTTGTGGTGGATGGCGCTCGTCCCGCTCTACGTCTGGGTCATTCATGAAGGGCTCTACACGACACGCAACAACTACTATCGACAACCGTTAAGTGCGCACCTTCCGACGTTCGTCGCGGGCTCCATGGCCGCCGTCATCTTCGTCAAGTTGGAGGCGTGGATCAAGCGCACGGGTTTCAAGTTTAACACGTTGCATATCGTCGGGCTCCGAGTGGTAGAAGCGGTCTTGATCGCCGCCTACCTCAGCGTCGTCTTCCGAGGACTGATCTTCAACTGGCTGGGGATGCCGCTTACACCCTCAAGACGCTACATCATGCCGTTCACGAGCGTCAAATTGTCGCTGCTGTTCGTGATTGAGATGTTCCAGCCGTCGACTGTGTCGCTGATCTTCGAGTGGATCGTGCTGCGCTACATGGGCAAGATCAGCTTCTCCGTCTACTTGCTGCACGTGTTCGTAATCTATACTCCGCCAGTCAACGGAGAGGCCAACTACTATGACAAGACGTTCGAAGTCTTCACCCTCGTGATCTTGCTGGCCACGGCGTCCTACTACGTGATCGAGTATCCGTCGCAGCTACTGGCGCAGCGGCTTTCGCGAGTATTTAACCGGTTCGCGTCCTATGACCACGAGAAGATTGTCGAGCAGAGTGACACCGAATCGGACGAACAATTGGAGCCGGATGAGGTGAAGGAGTCGATACGCTTGGAGCAAGGTGAGAAAGCTCACACTACTGATATGTAAAGCTAAACAAAAAATCATATTCGTCATTGGTAATAATCACAAGGGCAAGTATCCACTGCATTGAATTACTGTAAGGCATAGGTTTCATCCCATAGCTGGAGAAGAAACTGGGTTTCCCAAAACATTGGCGAACAATCGACTGCTTTCCTCAATATCTCCCAATTTTCTTTCGACGCGTTCATGAGAATTGGGGACTGTCCTTCTTCAAACGGCACGCTGAAGCCCTCGACTTCGCCGTTCATGATTTTCTCGCGATCAGCGCAGTACGGAGAGCCCCCCGCAGTTATCGGGGGCAAGGTCTCCAGCATCGAGTCGACGAACGGGTCGATCCAGGACCAAAAGAACGAAATGTTGGTGTTGGACAGCGAAATAAACGCTGGACCGACAATTGGCTGCGGCACAATTCGTGGTAATTCACGCGCATTTGTGCGATCCAGGATCAAGTACTGCGTGTACGTGACTTCGAAGAGCTCGGGCGAGAACTCAGTGATCGGATTCCCTGCCAGCGTTAAGTAGTAGGGCTGCAAGCGCTCTAATACCGGCGGAGCGGCTTGTAGCTGGCTGTTTTCAATGTACAGATTTGATCCGGCGTGCCATTTCGTGTCCAGGTCGGAGGGTAAAGTCTTCAGGTTTGTTTCACAGAAAGAGATCTGGGAGAGTTGAAGCGGGAAATCGGAGGACTGAAAGCCGAGTGGTAGAACGCCCTCCGTCATGTTGACTCGGACCACTGACAATTCTACCAGCTCCGGGTGACGAGTATTCGTGAGAGCTGCGTTGTCTCCCCATACTCCAATGGTAGAATTGTAGATCTGGACCACTTGTAGCCGACTGAAGTCGTTGAAACTGTCGGGAATCTCGAGAGTTGAACAATGCAAGAATCGGATCTTTACCGCTGAATTGCGGTCGAATTTCCCCCATTCCGTCTGCACTTCGTTACGGTTGCCGGAAATCCTGAGCTTGTGACAGTCGAAGTTGACCACAAAACACGACGGAATCGCACCCGCCATGGGGTGCACTTTAGGTTCGCACTCTACCAACGGTGTCTGCGACTCGGCATACACATGCAACACCAACACTACGACTCCCCATACAGCGAAGAGGAGATGGAAGTGGTGGACGGAAGCACACGTATTCTTGCTGGGGGGTTGACGAGAAGAGAACTGACTCGTGGAAATTGGGACAACAGAGCTGTTGTTCACGCAAATCGAAGAACTAACCCTCATAATTTCTGCGTCACTTAAAGGAGTAGTTAATGCTAGGCGGCTTCCGGGCCCATCTGCCGAGGATTGTTGCTTTACCGCACGGCACAGGAGGTCGCTCATATTCATCACGGAGATCATTAGCCCGACCGAGAAGACGACCCGCATGGCCAGATCTGCCCACGACGCCACCAACACGATCTGCGCTTCGTTGAGCATCCGAGCCACCCATTCGTCGTCATTGAGCAACTCGAAGCCGAAGCCCGAAAGAACCACGTCATATTGACCCACATAGCTCAGAGCAATTGTGACGGGCACTCCGATCCCAGACACGATGTCCAGAGCGCTATCGCACGCAATTATTGCGAGCCTTCGACGAGCCTCGCCTCGCCAAAAGCATCGTGAATAGATGGCCATGGACGACCAGCAGTTGACTAGCAGCAAGCTCACGTAGAACCGGTTAAGTACTGCGCGGGGCAGGTACTTGCTCATTCGAACAGCTTGGACAGTCTGGAGACAAGTCTCGAGCAGCTCGCGGCAGACGAGAACGGTGTGAAAGTGTCTTCCGTTTACCCCAAACAATCCACGTCGATTCATCAGCCTGTAGTATATCTGCACTGTATTCCGTCTGAGTACTTCTGCACTCGAGCTATTGCTGTGTGCGATGCGGTTGCTGCTTGGCTGGATACTACGCACAACCAAGTTACTTGTCCACGGTGAGAACGCTAACGTGCCTTGTCGAAGCGAGCCGCCAATCATTAGAAGGGCACAACTCCCATGCGCGGCAGCCAAAGCGATGTGAACATAAGCGATAGTGCGGAAGTGTTCACGAGGCATTCCAACCTTGTAGCCTTCGAGCGTGTAGCTCAGTACCGTTGCGTCGAAATCCCAGTAGAATTTGGCGTAGCTGGCGTTGAAAACGCACGCAATGAAGTACAGCCCAAAGAAAATCATCCAGCAGAACGCATACTGGCGAGACGACAGCGCTACGTAGTCGATTGACGGACGCAATGGTTGACAATCTATCATACTGGGCGAGCTCGAACCTTGAGTGAAAACTTCAGTAGCCCAATTCATGCTAAATAAAACTCTCTCTCTCTCTCTCTCTCTGGTGGACTAAGCTCAAGCTTCTCAAAATGACCCACGCCTTCCTTTATAAGGACATCACTGCTGAATCTGGTGCAATAGCAGTTCAACCGGCAGCAAGCTCGAGTCGTTCGTGAGCACAACGTCGAAGCGCTGCAGGTACAGCTCTAACTTCTCCTCGGCGCCGTCGTTGAGGAATCCGATGCGCACAATCTCGTCCTCCTCGAAGTCCAGCCCGTTGGCCATGTTGGCATCGCCCAGTGAGTCGCCCAGCAGCAAAATATTGTGTCGCTTCTCGAGCTGACACTGCTTCCAGAAGTCCGTCTCCACCAGCGCACTCGCATTCTTGTTCAAACTGTGAATGAGCTGCAGCAAGGAGTGAAACTTGTCAGTTATTAACCCCAAATCCAAAAAATCTCACCAAGCCAGTCGTACCGTTCCGTCGAACCCGACCACCTTGTCGCTCTCGTCAAAGCGCATCATGTTGGAGATCACGTGCACATTTCTGGGCGGCGTCTGGGCCTCCGTCTTGGCGTACTCCTTGTCCAGCACGGCGTGGATCACATCGTACAGCCCCGCCGAGAAGATGAGCGTCGGCACATTCCCCGCGCCAAGAGATCGAAGATCTCCATGAACCCCTCGCGGAGCGCGATGTCGCTCTCGTCCACCGCCTTCTTGACCGCGGTTTTGGACACGCCGTGCTCGATCAGGAGTCCGTGCGTCTTGGTCCACCACTCGATCATATAGGGCAGCTTCTGCTCCACCGTCAGCGTGGCCGACTGCTCAATTGGGTAATACTTCTCAAAGATCTCCCTTGCTACGTCTTCCGCGTCCGGGCCGAGCGCCTCGCTCTCCATCAGCAGGCGGTGCGTGCTCAGAGCTTGGTCGTCTAGCAGTAAAAAACATATATCAATATTGGCACAGGGAATTAAGTAATAAATACTTTAACGTAACCTCGAACCTGTGGGTTTGTAGGCGGGCGTGAGCGTGTAGTCGAAGTCGGCGATGACCACGAGCTTGTCGAGGCGGTCGGTGGAGAATTTCTTCCACTTGCGGGCGAAGTCCACGGGGTCCCGCACGAACATCATGGGTCTGCCCTCGGGCCGGCGGTGGGCCTCAGCGCGCGCAACTTTCGAGTCATTATGGGGAGAGGAGGCTGAAGCTGCGGCAGCAAGCGCGAGGCCCGCGGAGCTGCAGGCCAAGAGCGGCGAGGATCGGGAGCAGAGGCGGCGGAGCATCGCTGGACGATCGCGAAATGGCTTCACTTTGTGTGGACCACAATAACTGAAGTTGATCGGCTCATCGACCAATCAGATCGTCGCAGTTGCGTTACTTCAAGTTATACATGTTGTATTGTAGGGCTACTCGCTTTGGGGGCACATCGACTGCATGGAACCACAGCAAGGGGATCGTCGACACGCCACGGTAGCTGGGTGCGCGCGGTACCAAATGTATTATAGCTGCAAGTACATAATGCGGCAACTACACCATTGCACAGGCAAGCTAAAAGTTGGGAACCACAGTTAGATTTTGCGAAACTTCGCGCCCCGAAGCCCTTGTGCGGCGCAATAGTCGACCCATTCTCCCTTCTGTGCGCTTATGTGCAATGGCGTCCATAAAACCACTCGCTCGCCGAGAACCAGCTAGGCTAGTGCACCGATAGTGAGCTATCCATAGTCGCTGCGCACGTGCCACGGCCTACTGCTTACCGCTGGAGCGTGGTGAAGGGCTAATGGAAGTAGTAATAAAACTGCCTGCTAACATGTAAAATAAGACTGCATGGTGTTTAGGATCGGCAAAGTACGGCAAGCGATTCGAAATTGTTGGTAGTTAACCTCGTCGTAACGTAAAGATTAAGTTTGGGCGCGTTCAAATGTTCAAGTTGCAGCAAGGGCAAAGATCCAAGGAGTAAGGTTAATCTTCGAGTCTTGGTGCTCTTTGCTAACGCCTCGAGGTTTGTGTTCTTGTCTCTGAGCGTAAGCGTAGTAGCTTCTCGCCTTCCTCAAATTGGGGGACATCAGCGAAGGGTTCCCGTGCAGCACATCGTCTGGCCCAACACGTAGCGCCTTATACATCTCCTCGCCAGTGACCTTCTTCGCATACAACGTGGCGAAGTCGGCGTCTTCGTCGACAAGCTTCTGCACGAACGCCTCTCGCTTCGCAGCTCGCTCTTGCTTCAATGTCTCAAGTTTTTGACCAAGTTTGGACTTGGCCAGCATGGACTTCAATTTTTGGGCGATCTCAACCCCACTCCGCTCTTCATCATCTGCATCGTCAGTCGTCTTGAAGCCACGAAGCGACCGCTTGCCGTCGTTGCCACTCAACTCGGGTAACTTTAGTCCGGAACGTGCTGCGGGTTCCGCAAGAGCGTCACTGCCCACGACCAAAGTGAGCGCTACAGCGAGCAAAAGCGTCCACTTGAGCATCCCGGCGGCTGAAAAGAGAAGACGCTTGCTGTGTGCGGAGCAAATTCGAAACTGAATACTGAATACATCATGTACATGCATGTGCCGCGTCGATAAATGTTGCTTAGTAGAGCATGCGGGCTCTAATACAGACCGTGCGACTCAAGGCTGGTACAGCCGTCGTCAGTATCTTCCTGATTTAGTTCTTGGGGAGCTTTTTTTCACCCAAAAAATACACAAAAATACTTGTTTTTCAGCAAACGATTTAATTAGCAACTATTCATTCTCACCAACAAATGACCGATAGCCAAATATCTTGTAACTTATCAAAACCAAACCGGATATCTCTTTCTTAATTGTATTGTGGCTTTCATCCGTTTTGGCAAATCGGGTGGTCCGAGATATCCGATATACCGGGCCCGATTTGCTAGAGGGCTCCGATTTAGCAGGAAGGGCTGAGGGAAGCTCGCTATATCTGACCCGATTTGCGCCGAGTTGTGAAGCAGGTGCTAGAAATATCGCTTATCGCCGGCAAAAGGGACCGCTTCCTCGGATTGGCGTGGCCCGTAGATGTAGAGGCACGCCTTTCTCATTACAAATGGAAGCGAAACACTACATGTACAATACAGACAACGACTTACAAAGCCGACATGCTTAATGCCATCCTCCTTTATAAAAACGAGGATAAAGTACCTCCCGTCAAAACTGTAAAACTGTCATAAAATACACGAGAGGTTGCATAAATACACAACAAAGTATATAAAGTACACAAAGCCAGACGGTATACAAAGATGAAGTCATGTGATTGAATCTGATTGGCTGGTTAGCTCATGTTAAGCTTTGCTTGACTATGTCTGCCAGCTTTTTGTGTCTGCCGGCTTTGTAAGTCGTTGTCTGTAGTTAGGTGGACCAGAGAAGTACCCATTTGGATTATCCACGATGATTACAGACAACGACTTA